>VZTZ01024248.1:0-59645 GCA_013400955.1 Drymodes brunneopygia | reverse complement strand
TTTAAACCAAGACACTGCCATTTTACGATAATACTATAGTAATGATAATACTACAGTTCAGCATACTGGGATATAATAATATTTTGGACAAGTACAGTTTGAACACCAACAAAATATTAGGTGGAGAGCCTGACATCTGAAATACGTGTGACTTTGGACCCGGCAGCTATAGATTGTCAGAAAAAAATAGTTAAGAATTTCTGGAATACCTTTTCTTTAAGGATATCAAGTAGGGTGCGATCCTACTGCAAGCCTTTACCTTAACCTTTTACTCTTATGAAGCAGAGAAGAAAACTGGAAACTTGGACAGTCTGTGGGAAATCAGAATTTCTGTGGGATGCTCACTGTTGTTCAGAAGGGTGACCCATTGCTGTTGCCTTTCAATCTCTTTGGAAGAATCTTTTGACAAAGATCAGCTTCATAGCACCTGATTTGGATGCAGAGATTTATCCAACAGAGGAATGTTTGCTTTTATAGTGTATATTTTTCCAACTGGCATACCGTCAAGATAGTCAAAGCCTGTCACAGCTGTGAATAGCCTGCCTGGCTTTGTACTCATAGCTGTCACTATGAATTCAACAGCTGAAAAAGGGGGCAGAGAATCTGCACAGAATCCAGGTAACAGAAGAAAACCCTTTTGAGGGTGACTGATCCCCAGGGATTTCTCTTCTGCTGTTTCCATGTGTCTGTTTGAGAGCCTTGATTGCAAACTATTTCCTAGTACCAGTCTGAACAGTAATCCTGGAAAACATCAGCAGGAGTTACTGGGGCTTTGTACAAAGCTTGAGGAGGGTGAATTATCAAACACAAATATAAAGCAATAAGGCTTTAGCTCTTTCATGAAACACTGCCTCATATGAACAGTGAGAAATACAGAAAAGATTTGCCTAGATTGTCTGAAAAACGCTGGGGACTCCAGAAAGCAAGCTGTCTTTCTGAATAAAAGATCTAGTCATTAATGGAAAGAGTTGCCTTTAGCAAACTCATTGCGGTAAATTGATACAGCTTTTTTATTTTTTTTCACCATTCTGTGCATTCATTCTCTTTGGAACTGAGTTATATGAGGAATCAGGATTATCAGTGTAGAGGTTTGCCTATAATTCAGTTATGATATATTAGCTGTTCATGATATTAGTCTGGGTTATATCATTAGTATAAGTCTGCACACCTAAAATATATTATGAAATATGAAACAAAAACATTCAAACTTTTTATTAATCCACAGTTTATATATTTGATAATATTTTTTGTTTGCTTGCAATGATTTAGACATAAGCATTATTATTTTAGTTCTTACCAGGTAGTTTTGGACACAAAATGTAGCACAGCAAATCTAGAATCTCAGTTTCTTGCAGTCCTGAGAAGTGAGTGATATGAAAAAAAGGAAGAATTTAAAGAATATTCTTTATTTCATAGATTAAGTGCTCACAAGTTTTGAAGGTCAGATCTCTTCAGCAATCAAGCCCCCTACAGTGGAGTTCTTAAAGTGTGTGGGTACCTTCTGCTTAGCATATAAAAGAAACAGGCAATATGCTAGTGAAGTTACTGATACAGTTACAGGGGAAAAAAAAACCCTTAAAATACAGAGAAGAAATTCTAGAACAGATTTAAAGTTTACAGGTACAATCTGGCAGCTCATGGGAGAGGTCAGTTATGCTCAGAGGCAAACCATGATCTGGAGGATAACCATGGCCAAGAGAGATGGCTCTTCTGCAAGTAGGTAAAGAAAAAAAGCTTACTCAAAAGAATAAAATACCTGGGGTATATCATGATGGGACAGTGTAATGGGAGGAAAAAATAATGAAATGACCACCAACCAAATGTTCACAAAAAATGAACATATTCCACATTGTTAGTGACCTACTGATAGTCACGGATAGTCTTGCAAATTCGCTAATGCAATGTCCTTTAAATCTAATAGCTGTGGGATCTGATGTGTCTGTCTCACAGGTAAACCTTCAATTTTTTCTCTGCATTAATATACAGAAACATTCCATTAAGTTCCAAATTTCAGTTAAATCTGAAAAACCATAGTATTGTCTGAGAATGAAGTAGAAGTATAAAGTCCTGGAGAATGTGTTAGTGAAGGAAACAGGAAAAATGAATGCCTTTCTTTTAATGTTCTTTTCTTTTGACTCAATTTATTTCACTTTATGAAATGATATTTTTAGCTGCAGATTAATTTCATTTGCAGACATATATAATAGGTAACTGAGTGCCAAAATTGATTTCAATTTTTACACTGACTTGGAATTCAGTTCCTTTTTTTCTGATGGATGAGTATGAGTTGAAAGACGCTGGATAACAGAGGACATTTAATTTTCCCACAAAATATGAATCCTTTGACACTCTACAGAGTACTTCAAACTTCAGGATCTGGAAGGCATCCCGAATTACCTGAACAGCACATTTCAGGTTTTTTATTGTAGCAAGGGGGAAGAACAGACAGCAGAGTAGGGGACAAAAAAAGATAAAAGAGTCTTGTGGAGATTGCTGAAGGTTGTGAACATAAACACTGGCTTGAAGCCAGATCACTGACCAAAAAAAGAAAGAAACCATAAGATGGACAGTGTCCAGCCTTAAACCATTCAGACATAACAGGGAAAAAAAGTAATTTAGATATAAAATCAAATACTATAATACAAATTCTTTGACCAGGATTCCATGCAGGGACTTTCTTGATATGGAATGATTGCTCCTTTATTCAAATCACATCCCCTGGGATCTGTAGCACCTTTTAACCCATACTTATCCCTGCAGATGATCTGCCTTGAAGTAGAAGACACTGACAGTGGTCATCTTGTCTCCATCCTGTTGCATTCCTGCACTCTCCCTGGGTGTTCTTCTGTGAAAGCACAAAGCTCCAACCACACGTCTAATCACGCTCTCACTTTTGGATAGCTGAATTCTGCTCTCTGTGCGTGGTGCTCTGCAAGATATAAGTTCTCCTTTGCTGGACACTGTTTTCTGCTTGTCCCTTTCAGCTGTCTCCCAGACAGCCCTGGAGATGTTCTGAAAATCTGAGGAACTACAATTTCCTGGGTGCTGTCTTATGTGCAAGGGCAGGATATTCACCCTGGAGATGCAAGATGCATCAGATTGGAATAGACCATGTCTCCAGGGAGACACGACAGGGGTCTTACTGCAAAACAACACAACCCTTCTCCTTTCTGCTGCACCTCAATAAGAGGGTCTAACTCCCAAAACACCCTGAAAGGCCAGCTGTAGATTTGACTCTTGCCTCCAGCACTCTGCAAACTACGTGCTTGACACTTTCATTTGGAGAGGGAGCTTGATCCCCTCAGTGCTGACATTCACATTCTCCTTAGAATTTGTCAGATATTTATTGTGAAATTATTCAATTCCATTCCAGACTCACTTCACTGAAGGTGTAAGCAGAATATTCACAGCCTTGTGACATTAAATCAGGACTACTGTAACAGGAGCACAGAGAACATCATCACAACATAACTCTTTAATAAGACACAGATGTATTTTGGAGCTTTTCAGACAAATGTTACAATTTTGTTGCTCATTTAACATTGGAAGAATCGATGAAAAGCTGAGTACTAGAACCTTGTAAACTTGCTAGAACCATTTCCTCCATTCCACTGATGAAAAAAAAGCAACGAAACAAGCAAGCAAAAAAGAGGGTAGAGCTGACTAGACTGGACTACAGCCTGCACAGTATTTCCCACTCTCATCAACATCCTTCAACTTACCTCAGCAGAAGTGGAATGGGCTTGTGCATGCATTAAAGGACTCTTGTGTATACCCATGTTGTCATAGCTATTAGAATGGGCTACATCCCATTTCAGATTTCTGAGGAAAATAGCTTTGAGAAAAGGTGTAGATTGAGATCAAAAGTCTTTGGTTGATCCCTCTTTCAGTGTGTTGAGGGAAAGTATGGCTTCTGCATGACAAAACTTTGTGATAAGTTATAAGCACTCCGAAGCTTTCTGATCTGCCCCTCTTCCCCCTAAACACACACACGCACTCACGCACAGAGACACACGGACTTCCAGTGCTCAACTCCTGCCTGCTCCAAATTTTTATACTAAGTTGTCACCCTGGTTTTACAGGGCCCCATAAGTTGTAACACTGTAACTGTAGTTTCCCATGCTTGTTCTGTAAACGTGGTCCTTGTTTTTCTTAACCGGCCGGGATTGTTTTGCACTTCTGAAATTGTTTTTCATTCCTTTCCCTGGGGTGGAGAAAGATGATTGACCATGTCTTTGTCCTGTAAACCTTCAGGGGTGTTGACCCTTTTCACCAATCCTTGATTGTCTTTAGAAACCTATAAAAATAGGTAAATAAAGAAGGGCAGGGCTTTTGGTCGGTCCTGCCTGGAGATTCAACTGCTGCTCTGAGACCCGCGTGTTTCTTCTGTTGCCAGCTGTGCAATACTAAGTGGTTTCACAGTTCATGGCTTGTGCCTCCTTCATGCATACAGGTAGTTATAAAGTTAATAGAAGTGCCTTCAGTATTCTTTGTTTCTTAGCAGAACTTTCTTTTCTTGAGAAGCAATATGTATGGCAGTATCTAGAGGGGGTGTTGGTTTTTTTCTCTTTTCCACTTTTAAGTCCATATAAGCTGATATTGGAGTGAATGTGTTTTTTCTCTTTATCCTACATAATTTGTGAGGAAGAAGGCCTCAGCAAGTTTTGAAAGCATCTATTTTCACTATTTTTTTGGTGTCTTTTAATTTAATATATTTGCCCTTTTTGTTTCCTCTTTTTCAATTTTCTTCTGCCCTTCTCATAATTTTCTTTCTAATTATTTCCAAAATGTCATGAGTTACCTTCTAAAATTAATTAGTTTCCCTCTGTTTCCCTGCTTTCCCGTTCTACATTTACAAGATTTGTATTTCCACTTTCTCTCTTTGTTTTGTCCTGTGGAACAAATAGCTTATTTGTTATGGAACTTTTTCTTCAAGGCTTGGGGCATGTCAGCTAAATGTGTGTTATGATACTGTAGAGCTCTGTCGGCTCAATGTGTGTTATGACTTTCCAAAGAGCAGTACACACTGAATGTGCCTCCTGTTGCTGCTTACAAAACAAAACAACAGTGCTTGGAGCCTGGATTTTACAAGACCAAAGAAAACCTGTTTGACAGAATTCAGGAGCCAGACTTTTATTTTTCCTGGAAGTTTCAGAATCTGTACAGGTTCATTTTAAATTAAATACACATTATTATCTATGAAGTCTTCTTAAGAAAATTTTTCTGAATATGTAGGAACTGAATTATCCAGAAAACTCTGTCTATTAACACCATAAATGAAGCTTCATTTTCTCCACTACACTTGCCTGGAAGTCCATACACCCTCAAGTCTTTAGGAAGTGATTTATTTCCACTAAAACAGTGTTGTTGTAAAAGCGAGGCACTCATTAAACAATTCACAAAAAATAGTGCAGCAGTAATCAGGGGACTGTGTCTTTAGAGATACAATATTGGAAAGGTGGAAAGGTGTTGTTCAAAGAGTAGAACTGTAAAATGTACAACGAGTTCATATTTTTTCTTTAAGACTTCTTTAATGCTACTTTTATGCACACTTATTTCCTGAGTTTAGTTGACCATATCCATGTTTATGGTACTCGTTTTTGTATGGATGCTATAGCCTCAAACTATTGTATAGATGGTTCCAAGTGTAGATGAGAAGTCTAAAACTACTTATTTTGAGTTTAACAGAATCTAGTTTTCCTTTTCTGTGGAGTATATCTTGTCTGAACCTATATAAAATCTCAGCACAACTGAGGTCTGCATATTTTCTGGTTTGGACTATGTTGAGAAATTGCAAGGTTGTACAGAGAATTTGTTAGATCTCAGTTCAACTATGTCCATTTCAAAACAATAGGTGGGCACACCACTCTCCTGTCAAGGTAGCTGTCACTGTTAGCATGTCACAAAGAGCCCCTGGTCTGCTGATGACATTTGGTAAGGAACATCCTATGGCTGCAGCACCGCACAGTGGGGAGAGCATGGGAGGGGTGGTGTGCACATCCTGCAGTGCAGCATGGGCCAGTCAATACACCCTGGCTTCAGACATCCACAGACAACTCCAAATGGATTTCTCTGTAATGTTGGGTCTGCTCTGAATGGATATACACTGCTAAATGATTTGCATATAAACAGAACATCAGCTTTCTGTAGAAATGGGACTGACCTTATTACTGTTACATGAAGTGCATTTACTAAATATTGTTTCTTGATATTTTGTAGAATGTTAAATATAGCCATAATTACTAATCATAAAATCTAATTTTATGCTTGAATTAAGCTACTGCACAACAGGGTTTTTTTAAAGTAATTTATTATTTGGCATATTAACATCTCTCATATTTTTCAACATTATTTTACAGCAAGAGTCACATTTAAAATTATTGATTATTCTGCCCGAAGAAATTTCCAGGATAGATTTTCAGATTACTGTTGTTGCTTTTCCTGAATGGCCTGATACATGATAAGGTGAGGTCACATTTTTGGAGGAATCTTCTTTGAAGATCTCTATCTAACAAATCAATACAGTGCTCTTAGTCCACAAATTGCAAATCTTTGAAAACATAAAACTTCACATGCTTAAAACCATACAACCATTTTTAGAGGAAGAATTGCTAATGTGTTAGATCATTTATTACAAATAAATTTCCTTTTATTTCTTTACTAATAAGCTAATAAACAGAGACCTACAATATGCTCAATCAGTTATATATAGAACAATTTGTATATGTGTAGATATTTATGCTTTCCTGTTTTACCTTGTTACAGTCTATCCAGCATATAATGCCTTTCATATACTGAAAACATATTTAACAATTACGTTTTTCAAAGTACTCTCCTGAATTAGTCATTTACCCAGAGAAACAAGGATGCCTCCTTGACTGATATATCACAAAACACTAATGAGTTTTAGTCTCAACTATAAGGATGACAGCTCGGAGACCATCAAAGAGTAGGAACAGAAAAAAAAGTGTTTTTTAACCTCTAAGACTGTTTGAAATTTATTGTCAAAGAAAACATACTGTTCAACTTAGGATCATAGTTCTCAAATTAGGAATGTAATTTAAATATATATTTCAATACCGAATCAAATGCCAGAGTTACTGGAGGATATTAGGTTCTCTATCCATTAAGTCAATGACTGGATGCCCTTGTAAGTTAGCTGATTAAGATGATGAGATAAGAATGAATATTTTGCAGGATTGTTTATCAATCAGTTTGTAGAAAATCTCTCTGCATGGTCTACCATTTTTAACAGATGTACTTTATGATTCTAGATGAGCTATGGAAGCCCCAAATTACGGGTGAATGTGCAAGGGTCCATAATTCCTAAAACCAGAAAGATTCTTAATAGCAAAAATACATGAAAGTGTTGAGTTCTACTTTTAATTAGAAATATATTTAAGCTTGCAGTGCAACTCAATGAAATGGAAAGATCACTTGCTGACAGAAAGGTCAACAAATCCAAACCACCCATGCTCATGTAATAGAGAGCTCTATTTCTATAATATTGGGAGTCTGACTCTGTCTTCAAGGATGTTATCCAAACTTAAAGAATTAGTGGAAAATGTTATGGTATCAGAGAATGAGAGTCTTGAATAGGAAAGAATGGAAAGGATAAAAAATAGATTTGTAGACATTAATCCACAATAACAACAAACACATGTCCTTGGACAAAATATCTTAGCAGTTATTACAATAATAAGAGAGGTTATTGTAAATTAGAGCCAAGATTTCAGACAAGGTCCAGTGCTAAAAATAAATCCTCAAAAACACCATAAAGTAGAAAAAAATAATGGATTTCTGAAGCAATAAAAACATTCACTAAGTTAACTAATGACACAACTTTTCACAGCATGCCATACAGTAGTACATGTATTGAGAAACTGAACTGGGTAATATCAGTATCAAAAAACCTCTTTAAACAGATATTTCAAAATCTTTTCAACAATGCTTGATCCAAATATCGATTCCTAAGCCTGGATCGTTACTTAAAAATTTAACATGTTATAGTTACTTAAATAAATATTGAAACATTTCTTCTTGGAAATTTAAATTCACTGTTTTTAACTGACATTACAGAGTTTGAAAGACATGTGGGTTTTGTCACACATTATGCATGCACATCTATCAATTATTGGAGTAATCAGCAGCGAATTGGAAATACACAGTTTGGAGGCTCCCGTAACACTGAGGAACAGGAGTGCTATCTCTCAGCGGAAACAAATACGGCAATAAATAATGAGCATAGCATCACTTCTTGTATTTTGATATGTACTTGATAATTATTTGGAGCCTAAAACTGACAGATAAATATTTATCAGTGATTTATGGAACAGAGAAGATCATTATGTTCTATTCAGTTTGACATTCCGTGTAACAAAGGTCACAGATCTTCATTCTGAGAAAATACATATTGGAGGTATGAATCCTAGAGCATACAGATTTATTACATTGTGACAGATTATTTTGTAAGGACAGAAGTATTAAAGAATATCATATTAGCATGTGATATATATTAGAGATACACAGATGTTTGAAAGTTACAAATGCACCATTGCACTACCATGGTCATCACTGATGGTAATTAATGCAAATCTTATAAGCCAGAAGAAGTCTTGTGATAGTTTTGACCCTGGGAAAAAAGAATCACTTATACCCACAGGCATGACCTACAGTGAAGGCAAAGGATACCAAGAGGCAACTGTAATCTCAGGTCACAGAATGAATTAACACCATTCCAGCCCTGACATGAAGAAAGGACATAATGAAACAGGCTGACTAAACTCAATCTGCATTAAGGATCTGATTGGGATGGTGAAATAAACTATACCTATTTTATCGTAAAAGGCTTAATGAGACAAAAGAAATCTGCAGGAGTAGAACAGTAATAAAGTTCAGAAACCTGCTGGGCATAATCACAGCGAGTTACAAATGGATTAAAGACCAAATGAGTGTTCTGAAGGGAAGGGAACATAATGCTACACTTGAAAAAGATTACTAAGAACTTGATATTCAGTGTTTGTTCGGAGTAGATCAGCAGTATCATTAATCTAATAACTATGGCAAAATTACTTTTGGCATCGTGTAAAAACACAAATCTGCATCAGTTAATGAGAGAAATGTTGGAAGGTTATTTGGGTACTACAGAAATATTTTTCCCATAATGTATTTCCATTTGAGTGTACTTCTATGAAATTATAATAATTAGGGTCAGATATTTTGGTACAAAATTGAAATTAAATTGCCTTAATGTAATTTGCAAAGTCAGATTGTGGGTATTAATTTTTACCAACAGCCAGGCAGAATTAGTGCATTCTGACAAATGAAAAAGATACTGTACTCAGAGTTCTCTGAAACTAACCATGGAGAAACCACAGGGTTTGCTGCATCAATGAACAGAATACATTTATGGGCCATTTTATTATTTTTTTTTCATTTACCTCCTTACTCCAACATCATTTTGAATGAAGCAAGAAAATGAACACTCCTTGCAGGAGAACCGAGTTCATAACTGTCACAAAACACTGGAAGTCAGCATGATAATGAGCCAATTTGTGTGGAAATGAACTCATTAATGCTAATGTTTTGCTGACTCCCAGCTGATTCACGAATTCCTTAACAAAAATCAAAACAGAAGAAGGAGGGGAGGTTCATGAATTTTGGAACTGTTGTGTGAAGAAACAAATGTGTCTCTTCCTTATTCATATTCCAAATTCAGTGATCTGCTCTGTGCTCTGATCATCCCATCCCAGAGTACCTTCTGGGGAATATCAGTTTGTATAGAATATATCATAGGTGAATTGTAGAAAAACTCATTAGGTAGAAAAGAAAGTATTGATTGCTTCTAATTTTTAATTCCTTTCTAACAAAATACTTCTTTACTTTCAAATGAATAGGCTTTCCAACCTGAAGAAAATAGGAGTTTTTATATAACAAATCTCAAAAACAATTCTGCAAGATACTGATTCTCATACAACATTTCAGATGTTTACACAAATCTGTCCTTCATGCAAATGATGCTTTTACTTAGGTGATTTCCTGGTAGAGCATACTAATATCACCAATAATTTCTACATCTAAACCACGTATTTCAAATTCACCATACTTTTTTTTTGCTTAAAAGAAACCCACCAAAAAAACAAGGAACAGCTGAGGTACAACGGTAAAACATGAATTTCTGTTATCTCAGAGGAGCATCGAGAGTTTTATCACTACAAGCTGCAAAATATTAGAAAGCTTCTACTGCAAAGCATATTCAAAGAGCTGGAGGTCACAAGGTATGTACAGCTCTGATAAACATCTCAGCTCTTAACACAGAAAGATTAGACTGTAAATCTTGCTTGAGTGCTTGAATAAGGAACTGCAGAAGAGCATCACATGAAGTTACAACTATTTTATGAAGATTAGAACAAATTTTTAAGACTTATGAAGATAAATTTGCATTGAGTTTATTTTTAAAAACTGATATTTATTAGATTAGTTTAAGATGATACAGGGTTCAATTAACACTTAATAATTCATAATTATTTTATTGACTTTAATTCATACTTAAAGGCTCTAATTGATTAAAATTTTAGAAAATAATTCTTCTTGATTATGCCAATTACTTCAGTCAAAACTGCATTACCATTTATTTTTATAGAACCATAGCCAGTATTGTATTTCTTTGCTACCGAGCTACATATCTAGCAAGGAAGGGAGCCAAATCAGCAAAAATATATTTCTTTTATATCTTAAACAATATTCAACCTTTATTATCATTTTCTCAATGTGAGAGCTATAAAGTGATGCTACATTTTACAGAATCAATTCAAATTAATAGTTTTTTATGGGTTCTGGTTGATTGGTGGTTCTGCTTTTGTTTGTGTTTTTTTTCTTACATCAAAACACCTTGAGTGGATCAAAGTTCTTTGAGTTCATATCTGAAGTAAGATATCTAGGAGCACAACAACCTCCTAGACAGAAACCTAGCATTACCAAACAGTTCTTTATCTCTTTGCTAAGGTACAATATCACAATTTATTTTTCTTTTCTATTCAGCTTAGAAATTCCAAAATTCTCAACTTGTTGGTGATCAAAATGAAGAAGATTAAACAGTGTAGTTAGGGGAAGTAAATGGCAGTGACATAATTACCTGCAATTTCATTTCTTTTTTCTATGGTTTCTTAAGGCTAGTTTTAATTATTTGTATGACAGTCATTGGTACTGCACTGTTGTGCTGCTGAAAAGTCATACCAGAAAACATTTCGACCCTGTAGCATAGCTCTGAGATAACTGAGCTAATTTTAAGCAAAAAAGTGGACAAAAGAGCACATGTGGGGGTCCATAAAGGCTGTTATTTTAATTATCAACATAAGCTCATTTTATTCCAGTGGAGGCATCTCTCTACTACTATATTTTATTTGCATACCTGGGAAGTATTTCAGTCATACTTATCCCTGTTCTTTCTCTTTCACTCTGGAAGAGTAATCAAATGGCAACTATATTTGCACCAATCAACCTTAGCCATTGAGCACATGACCTGCTCCCTAGATCACTGGTTTTAAGTGACAACAGTCCCAAAAGCAAGCAGATAGCAAGTCACTTTACTTTTGCTAACTACTTGCAGTTAGTCCTTGCCACTGGACCTCCAAAGACTTTTTCCTGGAAACTTG
This sequence comes from Drymodes brunneopygia, assembly GCA_013400955.1. Lineage (NCBI taxonomy): Eukaryota > Metazoa > Chordata > Aves > Passeriformes > Petroicidae > Drymodes > Drymodes brunneopygia. Next base: position 47,991 of record VZTZ01024248.1, on the reverse strand, counting down.
GCTTTCCCCACCATTTGCATCATGTGACAAAAGACCAGCAGAAGGAAAACGTAGCTAAAAGTCACTAGTGTACTGCAGACAGAATAGGGAGCATGGCCTGCAGCCTCTTTTCTGCCCAACTCCTTTTTTAAGGAGAGGGAATTTTTGGAAACTATAACAGTGTGCTAATTTTGACAGCAAAAACATTTCCCAGAGCAGAGAGTTGCAAAGGGTCATTTGCGTGCGAAAGTGGTTTACTCATGAGCAAATACTAGCAAGAAAGACTTTTTCCCGAAAGTGCTCTCATTGTAATTTTATCTGTCAATACCAGATGAATATCTGATCACACACTTTATTCACTCAGCAACAGTCAGGTAATGATCAGTGGCTTTATGTTATTTTTTCCAGTTCTATTTGTATGCTGTGTGACATTCAGCCTTTGCAGCACGGAATGGGCAAAAAAAAAAAAAAAAAGGCTAAATTTCATTTCTGGGAGCTTCTGAATTCTACTGCATTTCAATGAAGATTCACCTGCACATAGAGCAGCTGATCTACAGAAGCATATTTTGCACAGCTGGAACACATTAAAATATAAAATGTTATTTCAATGATCAGTTTCTCCCCTGTGCAGAGAAATGTGTTCCAGATAAGCTTCAAAAACACATACTTTAGCACCACAGCAGATATAGCAGTTTATGTAGATGGATAAAAGAACTATAATAATCTTGTTAGGAGAAGTTATATCACAGATGGAATTTCTTTGAGTATTTAGGCCTTTATTTATAATCTTCATAAATCACCTGAGCAGACAATCCAACTTTGAAAAGCTTAAACTTGCTGACAAAACAAAACTGCAAACACTGAAAAAAGTAGAGCCAAGAGTTAAGTAAGCAGTTCCCACTGTAGACAGAGAAAAGAATTGGATTTTCACATGCACTAGATGACTAATGTCATATTAAAACAGTATTGAGACATCTGAAAATCACTGATTGGTTATAAAGAGAAAATAGGTGGGCATAGCATGAGCACTGCCTCTGAACATTCCCCCCATCAAGGGGCTGGGGTGGACAGTATCCTGGAAAGGGACACAGCCAGGTCAGCTGACCCAAATTAACCAAAGGGATAATCCATACCATATGATGACAGCTCAGAAATGAAAGCTAAGGAAGGGAGAAGGAAGGGGGAGCATTTGTTAGTTTACAGTGTTTGCCTTCTGGAGCCACTGCTATGGCTGCTGAAGTTCTGCTTCCCGGGAAGTGTCTGAGCATTGCTTGCTGATGGAAAGTAGAGGTTAATTTTCCCCCCTTTGCTTATGCATGTGCAAGCTTTCATTATTTTTCTTCTTTTTTTTCTTTTTCTGTAGTAAACTGCCTTATCTCAACCTACTAGTTGTTTTCCATCTTATTTTTCTCTCCTCTGCCCCACTGGGAAGAGGAGTAATCGAGTGGCTTGGAGGGAACCTGGCACCCAGCCAAGGTGAACCCCCTACAGTGACTACCATTAACATATAAATAGAGAGACAACAGAATCAGAAGTTTTGTCTCTGTCACTTTTTTCTACTGTTAAAGATCAAACATCTGCCTGTACGACACAGAGTATTGTCAAAGGAAAAGCCAGGTGAAAACCTCAGATACACCAAGCAAAAAATATTTTAATATAAACCATTTTTCTGCTTGTATTTGATTTTTCAGATACTTTTTTCTTATAAATATTTTTTATCTCTCTAAATTAAATGTGAAATTATGTAACCAAATTACTATAAATAAATAAGACACACACCTCATTCATCTCCGGTGTTTTCAGAAATACAAGAATAAACCAAACTTAGACTTTGAAAATATCAGAAATTTTATTCCTTCCACATAAAATACAGCCTTATGAAACTGTTCAATAACTCCAGTTGTTTGACAGAAGAAAAAATCACCTCCCTTTACAGAAACATTCAATTAAACAATTTTTTTCCACTTAGAAAGATCACTTATCATGCTCTTTTTATCAAAGCAGTCATTTTCTTTACCTTGTACCTAATTAATTTAAACTTGCCTTATACAGTTCTTGAATGACAGTCTTTAACATGTATTTTAAACTAAGGATAATAATGGACAGACATACTGCCTCTCCAAAGATTTTCCTACATAGAGAAGATCGTTTGCAGAAATTCTAAGCAGAAACTCTGTAGCAGAGTCATTGCTTCTCATTAGTTTCACCTGCAAACATTCAATGCTCTGTACCCAAGAGGTGTCAGACCATACTTTGCAAGTGGAGTAAATGGCCCCATGAAAAGGCACCTAGTAGTTAGAATAATTTTTCAGACTGGTAGTCAGTAGTGAATCTCTGTTTGGTCTGTACTGCTGAGCTATATTGGACAAAAATGGGTAGAAAGAAAATTCTCCCCAAATTGTGGACATTACAGAAATGTCATCATCTCCTCAAAGAAGTTCTCCAGGAGGATTATTTCACACATAGGTGGTCACAAGTTGACTGCATATCTTGGACAACTGTTATGATTACAGGGGTGAGTCTTTTCTGACTAATTTTTCTTAACTACTTTATACTGTGTAGGCATCCAGAGGTGCTAGAAGAAAAAAGACCAACCAACCAACTAACAACAAAAAAAACAAAAAACAAAAAAACCCCCAAAAAACCAGAGAAAACAACAACAATGAAAAAAACACAAACAATCCTCATTCTATTTGCTATATCCTCCCCTTCTCTGTAAATTCGTCCCCATATTACATTCTTAATAGTGAGCAGAATGATGTCTGCCATTTCCTCAAATTTAATTCTGTACAAAAATGCAAGATAAAAGTGGAGGGAAAAAGGAAAATAGTTATAACTGAATCTATAGACCTCCTTTGTTCCTTCAGGAGTGTTCAGCAGTCTGAAGTTTATCACAGTAGCCAATGATCAAATACCAGCAGGCTCCTTAGGTGGTACTTAAGGATTAAACAGATTATCTAATTCACATCCTTCTTATGGATTTTGATGCCTAGGACTGACACTATTCTTCATCAAGATTCATCCTAGAGATCTATAATCCTCATAGATCATACTCCCATTTGAGCTCAGTTTTCCTTAAAAATCTTTTTAGCCTTGAAACAACCAGAGGGTTTGGCAACAAGGATCTATTCAGGCTCACTTTAATTACTCAGTCCTTTCTTGATATGAAAATGAAAAAACTTTACAATGACTAAAAGTTTATTTCAAAGGAGAAAACTATAAAAAACAGTAAGGAACATATTTGAAGCTAATATACTGATTCCTCTTCTGTGTAACCTTTGCTATTCACAAATGCAGGCCTTATTCCCTATTTCAGAAATTACCAACAGGACAGTGATCTTAATGGATGTTATGACGTTAAAACTGTACATATTGAGAAAACAATTGTGTTTTCAAACGGTATTTTTGTGTTGCTCTTCTATGAGACACTGAGAATTACTTTTCCTCAAATGAACCAGGAGGTTCCCAGGTCCTTCAGAGACTTTGATCTCTTGCTATTTTGTATTTCTGAGTTATGATTTACTTCGTGAAATCACTTGCTGCTACTATTAAATCAGTTAAGGTTTAGCTCTGAAATGATGCCACTATCAAGAATAAAATATAGACTGCTTTTTTTTTTCATTTACTAAAATCAGCTATAAATGAACCACAATCTTTTCTTCTCTTTCTAAAGAACCTAAATTAAAAAAAATCAAAATAAATATTTCAATAATACTCTGGTTTTATTTTTTAAAAGTAGCTTTATGAAGAGAGTAAATTTTAACAGTGATTAAAAAATACCTTTTGGTTGTGCAAAGCTAATCTCAGGGTTTTTTTAAATTGGTTTAGCAAAATTGCAACTTATAATACGTGATTTCCACTCAAGAATCTATCCACAAGTACTTTGGTTTAATTTGTAAAACATCACAGTCAGATTTCAAACAGCATCATGGCCATTACTAGCTTCTACATTTTTTTATAAAACAATAGAGATCACTTCTTAAGGGAAAAGAGAAAAAAAACAACCATTTGCTAATGAAAATTATCATGTATGGTTATGGTAGAGCTCAGTCAATGCCCTGTAGTTTACTGTAGGAAGAAGAGGTCAGCAGGGAATAGCATCCACATTCTGTTGTGGCCACATTGTTGTGTATGCAATCAGAACATCTCGGGGTGATACAGATTAAAAAAAAAACTTCTCCCAAAATAAAGCTGAGTTTCTTAGCCTCAAATCTAGTGTTTCTTAAAGCTCTCATAATTCCTAAACCACAAAATGTATCTTAAGAATAAGTAAGGGTTACATAGTTCTGAATCTGAATTCACCAGAACAAATTTATATGCATTAAAATAATTGTAAAAGTTCTTATTTATCATTATAAGAAGTGTTAGATGAATAGCAACTAATTAGTGTTAAGAAACAAAATCATACCTGCAACTTCTTTTTACTTCTCTATTTTGCAAATTAATCCTACTGGCTTTCTTCACTCTATTTCTAATAAATAAAGAATTATTACTTAATGTATCTGACCTCCATCATACTTTTTTATATACGAGCAGTCATTTGTAAAATATGGGGATTGGCAGGGAGATGACATAAACATCACTGTAGCCAAGGTTTTTTCCTTAACTTTGTATATTTGAACTACTAACATTTGAAATATTAAAATGAAGACATTTATAAATTATGTCTTGTTAATTATTTAACATTTGAAGAATTTAAGAAGAGATGAAATATAATTGTTGTTAGTGTCTTTTCTAGAAACTGTTAGTTAAATCAATAGGAGTCAGGTTATTGGTTCCAGCTGATTTTGCATCAGTCCCTAAGCTACTCTAAACAACCAGCAAATCAAATTTTATCTTAATGGTTCACTTCACACTTTGTTTATGATCAATGCTAATCTTAAACTTCACAAATGAGATTAAAGCTTCATTTTAACCAAATAAATGCCATTGACCTAACTGAACCTTGAGCATGAGTTTGCTACAAGTATTTCTAGGAAACACAGTAGTAACAACAAAATTTTGTCATTATCTGAGCAGTCACTATGATTGAGAGGCAAAATGTAGTCAATGGGTTTTCCATCAGTAAGACACCTAACACATAGGAATGTGCAGGATATTCAATATACTGTCTTCCCACATCACAAGAGTTACAGAAACACCTGCTTAAGTAATTGTATGCTTATTCACTTGGGAAAACAGGCAAAGATTAAAGACTAACAGGTTGTCAAATGTATTTTTCCTTTACTTTAACATTTGCTGTCCTCTAGTCCTCTGGAAAATATCTGAAATCAGTAGAAGTGCATTTATTCTTCTGGTTAAAGAATGACCAAGCTTATTTTTTAGTTTGACATAATTAATTAACTAATTAAATATTCTCAAGTGGAGGATTTGAATGGCAATGCTTAGTCTCAAGCATACTTCATCCTTTTGCTTTAAATCTTTGCAGTACCTGCATATAATATTGCTATTGACATGTTAGCTATAGCTTAAGGAATAGTGAAAATTCCAGAAAAATTAATTACAACTTCCCATTCAGAGGCTGACAAGAAAAAGTAAATCAGTACCTTTTCTCTCAAGATAAGAATTTTTAAGAATGCCTATGACCTAACAAATAATTAATTGAATTATGGTGTGCTACCTACAAGATCTGATTCACTGAAACAGAATTAATTTTTTCCACAAAGATTGAAAGTAGGATATTTTTTTAAAGGATTTTGAATTGACAGCTGCATTTTCATGCATTTTCCATCATGGTTCATTTTTTGACTTTTGAAAATTTAAGTTTTTAATAAAAAAGTCCAGTTTTATAAAATCTAAATGACTGAAAGGAGCTATGGAGTACAACAGGGGGAAGCTGGCCAGAGAGCCTTGGCTGCAGAACTGACTGACATTGTCAAGCACAGGAACAGTGGCTTCCATGGGACACTGTGTTAACCAGTCACTTGTCACGTGTTTCTGCAGTGCAAAGTACATTAGAGACCCAATCCAAAATATGCCCCATATATTACCCCAGAACCTTAATCAGATTTCTAAAGTAACTCAAGAATTCAAGCCTCAAATTCATGGATTTCATGAGGAAAAAAATAATCTTTTTTTAAAAATTTATTTTTTTCAATCTCTTGTTATACCATAAATGTCACATATCTTACTAACTAGTTTTTATTTGAAAGACTTTATCCCATACTTTGGCAATTGCTAGCAGAATCCAGTTCAAGAAGATTTAAAAGCTTGCACCAGTGGATAGCTGTATGATATATAATATTCGCCTCAAAATAATTATAATAAAGAGAAAGGGATTTTACTTAGGTTTGAGAGCAGCTGGGAAGTATTGATGAACCAGTCACTTGTGATGCAAAGTTATCCAAAAATGCAGTGAGTTACATATTATTGGCAAGGATAGGAAAATACATACAAGATTCATTTAAAAGCTAAAAGTTATTTTGGAGGGAGATATTTCCCAAGGTTCACTAGGGGAATGGTTTAGGTACCCTGTAAAGAGGTATGGGAGGACCATGTTAGTTTAGTTGAGTGAAATGAAAGCTGACAAGACACTATTGAGGAAAATATTAAAGAATAACACAAGTACACAGTTAAGTAAATCCTGCTGAAGCATAATATGCAGAAGCATACACTGATAATGAATTAATTTAATTTAATTTATAAAGCTCATGGGTAAAAGCCATGACACATTTTACTGGTCTGTGGCACAGGGGATGTTACACTTTCTGAGATCATCTAGGGGTATTATTTCTTTAATATACTATCATTGTGAAAATTTGGGATATTTGCAACATCCATGGTATTTTGTCTCTTCTTTCTAGAGTGAGTTAAACTTATGATTTTAGTTTTTAACTACATGTCATAGGTTCATTTCAAATCATAAATTTAGTCTGTATTCTGCAAACCCTTCTACATCTAGATTTCTATTACATACAGTTACAGAATTTTGGATGGTATGGTACTATTCAGTTTTGCCTTTCTGGGTGTGGAAAACTAACTTCCTTGAAAGATTTCCAAACTTGCAGCAGATTGTAGCTGTCTGTAAGTGTATCACCCTGGAAACAAAATCACAATGCTTTCTCCCATCTCACATATGATGCTAAAAATAGTAAGCAAAAAACCCACAATGTCTTTCAGTGTGTTGAATCTTCATTTCTTTGTTTGTTTCTGTTTTTTATAATTTAGGAAGGTTAAAATGGGAACAAATACAACTAACAATTACTGCAGCTACTCAGCTGAGCTACTGCATTTGCTAGCAATTTTGCTTCATCTTTCTGCTCAATCATTGCTCTGCACTGACAGAGTTAAAATAGCCTTTCCTCACAAAGACAACAAAACCAGCTTTTTCTCCTCTGAGCAGGTAGTGAGATTGAACTCAATTCTTACATAAATGCATTTCAAATGTTTAATTATCTCTGAAATTTATAATGGGAGAAGTTAGTGAAAGCAGTATTTTGGGAATGGATGATCATGACTGTAGAATATGAGGTTACCTGACAGAACCCTTTCAGCCTCCCACAGGCTAAGCTGTTTTGCATAGCACTGCAGCTGCCTTCAGAGGCAGATGATCCATCACCTCCTCAGCAGGTGGTATGGGAAATAAGAAACTATAAGAGGGAAAAGGAACAATAATAACTGTAATAACAGCTGCAAAAAGAACCTCCCAATAATAGTAAGTATTTGCAAGGCAGGGATAATGTGTTCCATCTCAAACTTGCTGAGTTTGCAAGCCTTGCAAGGCTGTATTTTGACACACGCTGAGATTCAAACCATTCAGCACAGGATAAGGAATGATATGACTTTGTGCAAGACCTTTTCACAGACCCCGGCGGCAAATTGAATCTATATGCTGATTTCAAATAGACTTAAACCTTCTCCCCACATCCAAAAAAGAACTCAATACTTAAGAAACAGTGCTAAGGCTACAAAGATGAAGGTGAATAACTTTTTATCCATCTCTGATGGTTTGTATTCCCAATTTCTTCAAGAAAGTCTCATCAGTACACATTTGTAGAAGAAACAGACTTGCATTCTATTTTATATTCTCAATGTGTCAGATCATGATTAGCTCTAAAGAATCCACTCTGCTACTTTATTCCCTTTTAATTTATCATAAACCAGTAGCTCAGCAACCTCATGAAAGTTACACATTCCCATATGTGTGACAATATAATAAAGTTGCATTCAGATAAAAGTAGGAAGAAGAGGAAGGGTGAATTATGTCTATCCTGAATGGTTTCGAGGATACCTCCAGGAAATATGTTGCTTGGTGTTTCTCAGTTCATTTGCTTCTGTTTTGTGGCTACTTCATGGATAATAAAAGAGGCCTATGGAAGGAGCCTTAAAATTACTATCTGGAGTTTTAGTTCCTTTGCTTGGATGATGAAATTGTTCAGCAGCTTATCCAGAATGCGATGATGTTTTGAAGTCCACAGGAATTTCAGCAATTACCAGCAGTTTTTCCTCTTCATCTTCATCTTTCAGTGAAGTGATAATGAACACAAATTCACAGATTATTGTTCCAAGGTTTACAGTTTGGGCCAGAGACTCACAAAATTGAGAATTTATGCATTTTAGATGCACAATCATTTGAGAGTTGTCTTTTGTACTTGAAGATATTTAATTTCATGGTAATTACAAACCAAAGTGAAAAGCAAAACCAAAAGTAGTATCAGGTACTAATGGTGTCAAGGTAGATTTGCCTTTGATATTAATATTTGCTTGTGTTGTGTGTCATAGGATTGGAAGAAACTTCATACATCATCTAGTTCATTCTCCAATCCAACATATACATATATATTATTATATATAAATAATTTAAAGTCATTTGGATGTAAAAACCTTAGATGAAGACTATACAAAAATGTCAAGGAAACCTGATCCAGAGTTTACCCAAAGCTATTACAGAATATTTTGTGTAAGGAGCTCTTGGATTCACTGTTGCAATCCAGTCTTGTTTTTCTGTACTGACATTAGAGAAAAGTGTCTTGGTAGTATTTTGCTGATAACTTAAAAAAAGAAAAAATAACAAGAATTCATGAGATATTGTTACAGTTTCACCCAAATATAAAATTTCAAGTTAGTCTAAACTCTGAAGAAAATCATCCCATCCTTAAATTGGATTTGTTATAACTGAGACGACAGCTTGCTCTGGTGCTGCACAGAGACTTACTGGAACTGGGAGAAACACTGACAAAGCACAAAGTCATGGTGCACAGCCCAGCGAGCAAAGGGTGGAAAAGACAGAATAAAGTGCAAAAGTGACCCAATCAACCTCATGTACTCACAAGGTTGTTTGACAAACAGTCATAAAGAATAGTCTCTGACTTTCATAAAAAAAAAAAAAAGAATCATACCTGTTTGGTTACTGTTGACTATTTTCTAGTTCTGTAGAATTTTTTCTTCTCTTTGGAGCCGTAAGGAATTGTAAACTTAAAAAACATTATCTTTTTCACTGGGTATTTCAGAAGAAACCTGAAGAAACAGCAAATCATAGTTGGCTTCTTTGGCTGTTTTAGTAATGTGACATGATTTCAAACATACTACTTCCAACATCTAACACCTATAATGAAAAGGAGTGGCTGAGACACCAAAAGAAATTACTGAGAAAATTTGAAAATTAAAGGAATCCCTAATGAAATATGCTAGTGACATATGTACAGACCAAGCCAAGTTCAGAAGACTAGATGAACTGCTGAAAGAATATTGCTGCCAAATGTTAGCACTCCTTTTGAAAGGACAACAAGCCAGATGTGGCCCTCTCTTTTCAAAGGTCTGAATAGCACCTCACATTTCCCCACATTCAGTCTCTGAGAAAAATCCTAATAAAAATGAATGAGAGAAATATAAGAGAATCAATGTTGCTAGTGAACATTGTGCTGCACAGCCACCACGCTTAACACCACAAAAATTTGTTTGTACAAAAGAACAAGAAGTCATTTGCTTCAGCTCTGAGGCTAGCTGAATTTCAATGTACAGTCTTAGATGGACATTGCTTCAAGAACCAGCTTCATAATTGTGAGTAGTTATTTGAAGGGACAGTCCTAAAGACTAATAAAAGCTTCATAAATGTAATAGATTAGATAAAAAAATGCATCAAAACAGAAGACAAACAGCCTGGAATAACAGCAAAGTTGCCAGGCTGTGTTGGATGATTATGTATTTTGTTTTTAATTCACAAAGAAGAAGTAGTTTACAGTAACCAGCTGGAAGACATGAGGCTAGAAGAAAAATCATAACAGGGTGGCACTGGGAATAATACTTAATCTTTTTTCCTTATGGCAGTAAATTCCATAGCCAGCACTGAAGAAAGTGACTCTTCTTTGATTATGTGTCACTAGTCTGAGAAACAGAATAAATCAGCTTACACCATTCTATAACAGCTGGGTTGCTTTGGGTGCCTATGCTACCTCGCCTTACATATACCTGAGGTATAACTGTCCTCCATGCACACAAGTGAAAACTCACTTGAACAATACACAAGTAATTGTCTTTAAAATAGCTCCAGATATTTTCAAGATATTAAAATAAAATTATGTCTTTAATCAAGTTACTTCTGTGGTTTACATATGTTCAGAAGTTGAAATTTACATTGCCCACATCCATCTCCTCCAAATGCACTTGCTTTTAACATTTCTGGGGGCCAAAACTTTTGTATAGGAGTATTCAATTCTATTTTTGCTTGATACTCCTTCAAAACTAAAAGTCCTGTGATTTATTCATTGCAAAGTAAGCCCATTAAAGTGTCAAAGGTTGAGAAATGAGAAATACTGGTACACTCATCAAAATGTTTCTGGTTGGGACATGGTGTGTTATAGTTTAAAAAAAAGATTAATTGAACTGGATTATTTATAGTGACTACTTTCAGACAGACTGATTGTAATTTAACTTGCTTGTATAGGATGTTTTGGGGGTGGGTTGTGAGAAAGCTGATTAATAAGCACAGCTGTCTTTGTGGCAAAGTAGTTTCTCTTAAAAAACATTATTTATATTTGGTGTCATCATTATTAACAGTGATTAGGAAAATAATCTAATATAATGATGAGTAAAATAAAATTGATAATACATTTTTATTTGTGTTTATGGACATTATTTTTAGTTCAGTGGAATATGTTGGTGTTTGCTGGTATTACTAAGTGGAAAGTAGCTCTGAACATTCAATGGTAGTTCTCTGCTGGAGAACTGCCTAAAAGATTTCCTTTATAGTTTGACTAGAAAACCCCTTATATTTACTATGTCTGCATCTCTGTGACAATAATATTCAAAATACCATAAGGTATTTTCTTCAGGAATTTAATTTGTGAGCGATAAGTACAGAGTATAAAGTGTCAGATCAACCTCAATTTTTCTTGCAGATAAAGAATTTACTGGAATGCAAAAATTGGTGAATTTGACTGATGAATTTATACCAAAAGGCTTGTACACTCCTGACCTCCCTTTCATTAACACTTGCTCTCTGAAGCTACGTTGAGCTTTGACATCTTAGTTAAATTGAAGTGGGTTTTAACTTTTTTTGTCTAATTTTTTTTCTTTAAACCAACGGGTTGCTGAGATTAAAAGCTCAGGTATTTAGAAAACCACCATTCTTCAAGTGAGAAGGGTAATTTATTCATGGGGGGGGGGGTTGTATGTGGGGTTTTGTTTTGGTTTGTTTTTTTGTGGGGTTTTTTGGGTTTTTTTTGTGTTGTTTTCTGTTTGTTTTTTTTTTGTTTGTTTTATTAGGAACTTTTATGTTTGTTTGGTTGTTTTGGTTTTTATTATTTCTACTTACTGTACTTTCCCCAGCAACTTAAATTGCCCTTATTTTACTCAAATACCTATGTATGCAGTCTGTTTCACAAATACATAGGCATGAAAGATTCTGATTTGTAGACGAAGAATTGTATTTTGACTGTAATTAAAGTACAATTTCAGAGATGCTGCCTGCTGGAGGGAAATGTTAGACCTTCAGAAAAAGCTTCTATTTTTATGTCAAATTTTTAAGAAACGGGTATTTTCCTTTATTAAACCCAGACTGTCAGATGCCTGAGAAGAAATGCATGACACAAATATTATCCTGTCAAATCATCTAATGGAACCCTTAATATTCATCTAGTTTCTCTCTTCCCTGAATTATTAAGGTCCCCAGTTATACCATATGGGAATAGAAACTACAAGTCCTTTCTTTACAACTGGCAAAAATCTATTTGGTAACTCTCATTTTATCTTTGTCTGTGGAAAAGATCTGTAGCAGTCTTTAAAGAGGTAATGCAGAATCTTAAATTTCATTAAGAGCACAGGCCACTTTTTTTTTTCTCAAGCAAATTTCAGTACCACAAATAAAATTTAAAAAAAAGGTATGTAGAAATAAACACTGCTGTTTAAGCAGAGTTCCATATCCCAAGGACTTTAAGAAGCATTCTGTGAAGTTAACTTGAAAGAGAATACATAATAATAGTTCAGTGCTAGTCTTTGTTATACCATCTGTGGTTCACAGCAGTCGAAATATGATTTTGTGAATACAACTGATTGTCCGTCTTACCTCTGAGTTACCTTTGTGGATTCCATCAATTTATCTGAGCAACCAAAAAAATATGCTCTGAAGTAGGCTCATAGAAATTATTTTCTTTCTTGTATAATAAAAAGAGCAAGTGGGGATCAGCTGAAGTTAACAAAGTAATGTTAGAACATAAATGGTTGGAAAAATAAGACTACACTATTTTCCCTAAGAAAAAATAAAATGTAAGTGAAAGTGATATCAACCATAGCTGTAATGTTTTCTTTGAACAATAAAAAATCTGAAAACATAGAAGCTGTCCAGGCCTATTACTCTTATGGTCACCATGACAGCTTAATTTGCCACTGGATTTAAAGTTTATAGTTGCTCAGAGGAATTCAGGACTGCTATTTGATCATGCTTAGTGTTGGTGAATAAAAGGTAGTTCCATTCAGTAATACATACATTGTGCGTATATACAGTCATTCTTTCGAATCATTTTTACTGAAGCTGAGAAAACCTATAAGAAGCATTGACTTGAAAAAAAACCAACAAAAAAAGAACACAAATTAGATAGACTAGAGGATGGAAATTATATCCTCCAATACAAAGTACAATTTGACAAGGTTGTAACACAATCCACCCAAACACAGTTATAAAATTATGATAGCAATTAAAAATTGATTGTGAAGTGGTAGAAAATAAAAAGCAGATGTCACCAACCATAAATATCAAGGAATATTAACAAAGACCACAAAACTAGTACGGACCCCTGGCATGTGAAAATGTCTGCCATTCTAAGTGCATTTCTGGAAGCTTTTCATGGACTGCAAATTCTGGCAAAGCCGTTGCACTAGGTGAATGTGGTATGTTACAAAATCAGATTAAAATAAGAGCATTCCAGTAACACAGTTATTCTAAGTATTTCTGTACCATAATTGCAATAAACCAGAGATAATATTCTACAATAAAAAAAAAAAAGGAAAAAGAAAAAACCAATTCACCATTAAGTTGTGGCTGCCATCAAGGCACCCTCTGAGGCCCGAGAAGAGCCCCTGGGAACAGAAATAGCCCTTGAGTGTCCTACTCCCCAAAAGGACTCCTGGTGGAGGCATCCCCAGGAATCCCCCGGGGAAGAAGAAGATAGTATGACCCCAGTTTAGGCGGGCACAGTGGGGGTGGGCCTCACTTTCCCTATAGGTGCACAGTCCTGCCGCTCTCCTGTCTATCATCTTGAGTTTCTAGAAAGTTCTTCACTGTTCGGTTCCTTATTGGTTATCTCTCTTGTCTCCTCCCTTGCCTCCTCCCTCTCCCCTTCCCCATTGGATTGTTTGCCTATCCCTCATCTGTGTCCCTCCCAGTTGCTCTTTTGTGATTGGTTACCTGGACCCTAATAAAAGCCTGATGCACCCTCAGCTCCAAGTCTTCAGATCCGGGTTGCCCTAGTGCACAGCTGACTTCGAGTTATTGTGTTACCATTTATTCCTCCCGGAAGATCCTCCCCAAGCTTCAATCTTGCTACACTCTAGCCATAGCTTGGCTGCCTCCCAATAGCAAGGGAGCAGTCGGCCTCAGCAGGAGCTCGCGACCTCTGCCCGAGCGAACCTTTAAGGGACGCTTTCAGGAAGGTTGCTGCAGGGAGGCTGACCACCCTGAGGTCAGCGGCTTGGCTATCTGCGCGCGCGCGGCAACATTAAGTTAGACAATATTTTTAAAAGATCATTGAATCCCACAATGATGTGGGCTAGAAAGACCTTAGACATCATCTAGTTCTAATCCCCCTGCCATGGACAGGAGCACCTTCCACTAGACCAGGTTGTTCATAGCTCCATCCAGCCTGACCTTTGAACACCTGCAGGGATGGGACATCCACAGCTTCTCTGGACAACCTGCTCCAGTGCCTCCTCACCCTCACAAGGAAGAATATTTTCCTGATACATAATCTAAACCTACTCTCTGACAGTTTTAAGCCATTACTCCTTGTCATGTCACTACATGCCCTTGTAAATAATCTTTGCCCATCTTTCCTGTAGGCTAAGCAATTTGATAAACAAGACCTGAATATTAACCTCATAAGTGTCAAGTACGATAATAGAAGATATTTCAGAGCCCACTTATTCTATTTTTAAAAAATTAAATTGGTTGAGAAGATTTAGAAAGTAGTACAAGTTAGCCTTACAAAAGATTAGACTAAAGTTTAAAAGGTAACGTAGTCGGTGTAGATGTAATAGACTTATATCAATTTGGGGTTGCCTGGAGTACTAATCTATATGTAATTAAGAAAGACACTGATGTGCTGGAGCATGTCCAGAGAAGGTCAACAAAGCTGGTAAAGGGTTCAGAGTGTAAGTCTTTTGAGGCTGAGGGAGCTGGGGGTTGCTTAGGCAGGAGGCTTAAGGGAGACCTTCTTGCTCTTTACAACTACCTAAAAGGACATTGCGACAAGCTGGAGGTTGGTGTCTTCTCCCAGGCAACAAGGGATAGGACAAGAGGAAATGGATTCAAGCTTTACCAGAGGAAATTTAGTTTGGCTATTAAGAAAAATTTCTTTACAGAAAATGTTGTCAAGCATTTGAGCAGGCTGCTCAGGTAAGTGGTGGAGTTACCATCCTTGAAGGTATCAAAAAACCTTGTAGAACAGTCACTTATAAACATGGTTTAGTGATGGACTTGGCAGTGCTGTATTACAGTTGGTTTTGATGATCGTAGAGGTCTTTTCCAAACTCACCAATTCTATGTTTATATGCTTGACAAGAGCAGTAATGCATCTTTTGTTACTCAAAACTTCCACAAAAAAAAAAAACAAACCAGTAAAAATTAATTGTTGAGATAGAAAAAAAAAAGAAAGAAAGAGAAAGAAAAAAAAAAGATATTGAAGAATACAGGGAAGCATACAGGGAAGCATCCATATTTGGGTTAGCTTGGGTCATGTCTTTGCCGTGAAACACAAAATATTCATCCAGCAAAGAGCCACACAGACTACAGTTACAGAATTTATAAATGCTCATGGAGGAGCTTTCGGAGAAGTTAGTGGGACACTATGTCCCAGAAATCTTTGTCAAAATCATTGCTACAGCAGCCAACTATTACAAATGGCCTCTTGCCTGACAAGGCAGAAAACTAGGTTAACAGCTATGTTGTATGTGTAAACAATAGATAACTGACTTCTAAGTCATTGACTAATTTACACAAAGGCTAAGCTTTTGACTTCTAAGAAATTTTCACAGACATACGCCCAAAAACACTATTAATTTAAGGATTAACAAATCTCTTCATTTTGCAGGCAAATTAATATTGTTTTCTAAATGACGATCTCAAAAATGACTCAAAAATTTTGTCTTATTTTCTCTACAGGTTCATCTGTAGAAATTCACTACAGAATATTCAATGTGGCATATTCCTGTATGGGAAAGAATTCAATTCCTGAAAAGCTAAACCAAAGCAGAGATCCCCACTAAGATGTGCTACTCATCAGTCCTAAGAAAGCATGTTTGTTGTGATTCCTTCTACTGTATGAGCTTTGGGCATCAGAAAAAGGATACATCAAAGCAGTAATGGCCTAAAGACTGGTATAGTCCCCATGTGGTATCCTGACCATCCAATGATAAATCTTCCTGTCTGTATTTTTGATTTAAAAGTTCAGGAGCAGAACTTCTTCTCTCTAACAAAGCCATCCTCCTAGATATTAGGAAAAGAGTGACTTGGAAAGTCTGTTGTGGATTTATGCAACGTGAGTTCCTTGGAATATATCATACTTCTCTCACATCTGTTTAATTAAAAAAAAAAAATGTTTTTGTGAAGAAGTTGGAGGATTCTTATGTGGGTGAAAAAATCCTGAAAAAATACTAGTTTTTGAGCACTTTGATACAATGTATCAATTAATGTAAGCAAGAAGGAAAAAACCACTCATAAAGCAACATAAACTCCTAATGATGACTGGTCATTCAATGTGCATCTTAGAAAAACAAAAAAAAGGTGCTTAATACAAATTTAGAAAAGGAAAAACAGGTGATGAAGCATGATTTTTGAAAAAATTCTGTGTTGAAATAAGACAAATTTCTGTTTTATAATTTTCTGGAACAGTTCATCCAACTAGAAAATTTTTACTTTAAAATTCTCAGATGAATCCCACCAGAAACACACGATTTTGACTGGTCTATATTCCCAAGGAAGCAATTCCTTTCATACATTATGAATATTAATTATAAAATGAAAGTTGATCATGTATTTTAAAATGTTTGCAATTACAAGCTGCAAAAAAGTATCTGAAATCTGTCTTTGCATATATATTCTAGCTAAAACTATTTTTGTGAACACAGTGAAGGTAAGTTCAATTTCAGTTTTGCATCTGGACACTAATACTAATTCTACTATTTTATGAATGATACCTTGCTGTAGGTACAGAACTAAAAGGAGGAAGTTTAAACTATTAACAGTTGTTCTGTGAGTGTATTCACCTTCCATTTTGGGCTGGATATGGCCTTTAATTCCTGTCCTAAACTGAAGTGTTGCTGCACAGCTAATAAACATGGATGGATGAAGTTATCCTTGTGTGCAGAATATAAATTATTTTTAAGGCCCTTTGAGATGCTTAGGGGTTAAATACATCATAGAAAATTATCACAGTATTGTGTGAGCATTAGTCCATCATTTTGTTATTGCCATGAGCTATCCATAATACCATTATCTTATGACCAGACAGAAGCTTCAGGATAGTTTTATTCTCAGAAGAGGGTGAGATCTCCTTTCAAAACTATTAATTGATTTCAAGCTGCAGTGCAGTTTGGATTAATAGCCAAATACAAATATGTTATATTGGACAATGAAGAAGGGGAAAAAAAAAAGAAACATAGTAGAGAGGAATAGTAAGAATATATAGAACAAGACAGTGTGGTGTGTTGGTCAGAGTATTCTAGATGCTCATCCAAATAATCGTCTTACTAGTATGTAACAATAAGACCACAGCCAGGAGATGGAGGAGACAGGGATTCTATTCAACACTCTAAAGAGTATATATAAATACTGCATCCAGTTTTGAGTTCCCCACAGGGAATAGACTTCTTTTATTAATTAATTAAAGCTTTTCATATGCCTGATGATGCAAAGAGTGGCTCACAGTCAGTAATATTATGGCAGCGGAAAAGAGATCAATAATATTATGGCAGCGGAAAAGAGATCAATGATATTATGCATTGAGTAACAAGTCCTGAGAATTTTCTGTTGCAGTAATAACTGAAGGTATTGAAACCTAATTAAACTGTTCCTTGATTCAAACATTCAAAAAATCTGATTATAATTTTTAGATTATCAGAAAGTGCTGGTTTTGTAGGGAATCTGGACAGCACATTGTTTTGCTGAAGGGCTCTGATTTACCCTGCATTTCAAAGGATAGTAGCACTAAAACCATAAGTTCCACATGTCTGCCTGTGGTGTTATGATGGCATTACTCTTCCTCTGATCACGGTGAGGAGATACTGAAAGCAGGTCAGAAGCTGGATCAGAGAAGGGGATCTTTTGTTTTGCTTAAAAAAGTACCTGGACATATGCTTAACTTTCCTCTCTGACATTGCTTACAGGTCCTCATAGACAATGTAGGTTGATTTGCTTCATCAAAACAACATTGTCAAAGGCCTAATGGAGCCACCCATAAACTGCCCCCACAGGCTCTTCTATTAATCAAATTCACATAGCAGTATTCTCATTTAGACTTAAAATAATTAATCTAATTCATCCCATGATAATTAGTGCAGGATATTACTACATTTAATAAACCACATTCTCAAATCAAGAGTTATATTTTTAGACATTTTTTCTAATATATTTAAAAATAAACTCCTTAGGTGAAAGAAAATTAATAAAACTGAAATTAAATTCTTAATTATTATGACCAAGATATATTTATGCTTTTTTCTTACCATGTACCAGATTGCGTGCACAGCCAGCTAGTAATTTACAAATGAGCAATTATCCATCACTAGGGAATGGGAAGGAGACAGATAAGTTCAAATATTATATATCAACAATTAATATTTTAGAATGTTGAAAAAAAGGATCTATATGAAAAAAAAAAGGAAAAAATCTACCACTCTGTAGAGGATATGGTTTTAAATCCTTCTATGGAGAAAAATGTCACTGAAAAAGGAAAATAAGAATTGTTTGAGAGTTGGTTGGTGAGTCTTTTTTCAATGCTAGCTCTTCCGAGAGAACTTCAGACACAATTGCTCCTTGGCTGAATGTCTTCTATCCCAGAATGCACTGGCAGCAAGATGCAAGAGTGTGAGTGAGCTCACACTCACAGCAGATAAAGGGATGGTGAGGCACTTACTGTGGAGGGGTACATCCCACCTGTACCTGCAGTAATACTCCACTTGTAGCTTTAGTACCCATGTAGCCGATTTATTTCCCTGACAAAAAAGTTTTCACATAAATGTTAAAAAAAAGCAAACCAATGGCCAATGGAGCTCACATAGAACCATGAATATTTTCCCCTCTCCAGGACTCTACTAGACTGGAGACTCAATATATCTCATATACTGACCTCTCAGTTCATAGTCCCTGGCTTTGGATGCAGTAGGCCACTTTTTTTTTCAGATTAGAGGAATTTTTTTTCCAAATCACTTTCAAACCAGCCAAATTCACCTCACCGGTCATATTTTTAGTGGAGTGGGTTTGTTTTGGTTCAGTTTTTTTGTTTGTTTGTGAGTTTTTTGTTTTGTTTGTTTTGTTTTGGTAATTTTTTTGTTGTTGGTTTTTTGTTTGCTTGTTTTTTGCAATTTATTTTCTTTTGAGACATAGTTAGAATGATCATAAGAATGGATGAAATCGGTTCGAAACTCATAAAGAACATTATTCTACAAGTATCCTGAAACAACAAGTTTCTAGGGCTGAAAAGGCCAAAAGTACTTTTGCATGGCTGTCCAATAATGCAGATTCCTGTTTCAAAAAGTCAGATGTGGATATGTGTAATATAAAACTTAAAAATTATGTAGTGTAACCACATGTTTCATGTGCTTAGTAATAGTAAACCTTTTGCTTAAGTGAAATTACAAAAGAATATTTCACTTTTACATCACAGTTTATAACTGTACTTTTACTGTTCTTTTTTTTCTTTTACAGGTCTGAATTCATCCTAGCAGTATCTGGTCTTAAATACTTTAAATTCATTTAATTATGACTTAACTTGAAAGATATACAATTAAAGAACCGGTAGTAAAACTTTCGGGGACTATTAAGTTTAGTAAGAGAAATTTAATCATTTGGAATACATAAGAGCAATAGATTTATTTCATCTTACCATAAAATGGATATTTTTACATTGTAAAATATGTTTAAAAGCAAAACTCAAACAATTTACAATAAAGACTAATACCTATGTAAGCCATTATTTTTTTTTTCAAAATGTCAGGGGAAAAGGAAATACTGCAATACATATTTCAGGTTTAATATTAGATTCTCAGACATACAGAGGAAAGGGGTAGGGCCTTTATTTTCAAAAAGCAATGAAAAATAGATATTACTGATTTTTACCTAAACATGCTTGCAAAATAATACATCTAAAAATTTCTTAGGAGTAATAAAGAAACAACAGACACTTGTATAAAGATTTTGCTTACTTAAATATTTAATTAAAGTTTCAACTTTTTTGTCACTGCTGTCTGATGAGAGAACATGCATGTAGGGAAATAGCAGCTCCCCTTGGGAATTCAATTAAAAACTGCCTTAGTACTTTCATAGAAACCACTGAGCTTCAGCCACCAGTTGAGCACTATTGTCTTAAAATGTCAGTTTAAAATTGTCTAAATGGATTCTCTGTGTCTGGACTGTCTAATTCATGGATGGATAGGAGCAAATGAGGAGGAAAAGAAGCACTGTATCACTGCTGCAATCCCTCACGGCCTTTCCTATAAGGCAGAAGGTGAATTTCCCCGACAGTTAGAGGCTGGTGCTTTGTAAGATTCAGTCACTTGTCTGTGATGCTACAAATATTTCAACTCCTGTCCCACTGCAGCTGGACTGAGTGGATTGTGAGATTTTGTGTTGTGCACAGATGATCTGTATTCATAATATGAGGAGAGTGGACAGCTGCGTTATAGTTATATGCATGTATGTTACAGTTATGCATATCTTTACACAGATTTACAATGGTTAACATTAAATTTGTCTGCCCAGGTACAAGCTTTGGAGATTCATCATCATGAAGTTCAGATAGACATATTTAATTCTATTTTATCTATGCAGTTGCAATAGAATGTTCACATTCACCAAAACAATTTCTTTATGATGCTTCAGTATTTTGCAAATCAAGACCTTAATTAATCCTATGCCAAACACTTAATTTTGAATCCCACTATATATATGAGCTAAAACAATTTGATTTTATCGTCACAGAATCAAAGAATTGCTTGCATTAGACAAGACTATTAAGATCAAGTCTGAAATATGACTAACCCCTTTTTATAGTTTTAAAAATGTCAATCTTAATACAGTCTTTCTCAAAACAAAAAAATTATTTATTTTAGAATGAAAGACTAAAAAATCCTAAATTAAGTATTATTTTACAAAAATTCCTAATAAACATTTTTCACATTTGCTAAGCTCTCTGTTCTGGATATTCTTTTACAACCAAATGGAAGAGACACGTGACCTAATTTAAGTCTTTCTAGAACCATTCTTCAATTAGTAAAGAAGTTTTAAGTTCTATGTCTGCCTTCCAAATGATCTATTTAAGAAAAGCATGCACTCATCTTAACATAAGCTATCTGTATTTCTAAAACGTACCTCAAGAAATCTCTAAATTCTCCAAAATAGCTAAATTTACACAAGATATCAGTCAATGATGGAATCCTCTTATTTCTGATTCTTTTTTTTTTTAATTGCAGGGGGAAAAGTGCAATTTCAGCCAGACCCATTCTGTTGCCATGGGCTTCTGACCTAAGGAGTAATCTTGAAGTCTCTAGTCCTGATTTTCTTTTATATGTCAGAATTTATACATAAACCTTATTTCCCACAACAAACAAAGAGTCCTGTTACTCCTGTGAGTTTGTATGGAGCTCAGTCAGATGGAAAAGAAGATATTGGTGTCTGGAGAAGTGTTTTTCCATGTGGCCCCATATATTGAAAAACACAGGTGGAGGGTAAAGTGCAGTTTAATCCTTTGAGAAGGTTTTGGATGGGATAGAATTAAACTTCTTCATAGTAGCTGGTATGGGGCTGTGTTTTGGATTTGTGCTGGAAACAGGTTGATAAAACAGTGATATTTTCATTATTGCTGAGCAGGGCCAGGCCAAGAGCCAAGGCCTTTTCTGCTTCTTGCCCTGCCCCACAGCAAATAGACTGAGGCACACAAGAAGTTGGAAAGGGAGCAAAGCCAAACAGCTGAACGCAACCTTAACATATGATGCCATGCTTAGCATATACTGCTGCACAAGAGGTAATTCTGATAATTCTTTGATCAGATAGCTGTAGATCAGTTTTATTTCTAAACAGAAACATTGAATTTTGCTCTATTTTTACATTAGTGAGTTATTGCACATCTGGGTTTTTTTCATCCCTTGTGACATTTCAATGTATTGGAGAGAATCAGATTTACACTTTTCTAGGAATCATAATTTACAAGGACAAAATGCTTTGTGCAATAGCTCTTTCTTGCAAAGTGCACATCTTCTTTAGAGATAATATTAACCAAAGTGAACAAGTGAAATGCATTGTAGTAAAGGGGAAAGACATCACCATGATGCCTGAAAACAGAGATCAAGAAAATGCTTCTGGGCACTGTACCTCTAGCATGGTTTCAAAAGTCACCATTTCTTACATTCAATTTTAAGTATTAATAACTGAATCACTTTTGACAAAATATAAATGATGATAGTAAAAGACAGTTCTTTTTTCTAAAGGGTAATAAGAATTGGTGGAGGTTACCCAGTTGTCACATCTGATTGCAGCAATCCTTTCTTTTTTTAAGAATGTGTATAATTGCCACAAGTTCACAGAGACCCTTGTATTTCAGGATCTCTTCCCGTTCTGCTGTTGTTTTCCACCTGTCTGTCACTGATGCTTCCCAAGACAGGCATCTTTCCACCATCTGGACAGACTTCCAGCCACATCTGGCAGATTTGGGTGTGCTTTGCTGCCCCATGCCTTGAAAACGCCTAAACCTATGGTACTCAGTAAATGCTACTTTCCAGAATGCTCCCCACCACATTCTCTTGGGGAAAAAAAGAAGGTATATCAATAAGGCTGGAAAGTCTTAGGGGCTTTCCTCTAACTCTTAATTGTGACAAGAAGATTAATAAAGAGTGTCATATTAAGGGCTGCAAGTAAATGACCGGTTTAAGAGAATTCAGCTAACTGAGAAAGACATGGATCAAGACATATTATGAGAAACTGCTGGACCTGACAGAAAACTCAAAGTGTGAGAAACTTGCTGAATTATAGATGGTGCTGTGAGGGACTGCTGGGTGTCACAGGTGGTTAAGGAGAAGCTATGGGAGAAGTGACCCAACTTCAAAGATAGTTGGAGGAGAGTGCTACGAAAATTTTTGGGAGCAGACTCTTGCAAGGCCAGTTTCATATGTAGGACTGACATTGCCAAAGCAACAGTGTCATAAATACTAAGTTAGTGTACAGTTGTGATAAAACTGGGAATTATGGAAAATAGAATTGTCAGAGTTTGGATCTAGTTTATTTGGGCTTTGNTCGCATCCGGAGCGCCCCCTGCAGGCTGTGACTGGAACTGCACCAAGGGAAAAGGTGCCCGAGGCCAGGCAGGCTGCCACTGGGTTTCTGGTTGTTTGTTGGTTAATGCCATAGTTGTTATTATTTGTTAGCTTTATTTTAGATATTAGTAAAGAACTGTTATTCCTATTCCCATATCTTTGCCTGAGAGTCTCTTGATTTTAAATTTATAATAACTCAGAGGGAGAGGGGTTGCAGTTTTTCCATTCCAAGGGAGGCTCCTGCCTTCCTTAGCAGACACCTGTCTTTTAAACCAAGACAAGAATAAATAGAGCAGGTTTCATAGCTAAGCAGATTGTGGTGGAGACAGAGAGGAAGAACAGTGGTGAAAATTAAAGTCAGGAGATGTCAAAGAGAATAACAAGCTCTGCATGTCATGCACTGGTCTTGTCTGGGGGCACCTGTTGGCAGCCTTGAGCTGCCAATACCGTGAGCATAACCAGAGAAACAGACACTTTTTTTCTGACCACACCAAAACTGCCAGACTGCTGCCATGGTCACAAGGGCCACAGATGGTGGGGCAGATGCTTTCCCAGATGAGCAAGGGGAACACATGGATTGACAGCTCAAGCATCCTGAGTGTCTTCACATCAATGAGTGCTGCAGATGTGGTGGCACCAGTAACAGCCCATCACTTCATAGCACGCAGCACCAATCCTTGCACAAATGCATCGACTATATTAAGACATAAAACTTTCTACTAGCTCTTGGCAGAGAACATATGAGGGAGGAAACAAAATATATTTGAGAATAGCAATGGATGTAAGCTAGTCAGTTCATCAAATACAGTCTGCTGACATGAGCAAAGTCCATCACAAAAGTCAGATGCTGAGATGAGTAATATGGGCCAGGACACTACTAATTTATATGTCAGCGCCACTAGAAGAGTAATATCAAAGCTCCACAAATATTTCAGGAAAGGGTAGTTTGAAACTGCTGCCACGTGGAACGGTTGTCATCACAGCACATTTACTGAAACAGAACTTTTTTCTTCATTTCTATGATTCTGGCTTAAAACGACTTAAATTGCTTCCAGAACCACTGCATGTTTCTGTATTATTTCTAGAGCACAAATCAGGGGAAAATTAAAGCAAAAGTTTCACATCACTAGACGCACAATGCATATATTTTTGGGGTAAGGTGTTACCACTCCATTATGAAAATAACTGGAGATTTGGGTGAAGGAGTTGTGGTTTTGGTGAACTTTTTTTTTTAAAAAAATTAGATAAACTTCAATATCCACTTACTTATTTATAGCCCTTCAAACTTTTCCATTCTCCAAAAATATGTCAAGGTCCAGATCTATTTATTTCAACACATATACAGGTAATTAAATATGTATTGAGATTTATTTTTTTTTTTTGCTAGGTGGATTTAAATCCAAGCAAAATGAACAAAATAATTCCAATACCTGAAGGTATAATGTTCAAATTTTTGTCCTCCTACATTAGTTTACCACTGCATATGTTTAAACTATCAACTTTTTATCTCAAACTTTTTGTTGCATCTTCTCTAGGAAAATTACTAGGATCAGTTGTAATTTTTCATCATAAAGAGTAAAAATATTGGGCCATATTTTCTTGCAATTTTGAATGGATTATACAGGTCCATTAAATTTATAGTTTTGTGTCTGAATGTTTTGCTTCTTTTCTTTTTTTTTTCATTATTTTTTTCGACTTATAGAAAACACAAGGAAATAAAACTCATGAAAATTTTTTAAGGGCAGGGTATCCATAAAGTCATGCCAAGACTTTTACAGACAGAGAGATCCTGTCTGCTGACCCTGAAAGAAAATTTGATTAAAACATAAGACATTCAAGCAGACATCCTATAAGGTATTTGTCAAAGAATTTAAGAGCTCCATACTGATGTATTTGCTCACTGCTACAACTGCTTTTGAAGTATACACCCCAATAGAGCCAAACGTCATCCAATAGAGCAAATCCCATGTGTGCGTGTCCCTGTGTACACATATGCACACACTGAAAGAAATAAGCAGGTTGACTATAGAATTCTGAGATGTATAATCATGACTTTTTGTCAGAAACTTCTTGGTTTTAAAGCAATACTGGTGAGAGTCATTAGACAGAGCTCACTAGGTACGTCTGCAGGTGTGAGTAACCACGATCAAACAGCATGTGAAACTCAAATACTTTCCAGCTTCTGAAGGAATAGTACAGTGTAGGACATGCTGACTGCATGAAGAAAAAAAATCCAGAGAGAAACAGTAAAGAGGACTCATGGAAACCTAGAATTGTTAATGTTGGGAAAGATCTCTAAAATCAAGTCCAACCATTAACCCAGCACTGCCAAGTCCACCATTAAACCATGTACCCAAAGGCCACATCTACACGTCTTCAAAGTATCTCCAGGGGATGGTGACTCCACCACTTCCCTGGGCAGCCTGTTCCAGTGCTTGACAACCCTCTTGGTGAAGAAATTCTACTAATATCCAGTGTAAACCTCCCCTGGAGCAAATGGAGCACTTCTTCTGTTGTCCCGTTGCTTGTTTCTTGGGAAAAGAGACTGATACCCATCCTTTCAGTTAGTTCCAGGAAGTGACTCCTTTTCTCCAGGCTAAACACCCCTCAGCTGCTCCTCATCAGATTTGTGCCCCTGACCCTTCACCAGCTCTGTTGCCCTTGTCTGGACACACTCCAGCCTCTCCATGTCTTTCTTGTAGTGAGGGGTCCAAAACCGAACAGAATTGCAGAATCGCAGAATTAACCAGATTGGAAAAGACCTTTGAGATCACCAAGTCCAATCTATGACCTAGCACCACCTTATCAACTAAACCATGGCGCTGAGTGCCACGTCCAGTCTTGTTTCAAACACCTCCAGGGACAGTGACTCCACCACCCTCCTGGCCAGCCCATTCCAATGCTCAATCACTCTTTCTGTGAGGAACTTTCTCCCAATGTCTAGCCTAAACTTTCCCTGGCATCGCTTAAGACTGTGTCCTCTTGTTCTCTCAGTGCTTGGCTGGAAGAAAAGACAAACCCCACCTGGCTACACCCTCCTTTCAGGCAGTTGTAGAGAGCAATAAGGTCTCTCCTGAGCTACCTTTTTTCCAGACTAAACAACCCCAGCTCCCTCAGCCGTTCCTCATAGGTCTTGTGTTCCAGACCCTTCACCAGCCTAGTTGTCCTTCTCTGGATGTATTCAAGCATCTCAATGTCCTTCCTAAATTGAGGGCCCCAGAGCTGGGCACAGTAGTCAAAGTACAGCCTCACCAGTGCCAAGTACAGGGGGACAATCACTGCCCTGCTCCTGCTGGCCATACTATTGCTGATCCAAGCAAGCCTTCTTGGCCCCCTGGGCACACGCTGGCTCATGTTCAGCCAGCTGTCAACTAGCACCCTCAGATCCTTTTCCACTGGGCAGCTTTCCAGTCACTCTGTCCCTGGAGTAGTGCTCTATGGGGTTGTTGTAAACCAAGGGCAGGGCCCCACATCTGGTCTAACTGAGCCTCATACAAAATTGACCTTGGCCCATTCATCCAGCCTGTCCAGATCCCTCTGCAGACCTTTCCTACCCTCCAGCAGACCAACATTCTTACTCAACTTAGTGTCTGCAAACTTGATGAGGATGCACTCAATCCCCTTGTGCAGATCATCAACAGAGACATTAAACAGAGCTGGCCAAATGCTGAGCCTTGGGGAACACCATGGGCCACCAAGTGAATATAGCACCATTCACCATCACTGTCTTGGCACCATTATCCAGCCGGTTCTTGACCCAGTAAAGACTGTACATGTCCAAGCCATGGGCTGCCAGCTTTCCCAGGAAAATGCTGTGGGGAACAGTGTAAAAGGCTTTACTGAAGTCCAAGTAGACAACATTCACAGCCTTTTCCTCGTTCCCTGACTAAGCCTTGCAATAGAAATAACCTTGCAATAGAAAGAGATCAAGCTGATCAAGCAGGACCTGTCTTTGATAAACATATCCTGGCTGACCCTGATCCCCTGATGTGTTGTACATTTCATGTGATGACACTCAAGATGATCTGCTCCATGACCTTCCCTGGCACTGAGGTCAGACTGACCAGCCTGTAACTCCCTGGATCCTACTTGTGGTTGTTCTTGTAGATGGGTGTCAAATTTGCTAGCCTCTGATCAACTGTGACTTCCCCAGTTATCCAGGACTGCTGGTAAAAAATTGAAAGTGCTTGTTGAGCCTTTCCATCAGCTCCCTCAATATCCTCAGGTGGATCGCATTCAGTCCCACAGTTTTGTGCATGTCTAAGGAGTATAGCAGGTCATTAACCATTTCCCCTTGGATTATGGGGGCTTCATTTTGCTCATATAATCTCACCCATTTGTAAGTGTTTATTTTATTTAGCTTTAGAAACAGAGCTTTTACCTCACTTGTAATTTGTCAATTTGTAAACAAAATTGAAAGCCTACATCACAAAAAGGTCTGATACAAATCAAAAACCTGTTATGTATTGAGAAAATCAATTTAAAAATTAGATTTACATGTTTCCCCTGTCTCCTGGGGTCCTGTCTGCATCTGGTTGTTTGTAGCTACATTTTCTGTGGTTTCTCTTTGCTATCCAAATGCTTATTTATGCTAGTGAGAAATAACCACTAGTTAGTGAGGACAGCAATTGTTCTAGGAAGATAGAGCATTATTTACTCGAGGTTTGCCATCTGGAGTGTCTGGAGAGGACCAAATAAGCTAACACTTTGTCAAGAACATACAGAAACACTAAAAAAAAGTCCAAAAGAAGGTGAAAGGGAAAGAACTGATAAAAGTTGCTGCTGTAGAGCCTCATAAGCCTGATGGCTTGTTTTTGTTGTTGAAGTGCTACTCTGTAAGAAAATGTATCATCATATCTCTGAGTTTATAAACTACCCATGCTGCACAAGCCAGTCTTGTGACAGGCTAATGACACCACTGTTAGGGAAATTACTTAGTACAGTAAAATATGATACATATCAGAATAATGGAAATTAGATTGGGTCATATCACATGTTATTATTCCAACTAATATCTTGAATAATACCCATCTTCCAGTGTTTTCTTACCATTTACATGTTAGTGGTCTTTTTTCAGCCATCCAATCTATGCATATTTAACTATTCTAATATTTCCTCCTAAATGATACCATCACCTCCCTGACTGTTTTTAATCCTCTTCTCTGAAATCCCTTCAATATTTTTCTGGCAACTAGGTGCACTACATTTAATGCAGCATTTGGAATATACTCACACTGCAGCCAAACAGAAAAGAAAAGTCTCTGTGGGAAGATACCTGTAAGAATTTTCTGCCAAATTGTGTTAGCTATTTTTTGCTACAATATCACGTTGCATTCTCAATATTAGCTTGCTGTAACTGTGACCATATTTCTTTATTCATCATTGCTTCCTAGATTTATGAGGTGTCAGTTCTGCAAAGACCCACACGGTAGCCAGTATTGAGTATAGAAGTGTTGCACTCCATTACAACAGGCTGTAGGGTGGGCAAGAAGTGCAGACAGTGGCTCACTGAGAGTGTAAATTCATTTCTTTGTTACATTTTGGAACTATCCAGGAATAATGGAACACTTTTTTATGTTTTCATAGAATCATAGACAGATTCATTGTTACGGTTTGAAGAGATCTTAAAGATCATCCAACTACCTCGTCATAGGCAAGGACACCTTCCTCTAGACCAGGTTATTCAGAATCCCTTCCAGCCTGTTCTTGAACATCTTCAGGGATGGGGCATCCTTAAATAGACACTCAGAAAGAGAATAAATTTTGTATGTAAAATCCTAACTGAGCCTTTTCTTGATGAATCCCTTCCTGTTCTTGGATGATGTTGTCACTCAGCAGACAAAGCATCAAAAATCAGTTTTTAAAGATAATTTCCCCTGCTCTCACTTTCAGATTAGTAAACTTTTCCATGTTTCAAAACCTTAAATGAATATCCAAAATATTGATGCCTTATCCTGGAAAAAAAAGTAGTTTAGAAATAAATTTTCCTAGATTTAACTTCATCCATGTGAAGTCCTTGCCAGTCTCCATCAGCATTTTTATATTCTATTTTACAATCTGAGTAATCTGATGAATGAAAAATTCATCATTGATCACTGAGGCTATTGCAGACTGAGGTTATAAAAGGACTTCAATGAAGAGGATGAATGAATTAGATGCTCTGAAGGCTTTAGCTGATTCTCCCCACGTTACTTATGCACTGCTTCTGCAATTCTCTTTATCCCACTTTGGTAGTGGAAATTGCACAGTTCTGACTGCTGTTGAGGGCCTTAACTTTTCCCCAAATCCTCTAACACCTGAAAAATATGTATATTTTCTCTGTGCTTTATAAGTCTCTTTTTAATTACATCACTGTACCCCTAAGATGCAATTAGCACCTTTAGCACAAATATTCTTCTGCCAGGGCTCCAGGGGAAGTATCCCAACGTTGCATTCATGCTGTTTTTCAAGTGTGATCCTGACCATGCAATCTTGTCCTTGCAAAACCAGTGTAGCATTATTTAAGGGATTGTTCTGCTCTCAATAAAATATCTGTCCTTTCATTTGCCTTTAATAACAAATTAGGTCTGGCCGTAGATGAGGAGACAGTCAATTGTCAGATGCTAAATACCTAGCTCAAGGACATTGCATGTGTGAAAATGAAGCTGACTGGGCATGTTGCTCACACAAATCCTAGTTCTGTAGTTGCTCAGCTCTTTTGGCTAATATTCACCCTGCTGCTGGTTTGTATGCTCAGTGGCAACTTCTGTCTTCATTTTTCAGTTGGAGCCCAAGTGCACCCCAGTGTGTTTGGGTGACAAACCGAAAGTACTTTGAAAATTTAATCTGTTGTAAGCCTTCATGCCTTTCCAGACACAAAATAATTCATGTACTGGTTTTTATTCTCCCTTGTATCCAGTTTTGCTACAAATAAAAAAATTAATCTAGAGGCATCACTTCTGTAAAACTGATTTTAATCAAGAAGTGATTTGTCGCTGCATGTAAGCAGTGTCAGGCAGAAGAGGGATTCACAGCATTCATCCTGTTCTACATATGGAAGCACAACATGAACATCAGCTTCATGTGCTGATCCACAGCAGGCAAAGACTGCTGCACACAGCTGTTCTTCTGTGAAATGTTTGCACTTTGAATGTGCTTCTGGGTTGTCTTTATTCTGATTCTGGGATGATGCCATTCAATCTTTCCTGGGATGCTTTTGGGTGGAAGCTGGAGAAAAAAAGCTACACCATCACAAATAGAGCCTTGCCAGGCTTCCCCACTGGGGGTTTTTTTGCTGATTTTTGGTTTTGGTTTTGTTTTAATTCAAAGAGACACTTTGAAGGTTGAGGCACACTTTGGAATTGCTCATAGTCTCTCAAATGACCTTTAGCTCTTCTGGACTCTGCACCCCATCTCCAGTCCATAAGGCGAAGTTCTTTTAGGTTATGAAATTTC
Organism: Drymodes brunneopygia; assembly: GCA_013400955.1. Classification (NCBI taxonomy): domain Eukaryota; kingdom Metazoa; phylum Chordata; class Aves; order Passeriformes; family Petroicidae; genus Drymodes; species Drymodes brunneopygia. Next base: position 17,406 of record VZTZ01024248.1, on the reverse strand, counting down.
TTTATCATGATATGTCAAAATGAAATTCCTATAAAATTTTGCTTTGTAGGTGGTAAAAGTTACAGTGTGAGGTACATGTCTACAGTACCATGTTCTGGTAAAATTCTAATCCTTTTGAGATTTTGTGGGAGTTTTACCACTTATTTCAATAGGATATGATTTTATCTTAAATTTCATCCCTTGCATTAACAAATTCGCTTTCTCAAGCACTTTCTTAATCTTTCTTACTGTGTTGTATTTTAAGAGCAGTGAGGAAGAGAGGAGATACATCAGGAGTATGTTTGAGAACACATAGGTTTACTTGTGATTTATAAAATGGCAAATGAAATAACACTGTTTTACTCATTCTCCTTAATCCTATTTCCAGGTAGTAACATGGGCTATAGAAAGAGAAGTCTTATTAATGCAGGATTACATTTACATTTCTCTAATATTCTTATATTTTAGTCTTCGGTTTCATTTGTGCTTTATAGAATTTGCATCAGTAAAGAACTTTAGAATAAGCTTAATATTAAACCTGAGCTTAACTACTTTATTATTCCACACAGCATGTAAGCTTATGATTAACACTGGCTGAAGTCAGTGACGGCTTAGAATATGTATCCTTTTTTTTCTGAACTGCAGCTTACCTCACAAAAACTGAATTTTGGAAAATTTTACATCAAATCTGTTTGTTGATATTTCTCAGCTTTTGTTTAGGATCCAAGCTCATGCTCTGCATTAAAGTGCAGAAGTACACCTCATAGCCCTTTAGCCTTTATAGTTACTCCCAAGATAATACTCTCTGTGAATTAATTAATGTGCTGTTTTTTCTCTTTGCAAAGTCATTAGTGAGGAACAGAATATAATGTGAATTAATTAATGTGCTGTTTTTTCTCTTTGCAAAGTCGTTAGTGAGGAACCGAATATAACCTGACCTCCAAAGGTAGTAAACCAGTAGTCATTTCATCCTAAGTCACTATTTTGCAGCTCATCACTTCCCTTTGTTTACTATCTTCCATCAGTGGTTATTTCACATGATAACATTCATATTCAAGCCAATTTAAACTAATTTTGAGAAAATAGCTTTTATAGAATGCAGTATAAAATGTTTTTCTTAATTAATTGAAAATGCCTATCATATTATGCTTTTCTTTCAGCCACTAATTTTTTAATTCTATCAAAGAACCAATCAAGTTTATCTGGCAAATCTTTATTAAATTATTTTTCTGTTTAGATCTAAAAATATCAGGATGAATGCCAAAACCCTTTTTCGCAAACATTTTTTCCATCTCCAGAGTGAAATCGGTATATGTTATGTAGCTAGTGAAGGTAGCAAAATAATAAAATCAATCACAGATGGACAGGGTTCTGATATTATAAGAAATTATTTACTGAAACAAGAAAGCAATCAAAAAAGATATGGATAACCTATTGATTAGGACTTTCTAAATTGATTCTGGAGGTGCTGCCTACTAAAAACTTTTTCACTGATGTCTGGTAAACCTGTCGTGGTTCTGCACTATGCCTGTTTCTCTGTAATGTTTACATCTAAAGTACTTCTCTCTCTCATGAAAGTGTAGTGAGAGAAAATACAGCTTTTCTCTGGCAAGCATTGACCTAAAAGTAAAAATTATATTGAGTCATAAATGTCTAACACATATTGCTAAAATGAACATTTAGACAGGGCAGTATGTGAAAACAAAGGAGAGATGGATGCCTGTATAGGTAGCATCCATCCAGACCTTGCAGTGCCAAAAGCAATTAAACTGCAGCAACATGAGCTTGTTAGTGCCCATACAAGATGTTTGGAGATGCCTGAAAGTAATCTCACTGCCATAATTCCACCAGCAAGTGCTGTAAGGGCACAAACTAGTGTAGGCATGACCACATGGGGTGCAATTGTATCTATGGATATTGAGGGATCGATATACTTTGAAAATATAGCTAACAGTTGTTGGACAAGAATATAAACATATTGGCACAGTGCCATAACCTCCTGCAGCTGCTGTTGCAGCAGGTAAGTGTACACATCAAGGAAAGCCAAAGAAAGCAGGCTACAATTCTTGAACTGATAAGAAAAGCCTTCTTATTTCTCATTTTGTGAGGCCCAGAATAAGGAATTTAACCTTCCATTTCTTGATCCTCTAGGGCAATAAAATAGAAAACACAAAGCAAACAAACAAAAGAAACACCCAAAGATTGAATATGCAAGTTTAAAATCTTACTACTTATAACTTGATTTTTATTTTGAAATAAATTTAATTCTTTAGAAGAGGTGCAGTGCAGTAGAGAGAGCAATAGGAATATTTTAAAAATTAAAACAGAGTTTTTAAGTCTTACAGTGATGTCTTTCATAGATTACTACTGATACTGAGCCCCAACCTCAGCATTTTGAAATTAACTAACATTTTGGGACTAAATTAAATGATACTTAGAAGATAGAACTATAGCATTGGGATTTCTGTTATTACACATAGTTCACTGCAACAATTTGATATGAAGCTGAGGACCTTAACAGGAAGATAAAAATCAAGTAAAGAAAAATGCTTTTTATTTCTCACTGTTCTCTGTGTCTTGGCAGTGACATAATCTAAGCTCAGTTAGTGAGAAGGGAGAGGCTTCATTCCTGTGCTGTGTTTTGGGGGATTTTTTTTGCATATGGTGAGGATGTTTTTACTGAATTCAGCTCTAAATTTTGTACATTTATACCTCCACATCATTGTCACCATCCTACTGTTAATGTCTCTCATCATTTCTGAGCATTTCTGAGTCTTATAATCCCTCTTCTATCATTTGGCTTCCTAGCTATCCAATGATAATATGTGACCATCCCGTATGAGATATCCAGTGCTCCATTCAAGATAAGTAGGAAAGGAAACTTACCAAAGATTTCTAAGGGAAACAAAGACAACACTAATTTAAGCATTAAGATCATTGCAAAGCTTTCTTTCAAAGAACTGTTTGCTATTAGGAATGGAGATTGGTTCAGACACTGCAAGAGCACTTATCACATTAATGAATTCCCTTTGTTATAACAACAGAAAGGAGCCTTTAATTTAATCACACTTAATTGACATATGGCATAGCAGGATACAAGTATTCATTCATCAGAAACTTAAACTTTATGAAGTCTTTAGACATGAGAAGATACAATAATCACAGTAAGATAAAAGGTGTAATAAGGCTATTGAGCACAAGCGGCTTCATGGACAGTGATTAGATTGAAGAGCTGCCAAATGAAAGGTCTGCCTACCTTTAGGCTGTCCAAACGAAACTGACAATTCTAAGAGGGGAAAAGAGAATCATTTATCTACATGAGAGCTACACTAATGCTGTCTTAAATCCTGGATGAACTGGAACTCTTCAGGACTTAACTTCTAAAATTGTAGTCCAAATTTTAGGATGGTTATAAGGATCTTGGGGATTGAATCTGTTCAATATGTTAAACTTAACAAAGACATAACTTACATCTTCTTTCTGTTATCCTCTGTGGTGCTTGCTTGTTTGTCTTTGGTTTTGCTTTGGTTTGGTTTGGTTTGTTGTTTTTTTTTTTTTTGGGGTGGAGAGAGGATGTTCTTATTTTAACTGATTTATTTAAACCTGCCTAGATAATTACAAAAACTTGTATTCAAGTCATGTTCATCTTTGATGATTAAGATCCATACCCTCCTGCACAGCACTGCAGATGTGGAAAGAAGTTCAAGAAAACTTCTAGTTCAGAACACCTGAGCTAAGATGGGTCATAGTATAAGCAGATGTTTATAAGAGATTTTTGTTTATAAAAGACTGCTGTTTTTAATGTCTCATTGAAATATTACTTTGAAGGAGATACCAGAACCAGGTGCTAGATAGCTTTTTCATTCTGTTGTTCTTAGAGGAGAGACACTTTCCCAGTGTCAAATCCAGATTTTTTTCAAGAATATTTATTTCTCCTCACTGAATTCCCAATTGAAACAAAAGTCACAAGACTCCCATCTGTCCTGCCCCTCTAAACTTTCTCACTGCATCACAGTCAGTGTGTTTTTCACTGCTGAGACATTAATGAATTAATTACAACCAGGTTAAGAAGACACCCCAGGGATCATCAGCTATTCCCAGACCCTCCAGTTCTCATAAGGAGAAAGATACCACTATTTGAGTTTTTCATTCAGCTGGGATTTCTTGTACATCAGCGTTTCCCAGACTTACAGATAAAAACCCTCTTATGTACCTATCTATTGCCTGGAGATCTTTCACATAGCATCTGGAAATAGGGAAAAACTAACTCACTTCAATCTTTGGCATGGGTTTAGATCTCCCAGAGCTGAGGAGCAAAATAAGACAGCAAAATTTGGCTGATGACACATTAATAAACCAAATGACTGCAAACAAGTGTAAGCATAAGTCATATTTCGTCATTTTTATTTTGGTATGTATTTTAGTTTTGTCATAATAATTTCATTTTATTTTTAACAATTTAATGAACATCAGCAATAACTTTTACAGCTATTTATGATTCTAATGGGGATTGAGAACTGCAGTTTAACAAAAACATATTTTGTATATCACACCATTTTAACAGAATGGCAAAAGCCTTTTTAACTCCAAATATTGAGTCCAGTTGGCAAACTATCCTGACAAAAGAAGGAATTGGTATTTTTTTTCCTATCATGTCTTTTCATTTTTTATGTATTCATATATTGCTTGTTTAAGCATATAGTATTGAGTACCTTCTGGGATGTTTTATTTAATCTGACTAGCCTATAAATCTTTATTTTTTTAATGAGTTAACAACCTTCCTAAAGTCAAATAAGATTCAGGCTTAAAATATGTAGCCCTGGAAATTCAAGGCAAAAATTAGCTAAATAATACTCCCCCAGTACCCACTCTACTGCTCCTGCTCACTCGAGGTAAAAGAGGTAGAGGAGTTGAGGATGGAGTGCAGCTGAGCCTAGGAAAAGGGATGGGAGAAAGGTCACAGATAACATTTTTAATTTCTTTGTTTTAGTTGTCAATAAATTAAATTAACTTTCTTCAAATCTGTTTTGCCTGTGATGATTATGGGAGGCAGCTCTACCCATCTTTAGCTCAACACATGAGCTTTTCCATCATCTTTTCTCTCCTGTCATGCTGTAGGGAGGGATGAGAACATCCGGGTCAGTACTTGGCAGCCAGCCAAGGTCAACCCTTAAAAAAGTGGCACATGCACTTCACAGTAAGTATGCATTAACTAATATGGGTCCCCTGATCCACTAGGAATTAAGTGTCAAACCCTCATTAACCTTTATGCACCCGTATTGTCATCCAAAAAGTCAGAATACTGCTGCAATAAAATTTCACTTAGGGGGAAAAACATAAAGCCCTCATCAAATAATATTTTTTGAAATCTGAGTATACAGTTTCATGAATGAATAAGCCATTTGTACTACTGAATTGTTTCAACTATTTAAAATCATAAAAGTATCCCAGAGAACTATGTAATCTAGCAAATAATTTAGATTTCTAAAGTAAAGAAGACTAGCAATACTCTATTGACTGCCTGAAATTTAAGATCTATTCATATGTGCTATCTTTCTTCAACCCCTTCTAATCTGGTTCACCTGTAGTGAAAGAAAAGAGAGTGATTTGTAGTTGAATTTTACATTATGCCCTATTATATTCTGAAAGAACCTTTCCCTAGTGATGACATAGAAATTCAGCACCTGGTGTTAACCTTGTGTATATCATCCTTACTAGTTATCTGAAAAAATACATCTCATTGAGACGGGAAGAGACAAAGAATTTTTAAAGAGTCAGTTGCATCAAAAAATTAATTATATAACTTGTGTAAGCATCTACAGCCAAGAAGTTTTAAGCCTAATGAGCTACTCACTTCTGTCACATCAAGTTTAAGAAGAAAAAAAAAAGATAGCAAACAAACTCATAAGTTGGTAGACTGCAAAGAACTTGTAACTTTTCTTGTACGATTTCATGAGCTTTCTGATCATCAAAACATCTTTTAGCCAGATGAGGATTTGAATTTTTAACTTTGAAAACCAACAAAGAAAGAATGAAACGATCTAGGAAAGAAAAAAACATGTACTTCCAATCTTAAATATCAAAAGTTATCATTCATCTTCACAAAAGTAGAAATGGTTTCAGTTCCTTCACTTTTCCCACATTTCCACTTTAAGCAATTTCATTTGGACAGTATATAATCTTTTATTGGAATTAAGAGTTTCTAGAGCCCACTGTTGTATACACATACACACACACACACATACACAAAATATTGATTTGGACTATCAGTCTTTAAAAAACACCACCAAACCAACATCAGCTACTACAACATGAGTTTCTTTCTACTAGTAATTAGGTACTGGGAATTGATCTGACAACTCTAGCATCTATTAATACTATTCAAGCGTAAAGTTTTCACAGAAGTACATGTATCTCTCTGTGTTCCTCCTACTGAAATTTGCAAAACTGTCTACCAGAAAGGAATGATTACCCAGTGATTTGATTATTACCACAGAGGACAACTTGATGGTGAGTTACCTAACTTGTAACAGTTAGTTACAGCTCATTCTTACAGAGAGACAGAGGACAGAAGTCTATCACTGACTCAGAGGTCTTCATGTGTTTGCAGGGGCCAATAGCACATTTACTTACTGGGATGGTTTATTGAAGACTTGACTGCAGATATGATTTTTGATTTGGAAAACAGAAACTACTGTTTAGTCTATTCAAAACAGATAAAATGTAAACAGTAGATATGAAACGAATTAGTGGAGAATAAGAAAAGAATGTGCAATGCAAGCATATTTAAAGGATCAGTGAGGAATATATTCTGCAAGTATTCATCCTCAAAGTAAAAATGCAACCAAAATTCTTTAAACATATGTGAACTGTGGAATAGAACAGTATTTTAATACCTTCTAGCATAAGTATTGTAAATGACCAGTAGGCTGAGATATATTCATATAAAATAATTATAGGAATTGTTGTATAATGGAAAAGAATTTGTGGCTTTTGTGACATATTTAAAGAAGGAGAGGATGCTATTTTGCCAAGTAGATGAGCTTGCATGGTTTTGGTTGATGTTTTGCTTATTTTAAGATCTCCTCAACTTAATTTGTAGTACTTTTAAATTTGCTGTTATCCACGCTCTTCTTTTTCTGGAGTTGCAATTTTATTCGCTAAAGCAAAGAAATAAAACACTATTACCTATTTCTGTGTATATGATAGATAGTAATGGGTCATGAAAATAATGTTCCATGTTTTTTTCCTTGAGTACATTTAAAATATATTTTTCAGAGATTTTCACACATTAACATTGTTTTTGACCACCTAAGCCACAACAGAGTAAAAACAGTTTCTTTTGGAGGATGAGTTTCAACACCTTATGAAACAGTGAGTGTAGACGGAACTTTTTAGTCTTGTAATTCCCTGTTAACAGATTTCTTCTTTGCATAATCTCTTTCCTTTTAAAACAAAAATTTTACTTAGTTTCCATAGCTAGATTTTAGTCTTGTAAATATTTACAGTTATATGACCCAACAGAAATCAAAGGAACTAACTGTGTCATCAAGTTGTGTAGAAGTATGTGGAATACAGAAGGCAGACTCACCCTTTTAATTAGCATATCAAGCACTTTAATCATGATTTGATTCATTTTTCAAATACTGCTGAATTGGATAAGTTACCCACATTGTAAGCAAGTGACTTGCAAGCCAATGAACTATAACAACATAAGTGCAGATATATGAGGGACATAACCTACATTCTGGTGAGATAGACTAAAGTGGCATTTAATAACATTTTCCACCCGCAATTAATCATAGTGGAAAATGGGACGGTTACCTACTAAATTACCTGGATATTTTATCAAATCATGTAACTGGATAATTAGACTTCTAAATCCAGTCATGTATACCTTTAATTAATTCTTGTTTATTATTAAGTGTGTGCAATTAGGATTAGGTCCTATTGCACACTTTCATCCACACATTAGGAGCTGTTTTATGGTCATTATTTATTCTGCATCTGAGTTGGGTTATTCTGCTTGTTTGTATATTTAAAACATTTTATGTCATTGAACTGGAAAAATTTAACAGCATTTATAATATTCTTTGTTTCAACTGTGCTTCAAAATCTTCAGTCTTTCACCTCCTGATGCAAACGTTATTTCTCATTGTATTAATCATCTCATGCTGATATCAGTCATATTGCCTTTCAAATTGCTTCATGGTTTTTAGGATTTGACATGACATTGGAATAGACAAAAGAGAAGAGTTTATTAACAGAAATTCATGAGATTTTAATTGCAGCAATTTCCTTGTCTTTTTATCCTGATAGAAAGCTATAGTGGTTCCTAATTTAATCCCCCCAAAAAAGTAAATCTTCATTAATGTGAAACTTTCAATCTTTTACACTGTTTATTTAAAACCTCTTTGACAGTTTCCTTTTTTTTTAATATTGGGTATGATTTATAGGAAATTTAAAGCTAGATTAGCCATTTTTATGGGAATGAAATGTACAGAGTAACTGAAGCTTTCCCAAGTGGAGATTAGCTAATCTTTTGAGAATCATTTAAAGGGAAGAATATCCATTGCTTAATGTATTACTGTACATGAATCGATATCTAAATACCATGGTGACAGGCTCATTAGAATTACTGAAATCAGATATGTATAGCCATGCCAATGTTTTTTATTGACCTTTTGGAAGTCTAATGAGGGGGAATGAGAATGAAGAAAAAAAAAGTCAGTAAAACCAGTGTAGTGGCTAGATAGAAAAGAAATGAGGAAAGAGCAGAAGCAGTAAGAAAGAGACTGGCATCATGAGCTTCAATGGTTATTTTTAATGCCAGCGAAAATGGCGAAATCAAGGGGGAAGTCTTAAGAGACTGAGATAAATTGCAGAGAAGAGAAAAGGAAAGGAGGAAAGAAGGCAAATGGCAGCTGGGAGGTCAAGTACCAAAGAAACTATTGTACTTCCATAATAAAGGAACAGCAGAGAGTGCAGCAGTTAAAATAAAGGCAACAATTCAATGATTATTCTATTTTTCAGATTGAAAAAGTTGAGTTTTTCAGATTTGTACAGAAACTGAACACACTTGGATCTTCCATAAAGGCATATTTTGAATATATTTCCTTCTGGAATGCAATGTTAAGAAAATATTCACAGAAATGTTTGAAAAATACAGCATTCTTTTTCTAGAAATTTGATTTTATTTCCTTATATTTCTTTCTTAATATTTTATAAAACTACATTTTCACAATGAAAGACTTTCAATTCTTTTCCCCAATAAGTCTATACATGATTTTTTCACTAATAATGATAGAAATCACTCATTAAAATCTAACAGGAATAAAAATAATTGCGGGAATAAAAAGTTGTATACACACACCATAGAACATGCATACAAGCTATAGTGGAAAGATATGTGGATTAGACCTCAACTTGGTAACAGGCCTCCAAATATGGTGCAATAAAAGATTGCTCAGAGGGATCAGCTCAAATCCCACAGGACTCTTGCATGGGCTATTGTAGAAAGAGAGGAGAGGTCAGCTGGTTTAGTAACTATGGCAAGGAGTTACTCAAGGGTTGCAAGTGTGGTCCTCAAAAATTTTGCTTAAAAAGTTAATATTGACATGCCCTTGGAAAATCTGCATTATCCATACAGTTTTAGTTTAGAACAGTGTTTTGACTGGTTCCCAATTTCAGATGTTGTTTGCTTCTGTAACTGGCTGGATAGAGATTCCTCTCTGAGGCTAGTTGAACTACAGAACTCTCTGAAATGTTCAGTGAAAATTTTGGATGGCTGGTCTATGCATCTACTTAATAAATTTTCTTATTAGTTTGTCATTTGCTCCAAGTTTGGATTAACTATACAAGGAGAAAAGGTCCAGCATAAACAAGATGAAATATTTCATGGCAGTAATTTTCTACGCTGTCTCTAATTTTATTGTCTCAGTGAAATCAATTGAGATTGATCTTCTTAGCCTTTCATATGAGACAGATTTTACTCTCACTTGTAGTTCACCTTCTGTAACAGGCATTTCTCACAGCGACACATCTGTGTGGATGATAATTTAAAAAGCTTGAGGGAATATGAAACTGTTGGTACCTCTCATGTTTTGGTTTGCGTGACTGTCAGACATGTTTGCTCTCAACTTCCAAAGCTCCTGAAATGGTTCTCTGATCAAGCTTACACTGATGTAAATCAGTGAAGTCAGTGGGAGTATCCATGTGTAAAACTTGTGCAGGAATTATATCCTCAGTTTGATGAATCCCTGTAGTCTGAGCTAGCAGACATTGTCTTTCTGCAGTACTGCTTGTAGGTCTGACCAAAAAAACTTCCACCGAGAAGGCTGCTGTTTGAAAAGAATGTTCTGGTGCCACTCAAGCGTTCAACAAGAATCCATTAATTTACTTCTATACTTCCTAAGGAAATAAGATAAATCACATTGGGTTCTCTCTTCATAGATTAAACTAGACATAATTTTCTAACTAAACAGACCTTTGTCATTAAATGCCAATGACTGAACCTGAAAAGTGTCTTGGGAAACAAAATGGATTTTAAAATGCTTCAGAGCATTGAAACCAGGATCTATAGATGTGAAAACCCAGATCCCTCACACATTCTAATGATGCCTCTGCTAAGACACCTGGAGACCTAGTTTTGAATAGCCTACCTTATATGGCTACTTGGACTCCTTTCCATGAAATCAGAAAATGAGAAACCATTCTTAATGGATTCCTGGATCCATGCCAGGGCCCCATAGTTTTCCCCAGGCATCCTGTTGCAATTTTAGGTTTTTAGATCTACAAAAACCAAACCAGCATAAATATAAATTACTCCTTTACCTCTTTCAATCAAAAAATAACTTTTCCTGGTAAAATTTGAGATATCTGACTTAATGCTATTTGGCTTAAAATAAAATGTCAATTCTGCATATCAACCATTTATAAGGATCAGACTTTTCACAACATAAAATCATTACTGATTAAAAATGAGTGAAATATAAAGGTATGATATATTGCTAAAATATAATTTTTCACTTCATTTACATTTGAGTATGATTTTGATGTTATGTGACCAAATAAATTTTTTTAAAAGTGTTATATTTCTGAGGGGTTTTTTTCTTTGCTCTCCTTGTTCTAAAAAAATGAGAGCTACTAATTTTTATTTTACTTTTGTTTTGTTCTGCATAGGTCAAACTGATGATGTTTGCAGCCAAGTAGCTATATCACTTTTCCTTTTAATGTATATTAATTAACTCCTTAGAATTTGAATTGCGAAGGAATTTAGAAATGTGTGTCTGTGTATCTAGCTTATTTTCTTGTTTTTGTTTGATCATATCCATTTCATGGTGCAGATGTCTAAAAGCTTTATAATTTAAAGTTTGAAGTTGTTTCCCTGAACACTGGTTGAATATCTCTCAGAATTCGTATGGGACTGATAATCATAAGAGATGAAGCTTTTACTTGCCACCCAAAGAAAAGGATAAGATATTTATCATGAGCACAATCATTCTTATCTTGCTGCTTCACTGAATTGGCATGCAAAAATTCTACCTGTAAATAACTAAGCTCCAATTCAACAAGCAATGTAAATACCTACCTAATTTTCAGCTCGTGTATAGTTCCACTGGGGTCCTAAAATTATCCACTGATTATTTTACAGATTAATTTATCTTGAAAAGATATGATTTTGAATTCAGTGTGAAAAATAGGATTCTACAATGAGGTGAGAACAAAATGCAAATGATATGTGTAAGATCTGAGCACAACATTGAGCTCTCAAATTGTCGTTTATTCACCAAAGTCCGGTGCTTATTATCAACAGAGGAAGTATATTTAGTTGAAATATATTTTGGCTTTAGGTTTTTAGGAGTGGATTTGGATTCATTTTTAGAACTGTGCCAGTCCTTTCTCAGTGACTACTGAATCTACAAAAGGTTGCCATAGAGATTAGCAAGAAATGAGAATGTGAAATCTGTATGAGCATCAAGCATAAAAAGTATACTTCCAGAATTCATTAACTTTTAATACTTCTTTCCTTCACCACACTCTTCATCAAAGAATGTTGTCATATTCAAAAGAAACTTCCTAGTAAAACAGAAAAAAACGTATCTTATATTTCTTCATAGAAGGGGTAGAAGTATGTGACCTTTGTAGCTATTTTAAGAAAATCCTGGAGAAATGTTGAATAAGGGCAACTAAAAAAGATTTGAGAGTATAATGTGAAGGGTTAAAAACACAAAGTTCACTGTAAAAAAGACTGAAGGGTGCTTTGTCTCTGTGCTTATATTCTCAAACCTAAATAGTTGGGATTTTTCACTTTTTCAGGCAAAGTTACAGCAATACACAAAGTTAACTGCTGTGAAAAAAATACAGGCAAAGTGATTATATACCACTTTTGTTTTTTGACAGTGGTTCATGATTAATATCTTCCTCTGATCATCTGCAGATGTTAGGATAGATATGTCTTCTTGATTTGCAATTGACCAGATGTATTTTCTTGCATTTAATTTAAATTTCCATAAAATTTCATGAGTTGACTACAGAAGAGGGGACAAAATGATATCATATAATCTTTCCTTCAGTGCTTGGTGCTGAATCTTTCTCAAAGTCAAATTGATTAACTGATGAGAATCAGAAAAGAAACCCTACCTCTCCCCAAAACTCTGGCTATATTGGTCAAAACCACCAAACAAAACAGCCAAAGTTTCATTTTTTTCTTCCTCGGCAGCATGGATTGTCTGCTAGGATCATCTGGGAATATTTCACATAGTCAGGGATTGCAATTATAAGTATCTGCAAAATAGGTTGTCACCTATATTGCATACAATGCTTCTGACACACATAGTTGCATAGCATTTTGCCTAAGAATAGAACATTATAGTTTCATTAAATTTGTTGCACTTTAAATATCAGCCTCTGGATTAACAGTACTATGTAATCTATTGACCCTTTCCAGATGACTGCAAAGGATCTGGGATCCTCCTGATCCCAGCCTGTTTCACAGCTGGCAACAGAAGAAACACACAGGCTCCAGAGCAGTAGTTGAATCTCCAGGCAGGACCAACCAAAAGGGACCTGCCCTTCCTTATTCTCTTATTTATATATGTTTCTAAAGACAATCAGGGATTGGTGAGAGGGGTTAACACCTCTGTAAGTTTACAGGACAAAGACATGGTCAATCATCTTTCTCCACCCCAGGGGAAAGGAATGAAAAACAATCTACAAGTGCAAAACAATCCTGGCCAGTCAGGAAAAACAATGACCATGTTTACAGAAAATGCATGGGAAACTTGTACTACAAAGTTACAACCGCGGAACCCTGCAACACCAGCCTAGGGAGGAAAATATGCCGTGACTGTATAGTTGTGATGTGATATTTAGTAACATCTTTGAATTTCAGGCCTTTAATGTTCAAAGAGATAAATTAACCAACTTTGAAGTAAATGATTTTAGAGGAAAGAGGGAGATCTGCATACATTTCTATCAAGCTGCTAAGCAACAAGTGGTCTGAAACAAAATGTCCAAGGCCATGTTATGCTTTAGTCAAAAGTTCTTAAGGGACTTGTTATCTTTACAGTAGTTTATTACATAATTGTAGAGAAATAATTGTAAATAAAGGAAGGAAGGACGATTAAAGGAGCATGATTAAGGTTCTGATAAAACATTTTTGCAAAACAGGCTACAAATGGATAAGCTGTTTCCAGGACAAAGGTTTCTGAGAAAAAAAACTGTTACTGAAACAAAATAAATGATTAAATGTTAAAATATTTCATTCTCTAATTTAAAGAAAGAGGAAAATATTTCTGTCAAATGTCTCTCTCTTAGTTAGCTTTTTGTTTCCCCTGCTGCCATGGCTGTTGTACCTGAAGAGAAGTGGGGTGAAGAACCATGTTTTCTGGCTTATGGAAGACAAAAGGTAAGCAGGAAAGGGTCACAGAAAGAATGAAGTTGCTTTTCCATAGTACATGACAGAGTGGAACGAGGTTATATCTGTTTTTACCATTAACTTATTGACATGAGAACCTTTTTTTTTAAATTATTTTGGAGTAATGCATCATGAAGCAGGAAGGCAAATCAGAAAAATACTTTTTGATAAATAGAAATACCTAATTGCGCCTAACTTAATTTAGTTAATGCCTAGTTTCTTTCACAAACCAGTGCTCTGATAGTTTTTTATTATTATTCAAATAGTTATATTTTCTGAGTTTATGACTGTTGATTTATTCTACTCATGTTTTCTGTTTCTCAGAAAAAGAAATTAATTATTTATGTGCTGAAATTATCTTAGACACCTTTTTCAACTTAAATGATTTTATGAGTCTATTAAATTTCTATCGCACATGACTATTCAGGATCATGGATAGAAGCCACACACTGGGACTCTGTACAGAGCTCTACAACACTCTGTTGCCAGTGGATATATGTCTTTTTGTGAGCATTACAGTTGAATCAAAAACTAATTGAACTGCCCAAAAGACCAACAGCCAAGACTTAGCCATGTGCCTGATTGTAAATAATGCCTTTGAGTTATTGGATCCTCTCAAGTCACTGTCTTCAGAATAATCTTTTACCAAAACAAGAATTTGATCTTAACAACTCTATGAGACAAATTTTCTTGAGTCTCAAAATCAAAATGACAGTGAAAACTTTTTTGCCTTTGTCTGGCACCTTAGTGCTTCACCTATTCCTCTGAGAAGGAGCTAATCTTTCATCATATATCTTTTCATATATGTTTAGTTGGCATTACCATCAAAAATAGAAATCTGCACTTTTGATAGTTTGTATTCATACCTGTACTACATAGGCACAACCACTAAAAAAGACAACCAAAACATTTCTTTATCATCCTTCACCTTCTCACTCTTCACACAAAAATACCCCTACCAGATCTGTTTCAGTGGAAATCTGTTGGTATTTGTTTTGTGAGCATTAGTAGTAGTAGTAGTAGAATTTGTACCATAAAGTAATTTAATTTTCAAGTCATAAAGCCTTTCCCTTAAAAAACTGAAATGTTACTTCAATACATATATTAGTAACCTAGCTATGAATATGTTTATGTACATGTGCAGGACTGTGGTTGTGCACTTGAGAACACAATCATGCACACACATATATATACATAAAAATATTTGAACTGTTTTCTTAATTTCTTGCTTACATCCTTTTCAAAATAAGTATCTTTTTTCTGTTCCATTTTTTCTCTTTGAGAGCCCAGTCAATGAATGAAAGGTGAAATAACTTCACACTCCTTTCAGATGAGTCACTGAGTCATCTCTGCACAGTTATCTTAGCAATTAAAATGATAAAAAGCAATCTAAGCCTCTATAGCTGTAATTCATACAGCACACAGTAGTATCACATCTTTTAAGAAAAAAGGAAAAAAAGGAAAGTAGAACATTTTTAAAGATAATAGGAAGCAAACAAGAAATCTAAAGAGCAGAGCATAACAGAAAAGCTGGCTGAGTAGGTATATTTCTGGGCATCTTAGGTACTTTCTGTTTGTAATGCAAGGTTTGGAACTTTCAAACATTCCACTTGGAGGGAAAAAATAAGAGGTTCTATTAAACCTGCTACTGAGAGACTAGTCTCTCTGGTTTCTGAAAGTTTTAGCTGGGAATTTTCTAAGTTGTGGTCACCTATCTCCAGTCTAGACACTCTCCTTTTTAAAATATTTTGAAGTTACAAATGAACATATTTCTGAGTGTATTTTCAAAATGGTTGGCAATTGAGCTTTTCAAGTATTTTTTGAGCTATCCAAACAGAAAGTGTCATTAATATTCCTGATTGTTGCTATCATGTTAATTCTATAATATATTTCTTGAATGTATCTTCTATTTTATTTTTTGTTTGTGATAATTCTCTAATTTTTTTTTTGTACTGATATCAAATTGAGAACAGTGAAAACACTAATCTCATTCTCATGAGGGGGTGGATTGACAATAGCACACTCTTAAAGCTGATGAAATACATCCCATCCTCTCAGCAGGCAGGTAAAGACTCAAATAGCAGTCAGCAAAAACAGAAGAAAGTATAGTAAAAAAGCCAAACAAACAAAAAAAAGAAAGAAGAAAAATGTAAAAAAGAAGAGAAAAGAGGAGAGGTTCAGAGAGGTTCGGAGAGGTTCAGAGAGGTTCGGAGAGGTTCAGAGAGGTTCGGAGAGGTTCAGAGAGGTTCGGAGAGGTTCAGAGAGGTTCGGAGAGGTTCAGAGAGGTTCGGAGAGGTTCAGAGAGGTTCGGAGAGGTTCAGAGAGGTTCGGAGAGGTTCAGAGAGGTTCGGAGAGGTTCGGAGAGGAGAGGAGAGGAGAGAAAAAATAATCTTCAATCCACTATTTTCTCAGGTCAATCTAGATTCCTGGAAAACTGTCATTGTTAGACAAATTAATTACTGTGCTCTCTATAAGAAGGAAAATAATGGTTTTCTAAATATTCTTTCAGAAATTACCCCAAATTATGTTGAACTGTACTTTGAATTTCAATAAACTTAGGGCCTGGTTTCATAAGTCCTCATTTACATAGGTATATAGGAGTGAATGATTCATGAGAATAGGCATTGGTGGGAGTGTTAATGAGAGAACTTTGCAAAGCAGGTCCATTTTTTTTGGTGACAGACAAACCTGTTTAAATGAAAACCTGTGCATTTGCATCCATCTGGATACTATGATTTCTGAGCCAATTTTTCTAATTTTAAAAGCAGATTGGCACAAATGTTTTAAATAACTGACTACTTTCAAATACTATTAGCTGACTATGAAAGAAGAAACCTGCACTTGAAAGTTCTCTAGTTTTCATCAGTTGTAAGAGTTAATTGATAATATGAAAAGATAGCATGGTTGATATAAGAGTTGTATTTTTTTTTCTCACCATCATGTATTTAACATGAGTTGATTTAATGGCTATGATAGTCTTCTATGGCTGATTGAACATGAGCCTGAGAAGCACACCTGAAACCTGCTCCTGAGGTCTGTACATTTATGAAACAAGGTCCAGAAAGTTCTGAAAGCCTTATTCTTATGTTTACATAAGAGTTTGTACATACAGTTAGGCTAATAAGTCATAAAAGTAAAAGAAGAACTGGCATATCTGGGGATCTAACTATAGAATCTGAAGTAATCTATAGCTAATGCATTTTCTGAAAATCATCAGATAGGTTTCTAAGGCACTTAGAGTATTATTCTTTGTTAAGCACTCGTGATTTGTAATAGATTAGTATTTCAAAGCAACTATAACCATCATACTGCATGGGTAATCAAATAGTTCCTACTCAACTTTCTTCTGAATTTCATATAAATTTTTAATTAATTCCTTACATTACTCTAGCTTTTATGCAATTAGATGATAAATTATTCAATTTTTGATGTTATGTTTTAGGCAGATGTTAAATCAAAGAAGTTAATGATTGAACACATTTTAATAGTGTTTTGGTTTAGGGCAAATT
>VZTZ01024247.1:0-20918 GCA_013400955.1 Drymodes brunneopygia | reverse complement strand
AAAGCAGAAGTTGAATTCGCTGTAGTTTTTCGCTGTCTTCTGCTTCGAATTCCCGGGCAGAGCGCCGCGGGCGCCTCCCCGCCGCTCCGTGCGGCCGCGGCCGCGTCGCACCAGCACCTCCTGTCGCTCCCGGCTCCGCGCTGCAGCCGCCGGCGGCACCGGTAATAACGATAATGAGAGATACCAGCCTGGCTCCCCTCGAAGGCAACACAAGCTATCAAACATTCCTCTTGATACCCAAGAATTCGGGTCTCGTGCTGTTCCGACCCCGAAGCCTCATTGCCATGTGAGGCTTTACACTTTCACCCTTTGAAGCCACACGAGCTGCGCGGTGAACATCAGGTGTGTGATTTGGAGCTGGTGATTGCTGCACTTCACAGGGGTCGATGAGAACAGCAGCATTACTCTGAGCAGGAGGCTTTTGTTCAACAGTATTTTTATCAAAAAAGTGACACAGAATTGCCTCTATTCTCTGCCACTTTCTAGCTTGAAACAAAAGTCCTAGCTTGTTGGAAAATTATTGAAAGCAAAAAACTAATTTTATTCCATACGTAGGTTGGACATGTATTTTGCTTTCAATGAATTTGTGTTTCTTTGAGGTGAGGTATGCTTCTGCTGAGCATCCAGCTGCACTGTCTACACTGCGAATTCCCTCTGGAGAATGACCATTGCCATGCATAAGGACAATACATTTCCTGTTATTAAGGTGGATATAACCTCCAAGTTATGCATGACATTAATTTCAATTACAGCTTGCCTCTTGTAAGCTAAATGGTTAATCAACAGGCTATACTGTGACTACACCCTTAAATCAATAGCTGGGAAAACATCACCTCCCCCAAATACTCTGCCTCCTAACCGCACTCTTGAAAGGAGTACAAGCCAGAGTTTAGCTGAGCCAGCCCTCTGGCTAATAGTCCTGCTTACAAGCTGCAATATTTTTAAAACCAGACAATTGGTAGAGGGTTAAACATCAGCCAAGCTGCTCAATTTACAGCATGTTAAGCATTCCTGAAACTGTGATCACTGATATATTTGGGTCAATCAGATGTCTTGTTAGTACTTTGCAGACATTGAAATGAGCAGCTCAGAGATAAAGGAGAAAGTCTCCAGGCTTCACAGCCCTGTACTGGGGTAGGGAGTGTTGGCCACTGTCCAGACCCAGAATTCTAGCAAGAGGAAAGATAACAAAATAATTTCTGGCTTCCCCATGTTATTTCTTATACTAACTTGATTTTAGCTGCCTGGCAAAGCTAGGCTCCTAGAATACCTGACTGCTGGTATCTCACTCTGTTTTTAGTCTAGTGAAGGTTTTATTCTGCTCATTCCCCTCCTGGTATGCCAGTACCCTTCTCAGTGATGTGGAGCAGCTCTCATTGCAGACAGCAATTCCTCCCAACAAAGGCAGAAGAAACAGGAACTGAACAGAGACTTGAAGGTTTCTGCCCTGCAGTGAAAGTTATTTTGCATTCAAGACAAAGGCCAAACTCTAATGGGCTTTGATAGGATTAGGATCATGGGGAAGCAGGTGGGTACGGGACTTTTCTGGACACTGTATCTGTGCTGGAGTTGAATGGCCCTGCCTCTGCTAACAGTCTCTGCTGGGCAAGGAAAGCTGGCAAACCAGGCACAGAGTGAGTCTCCATTGCACCAGAGCCCAAAACTATCAGCAGTCATTAGTTACTAACTCCAAAGCACCCAGAGGTGTACCAGTGCTCTCCAGGGCAGGAGGGAGCCTCCTCCACGGCTGGAGCTGGAGCTGACAGAGGGAATGCAGCTGTGGCCTGCTGCAAGGAGGACTGTCCCAGCCATGAGTAGGTACCCTCTGGCTCAGGCAAGTTCTGGCCTGTGCTAGCATTACATATCTTCGTGTGATACTCTCCCACAGCTCAAGGCTTCAGTACAATGCCTCCGCCCCCACATTGCATGGAAGTTATTTCCCAGCACAGACCTTTTTGGGACTACCAAAATTAGTCAGTCCCCTCCAGTAATTCCCAGGCTCATGAAATTTTCTCTCCCTTCACTGAGTACGGACAGACACTTTGCATTCAACATTGGTTTTAGTGCATACCCAAAGCCACACCTAACACACCTCAATGCCAAGTTACTGAGACTGGTGACTGCCACATCAATCTCTGCAGGGCTGTGAGCTCCTTTCCTGGAGACTGCAGGGGGTGAACCTGAGCTATTGCTTCGTGGTGATCTCTCTCACTAGCACAGCACATGAAGCCCTTCATTTACTCTGAACTGGGGTTCAGGATCCCAGGGTGGGATGGGAATAGAATCCTTTTATTCTGCTCCAGCATTTTTTTTCTACATTTCATGCTCCTAAGACTTTTTACACAGCTTGTTCCCACCTTGAGTACTTTTTTAGCTCTATCTGCACTCTTTCTTCTTTATCAGTCAGGCTACCAAACACCTCTGTTTCTATCCAGCATTTCCTCAACTGTCCATGAATAGCTTGTTCCCACCCCTGTTTAGCACCTTTGGTTCGTGGCAGTGAGTTGGTGCCAGTGAACTCCCAAACTAGTGAGAGCCATTTTTAAAAGAGCCACTTGAGATTGCTGTCAGGAGAGGGGCAATGAGTACATGGTACAGTGTGCCTCCATCTGTGGGACTGGGGTCTGCCCTGGCCATGTGAAAGCTGCTGCAGACAGGCTGGAGCAAAACAGTGCCCCTGCTTCCTCAGTGCTGTCCATTCCTGCCCCTCCACACTTCATCTCTTTGTGTTTTGAGTCACTGGATTAGGGTAAATGTGGGTACCAGGAGCTTCTATCAGGGCAGTATCAATTCTCCCTACCCTGGTAACTACACTGGCTGATTTGCAGGGCTCCTTGTCTGCTGGTGATGGGTTCCTCCTGGTGCTGCTTCCCTGGTGCCAGCTTACCTGGTGGTGAGAACACCTTATGCTGCCCTTCTGTACTGCCTGAACCCATGGCAGCTCAGGCTCAGATCCTCTTGCCAGTGTGTTCTGTGTGTTTCAGTTTTTCCTGTTGCAAGGAAGTTACTTAGACTAGCTGGCTAGGGGTGAAGAGTTGTGCCTGCAAAGCTGCCTGCTACAAGTGCAGGGTTACCTTCAAAACACTGCTTCTGCCAATACAGCTTTTCTCTTGAGGCAAGGTGAGAAGTTTGGAATAAACTACACTGGTAACAAGTTAGTGTGCAAAAATATTACCTGCTTAGTGCCACTGCAGATTATTCTCACACTAGGAGTGCTTGGTACAAACCTATCAGCAGCACAGCCCATGTGTATGCCTGACTGGCTCTGTCAAGGTGGATTTGTATTTCTCAGCCTAAAAATGCATCCCTCATGATGAGATATTCCAGCAACTGAAGGGCAGGATTTATAGCTGGTTGTGGCTGGGGGAGGGCTGAAGAAGTTAAGGTGCTCTGCATTTCATATCAGGGAGGTGTACATTAGAGATGTTACCCTGCAGGCATGTTGGCAATTTCTGGAGGTATTTACAAACTTGTCTCAGCCTGGAATAGAGAAATCTGGAAGCCTTCCTATTGCTTTGACTCCGTGGTTGCTTTCACAGTAAAGCTCTCAGACATATGGGACTATATAAGGATTTTCTGTTTTGTTTTGTTTTGCTTTTTTAAAAAATTTTGTTTTGTTTGTGGGCTTTTTTTCAGTCTGAAGTACCATGCAGAATATGAAGCTAGGCAATTTCTGTACACAGAGCAGATCCTAGCTCCCCTGTGCTCTCTGTTTTTAATATCAAAGCAATAAATGAGTAAGTGCTTGAGCTCTTGTGCCTGGCTCTTGAAAGAGTTCATAAGATATGTCAGGTGCCTGATGATGCGAAGTCTTTTAGGGGATTTGTTCTCATCCCCATTAAAAGTGAACAGAAAAGATGGAAAGACATTTGTGTTATGCCCAGACTGACATTCTCAGGGTCTCTGACAAGCAAACTCTGCAGAACTGTCATGAAAGAAATATATTGAAATGATAGGTCAGCAGCATCCATTATACAAATACAATCCAGCCTCTCCTGACAGCTGATGATTAAGCTGGGAGGATTTCTCATATGAGCAACATCAGGCATGATGGCCTTGCTTTTCATGGCTTGGGGGGAAATCCTTGGCTGATCTGAACTGGCAAAGCTGCATAGTGGTGAGCTGCTCACTGAAACTTGCAGCATGCACATTAAAACAGTTCTAGAGGTCACCGCTCACTCTGAAATGCAGTCCATTCTGGAGGGAAACACAGTAGCCATTTGTGTCCATTACCAAATATACTCTTTTTTTAAGATCAGGAAGTAAAGACGTTCAAGACATCTTGAAGTGAAACTGCTGAGGTGATTTAGAGAGACAAAAGGTAATTACCCCACTAGAGGAAAAATAACACATTAGGTATTAGCCTCTGCTTTCAGCCAGGGTGTCCTGAAAGCAAAGACCCCATGGCCTATAGTATTCATGTCAGATACATCAATAACTTTTCTTCTCTCCTTCTTCTGGCTGCCAAAACATGTGAGTGAAGAATATTGTTCAATACAGCTCTATTAGTCAATAGAGCAATTCTAGGAACCTGCCCCGGTGTAGCAGAACAGAATAGAGAGGAGAACTCCAAATTTGGTGTCTTTCCAGAAGAGAGAAGGTCAAACCACCTTGATAATAGCCCACAGACCTTCTTTCCTCCTGACCCCTTCTGCAAACCCATGAGATTTTATGTGGACAAGTATGTATGGTTTGAAAAGATACTGTCTTTAGATGGTCTTCATCACCTTCTGGTAAGTTGTGCTAGGGGTTAAATACCATCACTAATAAAAATATCCTCACTTTAATGTGTTCTCCAGGCACTTAGCCCTGTGATGGGCCCAGTTAAAAACTGAAGTGGACCAGACTTGACTAGAAAAATAAGCCCAGGCTAACGGTAGAGTTACTATTGTCACAGAAAGGAAGAAAAAAAGTCATAACATTCAAGTTCTACTGCAAAAATACACCCAGGACACTTCTTAAACTTTTCAGCACGTCCTAAAAAACTGCAGCTTTTGCACTGCCAGTGAAACTGTTCTAATTAGTCTTAAGGTAAAAAAATCCCAGCTGTGCCAGTGGAAAGCCAGCTGTTCAGTTGTCTCTCAGTGAAGCAGAGAAAAGGACCAACTTAAATAGCAAACTGAGTTTCCTGGCCCCTAATACCTTCTCTCTGATGTGTTGCCTGGAGAGGAAGCTGGGTTCTTTCCAAGGACAGAGGACCCTGTTTGGCTGCCAAGAGTGCTGAAGGGGGAAGACACAGACAAAATAAATGGATGAATTCCCTGGATATTTGCTTTTCTTCCCCCAGCTTCTCCCCTCCTTGAAGGTGTCCTCTGCCCCTACATGCAGCTGTCAGGTGAGGCAGTAAGGAATGGGGAGCAGTGTCCCAATCCCTCTCCTTTGGCCCACAGGTACTGCCAGAGGGAGTTTTCTCTCCACTGTGCCTGCATGGTGCAGGGTTTCTCAGCTTTGTCTGCCTCTTACCCACACCAGGCACTCCAGGGAGCCAGGAGCTTGTCCATGGGGGCATCCCTGGCCTGACACTCCTGCACTTAGGGCTGTACAACAGCATGCAGGGTACACATCAACATGTACAGCATCCTGTGGGCTACAGGATGCAGCCTCCAGGCACATATAGGGAGCAACCCTACCTCTGGGGACAGTTACAATTCCATCTCAGGTGACAGTATAGTCCTTTGCATCAGGCTGCACTGAGGCTCCCTCCTCTCTCGTGAGGGCTCTTCCTTTTCCACATTCTCTAGGGTTTTGTTTTATCCAATTTCAAGTGACTCAGATGATGAGATTTCCACTCCTCCTCACTCTATCCAGCAGATGTCTCTGCTGGAAGCACTGACTGTGGCTGTAATACCTGTTGTAATAGTTGTTCTACACATTCCAGCTGTTGGGATGGAATTATTGACTGACACTCTCAGACTACAAACAAGAATAAGGTCTACCTCTTACTACTCTTCCACGTGGCAAGTCCATGAAGTCACAGTTCAGGGGGAATCAAAAGAGACTTCAGAGCCTTGGGACAGATAAGGGAATATGGAACAGAGGTTATCCTCTCACCCATTTTTCCGGTTGCAGGCAGTGACCTGGGAAGAAACAGATGGGCCCAGTCTATGAAATACATGGCTCTGGGGCTGGTGTCACCACCAAAATGTTGGAGGTCTTGACAGGGGGATAGCCTACACAGCACCAGGCCTGCTGGCATCAGGAGGGATTCATCATTCCCAAAGCAGGGGGAGTGTCTTCACTCAGGAGCCAGTGGGGGTCGTTGGCAGAGCTTTAAACTAGACTTGAAGAGGGAGGGGGCTGGCCCATGACAAGCTGTGGGATGAAACACCAAGGTTAGAGAGATGGGGAGCTAGTGAGGACCCTCAGCCAGTGACTCTGAGGCATGCAGGCTACACTGGAGCACACTTGAAACCCAAGCAGTGCAGTGAAATCCAAGCATACCCAAGGGATGGGGTGCATCCGGAGGGACCTGGACAAGCTCAAGAATTGGGCCCACAGGAGCCTCATGAGGCTCAACAAAACCAAGTACAAGGTGCTACACCTGGATTGGGGCAGCCCCCAATATCCACACAGGCTGGGGATGAACAGATTGAGAGAAGCCCCACGGAGAAGGACTTGGGCATGCTGGTGGATAAGACCCTGGATGTAAGAAGATATTTTCAGCTCTGAAAGCCAATCATGCCCGGGGCTGCATCAAAAGCAGCACGGCCAGCAGGTCAAGGGAGGTGATTCTGCCTCTCTGCTCTTGTGAGAGTCCACCTGGAGTGCTGTGTCCAGCTCTGGGGTCTTCATCACAGGAAAGACATGGACCTGTTGGAGTGAGTCCCAACTAGAGACATGAAGATTATTAGATTTCCTTCTATGAAGATGGGCTGAGACAATTGGGATTGTTCAGCTTGGAGAAGAGAAGGCTCTGGGGTGACCTTATTGTGGCCCTTCGGTAGCTGAATGGGGCCTGTGAGGAAGTTGGAGAGGGACTTTTTACAAGGGCATGTAATGGTAGGACAAGGGGAAATGGCTTTAAACTGAAAGCAGGTAGGTTTAGATTGGATAAAATAAATACTTTGCTGTGAGGGTGGAGAGGCACAGGAAGAGGTCACCCAAAGAAGCTGTGGCTGACCCTTGCCTGGAATTGTTCAAGGCTAGGTTGGATGTCGTCCTAACTGCATTATCAATGNAGAGACATGAAGATTATTAGATTTCCTTCTATGAAGATGGACTGAGACAATTGGGATTGTTCAGCCTGGAGAAGAGAAGGCTCTGGGGTGACTTTAGTGTGGCCCTTCAGTAGCTGAATGGGGCCTGTGAGGAAGCTGGAGAGGGACTTTTACAAGGGCATGTAGTGGTAGACAAGGGGAAATGGCTTTAAACTGAAAGCAGGTAGGTTTAGATTGGATAAAATAAATACTTTGCTGTGAGGGTGGAGAGGCACAGGAAGAGGTCACCCAAAGAAGCTGTGGCTGGCCCTTGCCTGGAATTGTTCAAGGCTAGGTTGGATGTGGTCTAGCTGCATTAACGATGCTCCCTGTCTGAGCTCACAAGCCCAGGTTCAGTTATTAGCACACTTTCAGTGTTAGCTGAAATTAAGGCTCAGGTGGACTTAGGAGGTTGTGTCTCTGCAGTTTCAGCGATGCATACACCACTGCTCCTTGTGCAGTGGAGATGTCCCCTCTCAGGACTCTATGTCTGACAGGCTGTGGAGCAGAAATCGAAACACGCACATATACATACACACATCTGAGTCATGAAGGTCACCCAGTTTTGAAGGCCAAGCACATGATTTTTCTGTGATTAGGGTTGGTGACATTGAGATTTTTCCCTGTTGCACCCTCTACATCTTAGTGCGACCCATTTAAAATTCTAAGCCTAATTAACATTCAATAAATGTCGTATTGATTACATATTTACTTATCTGGTGTTTATGTAGCATTCTCTTAGGGAATAAATAAAAGGTCAGAAGCAAGCAATAGTTATTGCATGTGATTTAAAAGGAACTCTGAAAGGACCCTTCTATTTTTAAGGACTACACTCAGGAACCTAATCTACCATATATCTAAGTGCCATGAACATTTTTATTTCCAATGAACTTTATTAAAAATACCATGATGCTTTTTTTGAATCAAAATGTATTTTAACTAAATGAAATCCAGTTTACCTGCAAACAGGAAAGCCTTTCAGTTACTGCATAGCTTAACTGGCCCAAAGCAATACTTGGTTCCTCAGGCTGCAAAGTCTGTGGCTGCCACTAAACAGCGCAGCAGGAAGAGCAACGCTGCTGAGTGGCTGGAGCTCTGGGCTGTAAAACTGCAAGATAAGGATAATTTATAGTTCTGCTGTAGCTAGGCTACATGTGCTCTGGTAGGATAAGCCTCCCCCACCTTGCTGGGGAAAGAGATGGTGCCCATCCTCCTCCAGAACCCTGAGGCAGGTTCAGGAGTCCTGGCAGCCAATTTACGGGCAGTGTAAGAAGCTCTGTGTCATGCACACCACGTCNTGCCCATCCTCCTCCAGAACCCTGCTGGCAGCCAATTTACAGGCAGTGTAAGAAACTCTGTATCGTGCACACCACATGCTGCACAAAGTGTGTCTTTCATCATGAACAATGAAATGCAAAAGCAGGAGTCTCTCCCTTAGCTTTTCTTCCATCCAATAATTTGGCAAGACAGGGAACGTAGGTGTTTGTTTCTACAGTTGGCCCCATGCACTTCCCCTCTGTGACAGCAGATGAGACATTTAGCTAGCCAGTGCCTTGGTTTCTCCACTTGCAGGATGGGATGCTGTGAAGATTAGTTTTCTGATAATATCTAAAGAGGTCTTTGAGTTCTCTTTGTGAGCTAGAAATTGCTGGTGGACACTCAAGAAAGTCAATGTGGCAGAATTTTTGTTGTTGTTGCTATACACTGTCATTTCATGTAACTTCTGATTTATGTAGGCCTGCATACTTCTCACTGGTTTCAAACTAAAGATTGGAAAAAAAACAGAAGTTTTGAGGGGTAAATGAGTTTCACTGTCTTCCAGAACAGCTACAATTCTTTCAGCTTTCATCCCTACCCAGTTCCCCATTTTATCCCATTTAAACTTCTCCAGTATCTGGGTGGAAAGGAAGAGCAGCACAGACATAACAGTGAAAAGCCTTTTTCCTCTGGGAAGCTGACCAACATTTTTGTTTTAATTTAGCCCAGTTTCCTTGCAAATGACTTTCTGCCTGGCTGTTGAACTTTCTGTAAACAGTTTAGTGAGAGTCATAAAACAAATCCCACAAAGAAGAGAAAAATAAACATAGTCATGAGTTACTGAAGTGAACTCTCTTCTCTTCCTCCTGCTCTTTGTTAGGCATCACAGAGTTGTTTTTCAACTGAGTCACAAGAAAACAGACCAGGGAGATAAGAAAACACAGCACAAACAAACAAAAGCATGATACAGAAAGTATACATATATATATATTTATATTTTATATTTTTTAAGCTTTTAGATAGATTTGAATAGACATCTGAACTTCCTCAGATATGGAGTGGCAGTAGAGATGTGGCTGAATGTAATCTGCCCCANGCCCAGAGTGCTGCTACCTCGTGTGTCTGCGTCTCTATTATTCCGGGGCTAAGGAACCCTCCCAGCCTACTCCAGCTCACAGGGAAGGCGCTGCCGGTCGGGTTCTGGGGTCACCGGGGAGGCAGTTCTGCGCTCCCCCTGTGGCGGACCTTGGGCTCGGCCTCAGGGACACCGGGTCTCCCGGAATCCATTGCACCAGCCAATGATCGGTGGTTGCTGGACCCTGCAGAAGTAGCGAACGCCTCAGTTCTCGTTTGCAGTTTTGGCGTTAATCGCTAACTTCTACAACATGGTTTCTCAAATAAGGCACCATCCAGGAGCAATTAGTCTTTGTAGGAGTTGCATCACCATGAACCTCCTCAGCACTCTGTGCTGCAGTACAATGCCAGTGTATGGACAGGCCACCTGAAGCAATTATCTCAGACTACTTTTGGTGCACTCTCTCTGCCTGCTTGAACAAAGGGCAAGGACAAAGCCTGTATGAAGACCTTGGACCTTCCTTCTGTATATCCTCTCATCAGGAGCTGCAGCACTCGGGAGCCCACACAAGGACTTTGAGAACTTCCTGCCTCCTGCTGCCAAAACCAAAGAAAGCACTATATTTACTAGGTTAAGTATGCAATGTGAGGATGATGCTCAAGCTCTGATTTAGACTACAGCTGTGACATGCTCAGATAAACTCATGTTATGAATTCTGCTCAGGAAATAAAATAATATTTAATGTGCAACACCCATCTTACTTGCTTTATTATCTTCAAACATCAAGGGTGAATCTGCTCATGGTCAAATGCTCTGAAGTGTCCAAAGTTGTTTAGATGCTAAGAGTGTGTCACTAAGGATCTCTATTTAAATGCAAGTTATTCCATGATTTGTTGTTTTTAGTAGGGCTTTACGGTCTGAATACCAGCATAGCAGTAA
This sequence comes from Drymodes brunneopygia, assembly GCA_013400955.1. Lineage (NCBI taxonomy): Eukaryota > Metazoa > Chordata > Aves > Passeriformes > Petroicidae > Drymodes > Drymodes brunneopygia. Next base: position 10,451 of record VZTZ01024247.1, on the reverse strand, counting down.
ACAGCTCAGCTCTCTCAAAACCTGTCTCTATGAGACTCTTTTCCCACCTTCGATGAGGAAGTCCTGTGTGCAAGTCATTCATGATGATATTGAAGAGCACAGGGCCGAGGATGGAGCCCTGTGGGACCCCACTGGTGACAGGTCACCATCTGATGTCACCCCATTGTGCCCATCCTGTGAGCCAGCTGCTCACCCATCACAAGAGGTGTTTGGTCAGCTGTGTGCTGGGTATTTGTGTTTGTGGCTATCACTGTGAGTGGGGAAGTCAAAACCACACAATCAAAATCAGTCCTTGTGATGAGAGCTCTACAAATTGGGATGTCAGATTTGAGATGAAATAGCAAAAGCCTTCTGTGCACATGTGCACGGCATCCAGAAGCCAAGGGGAGTCAAATGCCAGCAGAGACATTTCTTGGAGTTCAGAGCCTTTAACATTCTGTATTCTTGGATGCAGCTGACTGTGCTGACAGGAGTGTAATTGGCAAAAAAGATGACATCATCTGGATCTGGACCTTTTAAATAAAACAGCAGAAGATGAAATCAGTCTTTGCTCCAGAAAAGTTGGTATGAGTTTCCTTCAGGCAGCCTTAGTAGAACTGTTGTGCTATGAAATTTCCAAAATATTTCTGTTGGTGAAAATTCAAACATTGAATTTAGCTTGTGTATTAATTTGGCTGGTGAGGGAGTAATTACCTGGGCAATTAGGCTGGCTGGCAAGGAGGTAGGAACAAAAAATCATTTTTAGTCTGTCATGTACAGAAGGGAGCTCAGGGAAGAGAAGAGGTATCCACAGTTGTCCCCTGCCCCTACGAGGGGTAAGTCAGGAGCCCTCTGCTAGTAAGAAGCTTGAGCTGAGGATTTCCAATGTGCAGTTTCCAAATGTGGTTGTTCGTCTCTAATCTTTGTGAAAATTTGCCTGTATGGATCTCTATTTAGGATCCTCTTTAGGGTATTTTAATATCTTAGGATTTTAGATGCAGCTTGAGCTTTTTCCCTCTCAAGCCATGGTTTGATTTTCACAATCACAGTTCTGCTGTGCAGCATCAGACAACATTGCTTGAATGTACTTCTTGATTTTGCAAATGTTTTTACATCCCCCTTGGTATTTACTGCACGCTCTAATTTGACTTGCCCAGAAATGTGCACATTCACTAATAGCCAGGGAACCTGGAAAAGGAGAAGATCCAGATCACCTTTCCTGTCAGTCCTTACTAGGTACTTGTGCTTCTGGCTGGTAGCTTAACAGGCTTCACTGTGGATCCTAGCAAAGACAGAGAGACACAGTGGTGGGAACTGTTCAGATAACAGAAATCCCAGCTTGAGACCCTTTGTAAAAGTCAGGTATTGTCCACCATTTATTTGTCTGAGTTGCCTAATAAATGAACCTGTAATTGCTGCTCTGCTGCAGACCTGCCTTGTGCTATGCCAGCCTTATCAGCCTCTACGAAGAGTCTCCATGGGGAAGCCAGAACATTTGCCTGTGCTTTTTCAGAGCAGTGGCTCTTCACTGCTGCTGCAACAAGTTCCTGCGGTGCTGCACAGTGCTCTGGTAGTGAGGATTGGGGATTCCCACAGCTGAGCAATATTTTTTGCTTCCCTAACCATAACTTACCCAACTTCTCAGCCTTGCTTCTATTGTTAGCCCTCTTTTCTTTTGGACTCTCAAGGCAGTCCAAATGAGAAACTTTCATCGTGAGGATTTTACTAGTTTCCCCTTTGCCAGAAACATTTTTTCATGTGCAAAGTTAAAATAAAAAAGGAAAAAGACAAAAAGATACTGCTTCAAGAAGTGGTAATAAAAATAAATCACCACAGTATCGCCAACAAGCTCTTTACTGAAATTCCTTTCTCTCAGGGGTTTTCCCTGAGCAACATAACCCATGAGTATTAGACCACAAAAAACCACAAGTGGGTAGAAACCAGGAAAATTGTCTGCATTTGGCACCACGCTTATTTTAATCTCATGAAAAGTTCCTGGACTGATCTCCTTGAAATTCGTGAGGAAAATTCATGAGGGTCAAGAACAGAATTTGGATGAAAAAAGTGTTAAAAATTAATAAAGCACTGTAAGAAATATTTTATTTGGAAAAAACCATTTACTTCAAATTTAATTTAATTTTCACAGTTTCTAAAATTACTTGCATTTTTAATGCAATTTCTCAATACATGGCTAGCATGTACTGCTGCTTCTGATATATTACAATATGACATAATACAGTGGCTAATTAAGCGACTTAAGTAATAAGAATGTTTTCTTATTTTAATGTAATTTAGTGCAATGTATAATGTTAATAATTAGCAGTAGCTAATTAAAGAGCTAGTTAAAGCTTCATGCTATATTTCCCAGAGTACTTTATCTTATTCTTTCAATCTGTAGTGCACTGTGACAGATTGACACATTGTGCAGCATAAATAATTGGAGTGCCAAGTTGAGTAAACAGCAATATTTTGCAGAAAGAAGTGTTAATAATGCTGTAAGACATAGCTTAATATTAATGTGCTCAGCTCATATCTTCCATCTCTGTACCAGCAGAGGCTTTACTAAGACAATTGAATGTCCATTCACTACTGTTTTCCAGACAGACAACCAGTGGCTCAGACCTAAGGCAAGCATCTCCCACCCCAAAAATCACCCCAACAAAGGCATAAGGATTGCTACTGTGCCAGAGGATGGCAAAGGTCTCTTCCTCTCCCTGGCCTTGAGGTGGGCCTAGAGAAATGAGATGAGATGAGATGAGATGCACAAAGGACAGGTGGGCCTAGAGAAATGAGATGAGATGAGATGAGATGCACAAAGATCTGTTTGCTTCTTCCTCACTTCTCTCATTCACCTTCAGCTGTGCTGATATTCCTAGACATGGGACCTAAATCTGAGCCACAGGCATTTACATGGCTTGGTATTTTTATAGCAACAAAAATGAGTTTCTCTTTAGCCAAAAGTGGCTGGAATCCCAGGTCTGGAATTGTGCTGATGGGGTAATGTCTGGAAGGAAAAGAAGGGATATCTCAAACACGGAAACACTAAACTCTATGGCAACAAGGGAAGCAACAAATGAGGTTTAAAGACACAGGCTCAACATTAATTTGAGCAGTGAACATTAGAGAGGGAAATATCAGCATTTTATAAAGCTGTGTTCTATCTCGAGTGAGAAGGTAGGATCCTATGTCCAACAGAAAGGTTAATGTGCTAGAGGGAGACAGGCAGCATCCTGCTGCAGGCTGCTGGCTTTCATCAGAATCCCTTCTGGCCACTCAGCTGACATTACATGTGAGTTCTTCTCACATTATCCTTTTTCCCTGAGCCTTCTTTCCAGTCATGTGCTGTAAATACAAAGGAGGGAGCATTTCTCTGTAATTTTGTTAATCCAGTGATAGGAGTTGGCTGTGCTGCTGCTGCCAAACCATCTGCTCTTGAGTCATGGAGAGAGATTCCTCCCTTCCCTGAAGAGCAGAGATTTTTCTCCAGTGACATCTGACTCGCTCTGTGCTAACTGACAACTCTGTTGAAAATGATGTATCTGTTCAGGATGTGCTGAGGTTTGTTCCAGTTTATCCTGGCCCTAGTGACGACACTTCACAGGTCTCCCTTCAACCCCTAAATCCCTGGCAAACTGCTATTTTCCATACATAAACCTCCTGAGTTCCATCCAGAGGAGCCCAAAGGAGGTTTCTCTTGTTTCTTTTATTTCCTTTGTGCATCTGAATCTCTAACCCCCACATACCACAGTAGTTTCCAGTAAACATCTGGAGAGGAGAGACAAGAAAAAGTAGTCTGAAATTGCTCAGTGAATGGCAGGGGCTTTTGAAGTTGTGACACAGGCTTTAGCTCAGCAGATCTGAATTTATTGCGTTTGCACTTCTGCCACAAAATTCCCTTGAGATCCTTGACAAGACATCCCCTTTCATTATACCTTCAAGCTCTGAAGTGTCTGTGTCAGGGAGACCATAACCCATCTGGGTAAGGATCCTCTCCCTGAGCATGCACAGCATCTGCCATAATGAGGCTTCATCTGGTGAAGCTACTTCTGTATAATCACTGGGTGAGCCTGTTGTGTACAGTAGTGCCAGGCTGTTCCCTTGCAGCACATTGCACTACAAAGTTCAGCACCTGTGTTTCCAGGCCTTTGTAGCTGCTACCTCCTAATGACGTCTAAACAACAAAATNAGATGTCGCTGTAGAGCGGTTAGCTGAGAGTAAGGATCAGGCTAGAACCAGGTGATGGTGGAATTCTGAATTTATTATTTAATTCTAAAACTTATATAGACTTTCAAAAGGTCCTCTGGATTGGGTAAGTTCAAGACCTTCCCCCCAGGCTGATTGGCCAGTAGAACTGCCCATCTTTCCAGAGACCATTTCAATAACATCCAAACTCCATATCTATGTTTATAAAACACAGGAAAGAGAAGAGTAAATTCCCACGGGAAAATCTCTGTGCTGCCACAACCTCCTAATGATGTCTAAACAACAAAACGGAAGTCATCTTTGTGAAAAAGACATATTTCCTTATAAAAAATGGATCAGGTTTTACTGTTTTTTAATTTTAAAAAATTACATCACAAGACTGCTTCTCAGCAGTGGCAATAACACCTGAACCTCAGGCAAGTGACTACACATCTGTTTCTTATTCAGCTGCTCTGAGCATCTCTTTCCCAGAGTGGAATTTTCTCCCCCTGTAAGGTGATATTGCATTTCCCCACTGCCCTTGCCCTTACCACAAGGCCCTTGCTGTCAGACTGTCCCAGGCTGTGAGGATTCATAAGGAGGAGACATATGGCCTGGACATCTGCTGCTCTTAGGACAGGACAGACTACTCCCACACACCAAGGCTGCTGTGAGCCACAGTGTGAGTGATGTGAGCTGTGCCTGTGTGTGTGTGTACACGAGGTTTGTGTAGCTCACTACCAGTCAGAGCACTGACTGCACTGCAGCAAAGCAATCAGACTCACTGCCCTCCTCAGTGATGCTGTTTCTGTGTCCAGGCTGCTCAGGGTTTGGAGAAACGTGCCAGTCTGGCAAGAGGGGGTGAAGAGTAGCAGCAGCAGTAGAGGGAGAAGATGACATTTCATGAGTGTTAATTCCTCCTCCCTCTGAAGGCAAGACTGAGGAAGCAACTCTCGCCTTCAGCATGTTTCCCAGGGCAGGCTAAACATGTGGGACAGGAACAGGACAGTGGTTATTTCTCTCCCACATTCTACAGTTTGATATCGGACTAATTCTTTCATTACTTGTTGTATAAGTTCCCTTTTGCTATAATGATAGGATAAGAATGCCCTCTTTTGTGAGGTCTTTTGATATCCAAGGAGGAAAAACATCATCTAGAAGTTGCAGTTTATTAGTTTTATCAGCATCACAGCTATCTTCCTCTTGAATAAAGCCTCTCATTTGTACAAAAGGCATCATTGTTGACTATCTTTCCCTGGTGTCACACTGAAATATACCTGTTCTCATTGTACAGAAAGAAAGGGAGTTGTGTTCCTTCATTTGAGGATCTGGTAAACTTTTCAATGTGTGCCCTGGCAAGGCATCATGAGGAGAGGGTAAAAGAGTAAATGAGAATAATGACAACCTTTTTCTTTGGCTTCTGTCTCAGTGGATTTCTGTTCCCTGAGCTTCAGCAATTTCCAAGTAAAAAAAAACGAAAAAAAACGCAGTTTATGGTTTTCATTATTATATCCAAATTTCCTCAGAACTGGGGCCAGGTACCTTCTCCAGACAAAGGGATCCTTTTTGACCAAAGTTCTCAAGTGTGTAATGCTCATTCTGTGCAATGCTGTGTTTCAGCTGAGCACATTTCACACAGCTTTGTTCAGGACCAGGGCTCTCGTGTTACAGCAGCTTTCAGAGGACAATACAGTGCAGTGTTTTCACCTGCACCTGCTGCTTATTTTGTCTGTGGCAAACTCTGGTTTGGTGCTGCTCAGGGAGCACTGGGAATCCCTGTGGCACTGCTTCCTGGTACGTTTTGTATGGAGGTAGAACCCAAGATTTTTGAAATAACAGTGGGATCAGAAGTATTATTGTTCAGATGAACATCTTTCGGAGACTGAAAGATCTTGGGTTTTCACTACATCAGCTGCATGCCTCTTGCACGTGGAAAGCAGCCTACAGACCCAGAGCAGGAGAAATCAGAAAACTCTTAGAATTGTAGGATTATTTAGGTTGTAGAAGATCAAGTCCAACCATAAACCTACTGCTGACAACTCCACCACTAAGCCATGTCCCTAAGCACCTTGTCTGCACACCTTTTAAATACCTCCATGGTGACTTAACCACAGCTTTTCCCAGGCTTTGGAGATGATACCAAGGCAGGAACACATAAGACCATGTCTTTGCTTTGCATTCTTCTATCTATAAAGAAAGCCTCAAAGTGTTTGCATTTTACAGATATTCTCAGAGAACTTTCCAGCAGATACCTTGCACATGAAAAATTCAGATTTTGTCTCTACTCTTTTTCCTGATAAACCCTCTGGACAGCTTAAGAACTACTAGGATTATGATATCTATGTTAAAGGTATAGCATACATAACTTCGAGAAAAAGTAAATTTTATCTCAGCTGTTTAAAATTCTGCCTTTTGTTAGTACATATTTAATGCAACACTGTTATAGAAAGCTGGAGAAAAAAATATCAATTTGCTGGAGACTCATCTCAGTCTGCTCTATACAGTAACACAGATATCCCTGCATTTCCACAAGGAAAAGCAGTTCAGATAAGCCTTGACCTTACTGATGCTTGAAAGGTTAAAAGCAAGAAGAGAATAGAGGTTTTTCAGGAGGGAGAAAATGTCCCACTTTTCAAGCCTTTTTTTATTTGTTTCTGAAAGGAACAAGGAGAGCACAGACTTACCCTGCACTTCCTTTTGCCATTTCTCCTTTCTGCTTCTCCTTATATCTCAGCAAATGTCAGAAAGGAGACTCAGTCAAGGCAGAAGTTTCTGGCTGGAGAGTGACCAAGTCACAGGCAGCCCAGCTGTGCATCTCACCCTCAGCCTTGAGAAGCCGACCTTGCAGCTCATTCTGGGCCTGAAACATCCCAGAATGTTCAAAATAACGGAATAAAAACAAACCAGCAATTGCTCAGACAGCAGGGTTTCCTGGGAGCATTGAAAGTCCTGAACAAAGGCACATCATCCAGACAACCATTTCTACCAATTGCTTTGCTTATCTTGTACAAAGTGACTCAAAGGGAGAGCTTTGTAAAATGGTGCCTTATAGTGTTTAACCAGGGGTGGGAAGTGGTCAGACCTCTGCCTTACATCTTGCAGAAATTTGTGGTATTGTGGAGAATTCAATCAGGGAAGACAAGAAAAAGAGGATGTCTTCTGCTCTAACAGGCAGAACCCAGCAGATTTTGTCCACAGTTCTGTTAAAGAGTGGCACAGAAAACCCAAATACTTCATCTGGGTTTCTTAAGCCAAGCTTTTCACCTGTTTGAATTTGATTTTTCCAGGTTCCTCACTTGGTATCCAAAGATGTGACCACCAGAAGGATGGCCACTGACAGCAGTAATGGAAGCCAATGGGAGTCTGCTCTGGTACTCTTAGAAAAAACAGAAAGCAAACAAATGAAGAAACCAAACAAAAAAAAGTTGTCTAAGCATTTAATTTTGGACCATGTTGACAAATACACTTGTGAACTTAATCTGTCAGCCCATCTGTCTCAGTTCCTCAAGTTAAAAATGAGATATAGTCATCATCTCCTTGCTCAGAGTGGTGAGAAAGCCTTCATTAATTGCTATGAGGCATGGGAATAGGATACTTACTCGAGTGTCCTAAGAAGAAACATATTCACAGTCAACAATGGTAAATCTTCAATTGCCATTAAGTGGTTAATTCCTTTTGTGTCTTCTTTCAGTCAAAATCCAGTCAGGAGGTGTATGGGGTTATCTCACAGAGATGCTGATATCAAGCACACTTGTTAAGGAATAGATTACTGTGATGTGTGGGGTTCAGTGTAAGGTCACAAATGCAGAGTTACACATCTATGGCCGTGGGAGGATGTGGAAGGAAGAACAGTGCATGGGCAAGGGGTCAGAGAAGAATGGGAAATAACACCTGGTACACTGCAGGGAAAGTCGAACAACCCATATTTTAATGGAGAATAATCATTGCCTGGATTGAAAAGAAATAAATGGATTTCAGGGAGAGGGATCAGTCCTGCCTGCATTCTCTGGAAGGCTTCAAGGGGAAACCAGGCTTGAGGCCTGTGGTGATCTGGCCAGCTGAACCTTCCTGTGGGTTAAATGTGAGGGGAAAGGCAAGGGGACAGGACTACCTCTGCCAGGTGGGCATGGGGAAAGGCTGAAATGAACTGCTGGGGGAAAGGCAGAGAGAAGGGTACACAGGAGGGAGTCCCTCCCTAATGAATCTCAAATTAGTTTTTCCTTCCATATCTTCAGCTTTGCCTTTCATGAATTTTGAGACAATATTATCTATTTTGTTATCTGTTGTACAGTTGGTAACAAAAGAAACACACGGGTCTCAGAGCAGCAGTTGAATTTCTAGGTAGCACCAACCAAAAGGGTTGCCCTTTTTTATTTTCCTATTTTTATATGTTATCAAAGACAATCAAGGATTAGTGAAAAGGGTTAACACCCTTGAAGGTTTATAAGATAAAGATATGGTTAATTATTTTTTTCTACCCCAGGGAAAGAAATAAAAAACAATTTCACAAGTGTAAAACAATCCCGGCCGGTTAAAAAAAAACAAGAACTATATTTACAAAAAAGATATAAAAAACTACAGTTACAATGTTACAACTCATGGGGCCCTGTAAAACCAGGGCAACAGTTATCTCTCATGAAAAAATGCTTTTATTTGTAACTGATCTTTTTGTGGATTGAATTAAGAGCAATTTCAGGGCAACAAGACACTTTTGACCCAAGGCTGTGCCAGTTTATAAAGTGGGATGCTAGGACACTTCACTGGGCTCCCTTTGTCCCAGCACATTGTCCATACTGTGCCCCCAGAGATCCATATGAACCAGTTTATAGAGAGAGGAAATAGCCCTTGTCATACCAAGTCACGTAGCTGGGAAGAACTGACAATCTTCTGGGCTCATTTATGCTTGTGTGCTTGAAAGCTTGTCTGTTTTTTTCCAGCTGTATTACTTGGCCTGATCAATAATTTTCCTCCTCCTGTAAACTGTGCCATATCATTAGCCATGCAATTTTGATCACGTCTTTTCCTTCTATTACACAGGGATAAGAGGCTGAGTTAGGAAAGAAAAAGCAAAGGATAAGGAAAAAACCAACAGCTAATCCTTTATGCCAGAAATAACCACACTTCTGGAAGACATCTGAGAACTTTTTAAACCTCTCGTTTGATAGGCCAATTTAAACCAGATTATGATCTTGATAGGACATTCCAGTCCATCTCCATTCCAGCATTTCAGGACCCATTCAATGGTAAACATTATCTTTATTAAGATTAGCACCTCTCTGAGAGGATTTTTGACTGTGTATGCTCTGCCACAGGAAGGGTTGCCTATTTATGGTGCAGATGCCCAAACCAGCCAATCCCCAGGTCATGACTGGGCCTCCCTGGAAGGTGCTCTCCTTTCCTGGGTGTCTGAGAGCACTGTTTGTAGAGGTACTAAGTTACCCTCTTCAGATCACTGCCATGCCCAAAGTGCCCCTAGGGAAGTGCTGCTCTGGCATCTTGGCTGCTGCCATCCCGTGGGACACAGGAGAAGGAGCCTCTCTTTCTGGCATTTCTGCCTGGAGGGTGTTTGAGATAATATTGTAACTCCCATGACAGAGAAAGTAAACACTCTGGATGTAAAACCTTGCAAAATACAATTGTTTACTTAAATAAAAGCAATCATAAAAAAAGAAAAGCAGTGAACAAAGTAGGAGAAAATGTATCTTAGTTTTCTCTGACAGATATTTGAATTGAGCAATAAATAAAATTTACTTTGTTTTTCAGTCATGGTGTTTTTCTCTCTCTTTTCTTCCTTGCTGAAGAACAGCTTGCTTTGACTACCTATTCCCACACATTGGGAGAAGACCTTCTGCTGTGAAAACATTTCTTTGATCCCCTCACCTGCTAAGATTTCCAGTCCTTTTTGAATTCCTCAGTTTTATACAGCCCACCACCAACATCTGGTCCTTTTGTTTTGATGGTAAGCATGTTTCACTTCTCTCTTGCAGAGAAGATGGAGAAGCTTATGAACACTTTTTAGCCAGCCCATCCTCCCGAAGTGTTTCCCTTGGGCAGGCTATCAGTAAGTTTTAATGAGTGACACCTCTTTATGTCTGGCAGGCACTTGTTGAGATGCTCACAGCCCTACTTTCCATGGCAGAGCAGTTCTGCACACCAGGGTTCATGCCTAGGACTGAAGCACCTGCTCCAAAGCAGGGTTTCTGCTTCCAGTATAAGTTCTCTTAGGATGTGATATGGAGCTTCCTGTCACACTGACTGAGCACCAATTTAGTTCTGTGTTTCATAAATT
>VZTZ01024246.1:100121-294545 GCA_013400955.1 Drymodes brunneopygia | reverse complement strand
AAAAATCAGCATGAAAGAGCAAGAGAAAGCTTCTCTCCCTTACATGGGTTGGAAGGGGACCTGTTCCAGAGGGTGGTTTCTTTAACTACAAGTCAAAATGTTACCTTTTGTTTGGTCAGTAAAAAGAATAAGGAAGTGTGGGGGGGGGGGAAAGGGGAAAGAATATTCTAAAGAAATCTTGTTCTAATTCCTGATTGTCATTGTTATTACTTGCTTTAAGTTTGTTAATAAATTTCTTTTTATATTCTTTAAAGTATAAACCTGCCTTGCCTACTATTAGTCCTTACCTCACAACAAAAATCAAGTAATTTTAGTGAATGTGCTAACGTTTAACCAGAGAGCTGCTACAACTAATATTTCCACCTAGTTTTCAATTCCCCAAACCTCTAAACCCGCAACAGTGGGTCACTTAAATGTAATGATTGTAGATTTCCCTCATCCTTTCAGTCTGAAAGGGAAAAAAAAATGTAGGCAAACGGAAGGCCAGTTGAGAGGTCCTGTATTTTATGTTGGATAAACCAAGTTGGCTTCTTAATTAGAAAGGAGCAGAAAAAAAAGTCTTTCTAAATTCCGAAGTAGGACCTTGCCTACTGTTGCTAAGATTTTAATTGCCAATGACTGGTGCTTTCTACTTATCCCATTACCTGATTAATGGTTATTATTATTATTATTTACTTGCAAAATGCCTGAGGTGCTGAAGGTACTTCAAAGAGAAAATAAATGATGTGGTCCCTTCCCCAAGGAGCCTACAGTCTTACAATATGAAAGATGACACAATAAGTGAGAGCAATAAAGAGTAGCAGCAATAGAGTGAGAATAATTACATGGTTACTTAGGTTCATTTTATACACAACTTGATGGTACTGCTGTTTGCTTGATTTGTTTCTGCTTTTTTGAGTGGAAAGGAGTATATGGGTATAAGAGCATAGGGCAAATAAAACAGATTAGAGAAGCAAGGTCTTTTAACTCTGTGTGTGTGTGCATGAACACGTATGTATGTCTGTGTGTGTGAGGGATACAGTAAAACAGAAATGTAGATTTGATTGTAGCATCTACAAAGAGAGAGAAAACAGGTGAGATAGATTGCAAGAATGAAGATTGAAATACAAGACAGTGAAGAAGTAACAAAATGGAGATCATTTTCTTCTCAAAGTATCTTCAGTGAGTTCTCATATTGCATGGCCAAATGAATTCAACAAAAAGTCAGGATGGAATCTTGCCTCTGATCTGTAAAAGAAGCTTTTGGATAAGAAGAAAGGTAGGCATAACATCCATTAGGAGATTTAAGGCTGGTTAAGATGCAAGTAAGAGTTCCTCAAAAGATCAACAATGAAAGATTACCAGAATTCATAATTTTCTGCTTACAGTTTCCTTTTTGTGCAACTTCAGCATGCTGTTAGTTACCATAGAACAGGTAGCTTACTCAGCTGGACAATGTATCTACTCCATTATACTTACTGATTTTCAAGTGAATTTCTTTCTTGAATTTTTTCAGTCAATATTGGCTTCTTGCCTCCTGTAAATTTCATATTGTATACTTGTGTTTCTAAGAAAATTTTGCTTGTTTTTAAACACTGCTGATGTAGTAAGAAGTGAGTCCATCACAGTGCTTCTCTCAGGCTCAGCTCTGGTGCTCCAGCTAGATATCAAATAATCAAGAATCAAACCATTTGGAAAAGACCCCTAACATCAATGAGTCCAAGCATTAACCAGCACCACCACATCCCCAAATGCCTTTTAAATATTTCCATCTAATGCCATTTGAAATGCCTCCACTTATTCCACATAGCTGCTCCTCCACATCTTGTGTCAAATATCTTAGAGTTTCTTAAATTGCATTGCTCTTATGTGTGGGTAAGGAGTGGCACTCCTAAAGGCTTTGGCCTTAAAAGCTCTCTAAGATCCATCCACTGTACTGATTAAATCTATAGATCTCCATGGCAATTTAGACAACAAGCTTATGTTCAGAAATTTACATATAAACCCCTAGGTATAGGTATTCTTAACTTGAACTCTATCTTGCAAGGTTCTTTTACTGCCTAAATTTAGGTCTTTAAAGTATGGCACAGGATCCCACTTGCTTTTAAAATAACTTGCTTTTAAAAGGCAAATATCAGTAAAGCAAATTTTAACCTGCTGTACCAGTTCTCAATGTTACTAATTATTGTGTATAATTTATGTTTGTAATTAAATTACATTATGAAATAAAAAGCTATTAAAACATAACTTGAAAATCCTACTTATTAGCAAGTATGTTCAATATTTACTAATTAGTATTTTAACTGAGGGTAAAAAAATAATTAAACAATTCACGTGAAAATAATTTTTCATTATGAAAGATAGTAATCATGTTTTTTAATTAGGAATGGGACTGAATCATAAAGCTTCACTTCCACTTTTCTTTTAGCATGTGAATGCTTCCAAAATTTGATAACACTTTAGGTTTTATCTAATTTGTAGCCAATTTCATATCATTTTCTCTACTCAAGGCTGTTCTTTTTGAGGCAGTGGTGTTCGCAAAAGTATTTTTATACCTTGTCTCCGTAGGCACTGATTTCTAGTTGCTGAAATATTTCACAAAACAATAGCTTTCTTTATACAATATCAGAGACTTTAATAGGATTGGATTTCTTGGACTATCAAGTCAAGTGTATATACTATAATCCATTTCATAAACTGAAAAAGTTACACTCATGAATTTTCCTGATCTAACTGTTCTTCTGGTCATGGGTATCCTGTTCAGAGTATTTCAGATAAAATCTCATCTGGGTGTTTAATAAGCTCAATATTGCTCAGTTTCTACTGCCTTATTCAATACATCCTAAGTTTAATTCGCCGTTTTCATTGTCACATATGATGGCATGTTGTAGTCAGCTAAGGTAGTATTCTCTTGACTGCAAGAAGACTGCATTTTTTATTTTTTTTTTAAAGCTTAGGTAGAAGTTTATCCTTCCTTCACAGAGGGAAGAAAGTCTCCGGGTGCAATTCATCTCATCCCAAGACAGAAGACTAAAACTGGTTGAAGTACTCACTTCCTAGAAGTGCCTATTCCTCTTTCCTGACTGCAAAAGGAGTTTGGGTGATCAGTTGTGGTATAAATGTCTAAAATGTGCCATCCACGACTTGAACTAAACTTCACTCTGTACTCTGTAAGAGATCAGTAACTTGAGTCTTTTTTCCTCTTCTTCATTTTCAATTGAAAATCTCATAATTTGTAAGTGAAGTCAAATTTTCAGATCATTTTGAGTTCATACTCTTAATCTGATTTACTCCTCAAGATTATTCACATTTTTCTGGTACATTTAATTAGTCCTCTGTTTTCTCAATGGTTTCTCAACTTAGAGTTGTCAAGGGATGTAATTCAATAAAAGGAAAAAATAAAAATAATAGCCTCTCCAAATATAAAAGCATTAAATAATAGCTGTCTGTCTTCTTGTCAACTATTCCAAAGTTAGTTTCATTCAATTCTGATAGCTTCCGCTCTGCCATTACACATGAAGAAAAACATCTCAAAGAATTCTTTAAATAATCAATTATCCTAGTACAAATCTTTATTTTCTTCACATAGGCTGATAATTTCCATCTGGTACTGTTTCTATTGAAGTCCAGATACATAAATCCTAATTCAATTCTCTTGTCTAGAAAATAATTTATCAAAAAGAATGAGCTATCTTATTCCATTGCTTTAACATTTTTAAAAAAACTTTAGCAAATCCATGCTGAATTCAATCCCATTTTTAGTTTCCTTTTTTATTTGAAAGACTATAGAAACATGAAATTGGTAAGAACCCTAACAGGCTAAAGTGAAACTAGGCAATAGAATGAGAGTTTTATAATCAGAGATACATATTTTTTCTTTAATTTTCCAAATAGGTAAGGTTATTCCCTTTGGAGCATAATACTGCTCTTACCTGGTATTATCAGCTAGAAATATAGTATCATTACTTTTTGGTATTAAAGTACAAAGGAAATCATGTTTCAGTCTTTTATACTTTTCTTCTTGGTGCTATTATTCTATCAGCTTTGATATTTTTCTAACCTTTGTATTATTTTAGACCATGCATTAGTTCATGGATTTGTCTCTGTCATCACTACATGGTTTATCTTCTACTTTCATGACTATACACCTGCTGAAAACTTAAACAATACCTTTATCTCTAATCCTTTTTAACTTTGCCGCTGCTTTCTTTATAGCCTTCTGTATTTTCACGACATCTAGATTTCAGAACTTACACATTTTTATATGAGCATTATGGTCAACTCCCCGGTTGCCCATTTGTTTCAAAATCAATTGAAATGTTTCCTCTTTCCAATTTTGTATATGAAATTCCTAACAGATATGAATTTAGTGTTACGTTCTCCTTCACTTATTCTTCAGGATTTATTCACCTCTTTAACAGTACTCATTAATTCTAGCTTTATTTTATTCGGTAAAATAACTTAGTATTGAACTAAATCTTTTGCCTAATCAAATACTGTTCTGACTTTGATCAGCAAAGAGTAGCCACAACTTTTTCCACCACCCTGGATTTCACTGACAAGGTACAGTTTGAAGTCCAGGTTCAGATCAGAGGAACACATATCTCATTCCTTCTTAGCTGCCACTATGATTGCTGACACAGACTCCTTTGATGTGTCAGTTGTTAACTCTCATACTTTCAGACTATTACTTTCACTAAGATTTCAAATTATTTCCTGTAATCTCCATACTCCTTATCCACCAATAAGGATTGCTTGGTTTTTGCTTTCATTAGATTATAAGTGATAAAAAATAAATTGTTTAGACATCACAAACCCAGTTTTATATGCATTAGGGTTTCTAGGGCAGAAAATATTTTTAATAATTTTATCGATGCCCCATTTGGCTGACTGCCAAATATAATGTCATTTTGTGTCACTCATCTGCCCTACCTTAGGAATCCACATCTAAACACCACTGCAGATGAGGCACATGCATTTAGTCGGGGTTCAATAGTCCAGTACCAGCTACCTGATTCTCTTATCTATCTTTACTGTAGATTGCATGAACCTTTTCCTGAGGAACACACTCTTTGACTAGTATCCTCACTGAGAAACCAGCCCATAACAAACATTCCTGGAAGAGGCTGCAATATGTTCTTCAAGCACAACCCAGATAAGGACAATGTCTGTATCACCCCTTGACTACTCTCATAGTTTTGGACGGGCTGTTGTTACCTGGATTGTGAGGGGGATGATCACATGCAGAGAGAGTTTGACAGAGATTTTACCTCTGACTGAGGAAAACAGACATCAGGGAAGAATTGAGTGCAAAGGCCAGAACTGGGACAGAATTATGTATTGTATGCACAAAACCTAGCATCTCATCTCCAAATTTGATCTGCAAAGTAAAACAATTGCTCCAGATAGCCAACATGGTCATGGCATATGTGAGAAATCCACTGTGGTCTATTTAGGAAATTCTGAAGGATGTGCTTATATGACCTACAGTACCCTGTGATATTCAAGTCTTTAGAAGAATGTGTGTGAACACCAACTTTTAGTGACCTGGTATGTGGGCAAGATGATAAATTAACAACAGTATTTGCCAAGGATATTGATGAATCTCATGGAAATACTCAAGGTTAAGAATTATCTGATAGTAATGAAGAAATACCCCCATACCCCTGGCCAGTCACCTGACTTGGGGGATCGCATGCATCTCCAGAGATACACCAAGGAGCGAGTGCAGGGTAGAGGATATCACAAAACTGGTACATTGCCTACTCTTGAGACTCTCATGTCAGACTTCATTGAATAAAGGTTTGGAAGTTAGACACAAATATGAATTTCATCTACGTGGCATCTTGTCTATGTCCTCTTGAACCTCTTTCTGTAGTTTCTAATAAGATTCAGTTGTAAGCCCTGAGTGAGTATCAGCAGAACTCTGGCAAATGCGGAGGCAAGCAAGAGGAATTGAAGAGAATAACTTAGCTGCCAAAAAGACTTGGATGATCACCTCAGGACAGATCTGTATTCATTTTTTTCTGCACTAGGTGGAAATAATCTTAAGTCTACTGAGGTAAACTGAGCAACATTTTGAAAAGTTTGAACTCTTCTGACCCCAGATGTTTAATATTTCATAATTGTATCTAGTGTAGCTCTAAAGTTTGGTCTTTATCTAACATAATCCCATTTAGATGCATAAAAATATCCAAAAATCACAAGAAACCTGATGAATAGGAGGAAACATGCAATTAGTCTGGCCAATACATTTTTTTTTTATTTTTGAAATATAGAGAAATGTTCTGATGCATTTAGTTGTCGGCTAAGATTTGGAGTAGTTTGTAGTAGTAGATGTCTCATCTCATTGCCATTCTCCAGTTCTGTCATTCTTACATTATTTAAGTAAATTCCAAACATGTATGTTGTTAGTGGCTTAGAGTTCTGACTGTTACCATCAATTAAAAGTTAGTTGCATCAAAAGGCAATTTATGAGATTCTGTTGCTGCAAAATTTAACAACTTTTCTCTATCCCACTAAGGCGGGTTTTGTACAATCAGTGACTTCAACATGATCAGTTAAAAAACCCCAACAACACTCTGTGGCATTTTAGTTAATTTCTCTATTAGGGAAATTTATTTTTTTCCAGTCCCTAATGATGGGTTGACATTCAGTTATGATGTGACTACCTGCACCAGGAGAATTATTAATGAACATTTCATACGAGTAGCTTGATATCATTTTGTTGGTGTTTAATTAGTCCAAAGTTAAATGATAAAATGAAGTTTGGAAGTTGAAGACTCTTTCTGAATTTGTAAAATTTCTACATAATCCATAATGAAAATTAAAATGTTTTTCCTATAGGTGTGTTTTTATGTCTGGCAACTTGAGCCTGACAGAGTCTACAGTGGTTTTGGCACCTAAATCCTTCTTTCCTCCTAGAAAATCTTCCTTGTTGATGCTCATGCTATGTATTGTTTACAAATTAAAGCAAATAGCACTTTCATCTGGTGTTCAATACTTCTGCAACATAATGGCTGCATGTTAATAGCAGGCTGTGGTTGTCAATGGCAACAACACAGTTTCTGCATTGAGAAACAAGTACCATTTAGTGAGAGCAGACATACAGATCCCAGTTTGCTGGACTCCACCATAAATTTTCCAGTGGCAGGAGCTGAATAAACAATACCCCTTCAGCTGGATGCCATAAGCAGACAGTAGTCAAACAGATCACATGTAAAACTGAAATGTCGGGGGCTTTGCTCCTTGGAGCTAAGCAGAGGGCTGTGGAGGGGTCATCAGAACAGCTTGTCTCAGAGTTAGCTACAGCGTTGAGACAGGCATCTGAAATCCTTGAGGTAGTAAGAGAAAAAAGAGGGTCATTCACAAACAAACAAGAAAATGAAAAAACCCTTGTCAAATCACTGTTTTTTTTCCTGAAGCCCATATAATTTCAATCATTTCTCCTTTGCTAGGAAACCATAGCAACTTTAAGTTCTGGTTTTGTTCTGCAGTGCAAATGCACAATTGGATTTAAAGTCTTGGGATTGAATGTTGTTTAATGAAGAAGCAAGAAAATATTTCAGTCCAGAGTCCATTGTATTGAAAACTCAGCTTCATTTTGTGATACATTGATATAATTTATTTATTTATTCAGTTAGTTAGTTTAAACTGTGTTTGCAAGGAAATTAACTCCACTTGGGATTCACCCATAAAAGTCAAAGGAGCTGACTGATGTCATTGCAAGGCCACTCTCAATTATTTTTGAAAGGCCACAGTGATCAGGAGCGATCACCATCACCCTAAAGCCAATCTAATTGTGTGATCCTTGCCATCTAATTTTCCCATCTAAAACCTGTTCCATCACGTAATGGAGGGCACCAGACCCATTGTGGCAATGTTCTCCAGACCAATCTATATGAGTTGAACGGACTGGTGAAAGTGTCTGCCTTGGTTTCAGCTGGGATAATGTTATTTTCTTCTCGGTTCTGTTATAGTGCTGTGCAGGGGCACGGACTTCACACAAGATGACAGCATGCAAAGACTTCGTGCAGAGATCTTTACTAGCAGTGTCCTTGTTCAAAAACCTTCACCAGGCAGTACTTCTTGTGCAAAGACAACTATCATGCAGTGAAAATTCCTTAAATAGCATCATACAAACAGGATATAGCATCATATAAACAGGAAAAAGGTTCACCACTGTGTTCCCCAATCACCTGGGTTATTCTGCAGTTTTTACCTATCATGGTAACAGGTAAACAATACTCTATAAGGTCACAAATTATAATTCTCACCCTCAATAGGTCCAGAGGGCCACAGACCCACAATTCTCTCTCTTCTAGCCCATCCCTGGTGACCTGGATGTATTCCCAGGGTCACCTCCGAGCCCAGGAAAGAGGTTACTTTGGCCTCCAAGGCCTGCTCTTCTATCACATATACAGTGTAACCCAACAGTGCTGTGTTTTGGATTTGAAGTGAATACGGTGTTGATAGCATCCTAATGTTTTTGCTATTTGCCTTGTTGTGTTTGAGTCAAGGACGTTTTCCCATTGTCTCATGCTCTGCCAGTGAGGAGGGATGCAAAAGAAACTGAGAGGGAGCACAGCTGGGACAGGTGACCTGCACTGACCAAAGGGATATTCCACACCACAGAACATCGTGCCCAATTTGTAAAAGAAGGGAAGCCTACCTGGGTTCGGAATAGGGGCTCTGGCATCAGTCAGCAGGTGGTGAGCCATTGCATTCTGCAACACCTGGTTTTCCCTTTTTATTAACATCTACCATGATTACTGTATTTTATTTTATTTTAAATTATTAATCTGTTCTTATCTCAACATAGAATTTTTACTTTGATTCTCCTCCCTATTCCCCTAGGGTAGGGGGAGGTGGAGTGAGGGGTTGATCGAGCAACTGTGTGGTGCTTAATTTTCAGCTGGGTTTAAAACCATGATAGTGTCACAGAGGGCCCAGTGGTTTAGGGACCCAGTAATTTACAGTCCATAGGGAATTGCTTTTAGATCCAAGTCTGGATAGGTCTTTCAGCCAGGGAAAAGTAAAAAAAAGATACTCAGGTATATTACAACTGTTCCAGAGATCACAACAAGGCTGTACTATGATCACATTTATAGGATAGGTATAGAATATACTTCCATATATATTATATTTTGTGTGTGTTACCCATGAAAATTTACATTCAAACACCATTGCTTCTCTAGGTTATTGTAGAAAATTCAGTCTATGTAAGAATATATAGCTTTTGAAATATACCTTGTGTTTCAAAGAATGGAATTTTTTTCAGAACTTGAAGATACTATATGCAATCTGTAAATTGTTTGTATTTCTGAAAATAACAAACTTTTGACTTTTGAACATCAAATCTGATTTCAGGTGTTTATTTTGAAAATTGTTATTTCATAAACTATAGTCCCATTTTACTATACTTTCTCTGAAAGACCAGTTCAGATGGGCTTTTACCACCTGGCATTCCAACATTATAAAAGTAAATTTGTCTGTTTAAGCGTGTCAGGATTAATGGAGATCAACAGAGAATGACTCTGCTCTATATAAGCATTTTATAAGTATTTTAAATGAGCAGGTTAAAACATCAAATGTTTGAAACAGCAGCATTGTGAAGACCTTGACTGCAGGTGATAATGCTATAAACCTTTGTGCACGGTGCAGTAGAGGTGCCAAAGCTGATTCTCACATTCATCCAGAGGCATAAGATTTGGCATAGGAATCAAATTTTACAGTTTAATTGAGTAAAAATAAAGTGTGAATTTCTGTAAGAAAGAAAATAAAAATCTCAATAGCAAGATGAAAATCTGGAAAATACATTTTTTTTAAATGTAAATTGAGGATGAGGTTTATGTTACGTCTTTATACATAGGAAGATACAAAAAAGTAATGGAGGTGTATCTGTACACTCACTTTTGAGTATATATTGGATTCGTCATGGCAGACATTTAGAAATGTGATTTTTTTTGTGAACTTTGAGTACCGATCAGCTGACTATTCAATAAAGCTGCTCCATAGCATTCACACTATTTCTTTAGAAAATAAATGGTTACCATACTTTCCACAATTTTCACAGATTTATTTCCATTAGTTTTTGCTTATTTCTATTAATAAAAACAATTCCTTATTTATAACTGCAACAAAACTACTTATCTGTATTATATGCAGGACCACAGACCACATCCAAAAGACCCGTTTCCTTCTCAACGGCATGTCCAGGATCCATGTCCAGGAATTAATATAAAAACTGTTAATCTTTTCATGTCTAAGGCGTATTTTGAGATATTTTCTCTCATACAGGATCATGGACCAAAATCTTAATCTGTATCTAGAGAAAAAATATATATACAAATACATATATAAAAATGTATATAAATTCAAGTAAGAATAAATTCTGTAAAATTTCTATTTCTTTAGCCACTTCATGAAAAGTCTTGACTGTCGCTTTATGGAACAGGAAAGAATATCAGTCATTAATTTAAATAATTGGTATTATGAATATTCCATTCCACTGTCTGATTTTTCCATTTGGTTGTTACAAGAGATGTCTGAATTTTCATAGTGAAGAGGATAGTGAAGTTCCCAGAGGAAAGAGTCCATCCCTCTCCTACCAGTTTGATGCCAGGACCAAGAAGAGATGAGGAGAGACTGGGGAGACGTTGCAAGTCAGCAGGAGAGCACTTGAAGAGAAGCACAAAGGAATTCCAGCCACTCCAGCCAGCAGGGAGAGGCCCAGCTTGCCTCTAGGTAAATATCATGGGGAATAAACATGAGGAATTAGAGGCATGTGCATGCCTTTAGGGCTGTGATCTGATTGACATCACAGAGATATGCTGGAATGATCCCTGTGGCTAGAATGTTGGAATGAAAGGATACAAGGTCTTTAGGAAAGACAGAGAGGGAAGACAAGGTGAGGGTGGTGCCTCCAAATAAATTACATCATCAGCAACGTCTTGCTGAACTTGCAAGCAGATCTTGACAAAAATTCTCCTATTTCAAAGGACCTTAAAAAGAACAATGATGTCCTAATATAGCCTCACTCAATAATCAAAGTTCCAATTTAAACTTTTTGAATATTTGTTTTTTCTAACTGTCTCTAACACACTCCTTAATAAAACCAGAACACAGTGTACTATGGATAGATGGAGATTATTAGCCTCATCTTTCCCTGGGTCATGGAATATTAAAACACCCAAAACTAGAGGCAATTGAAACATCTGTAGGTTTACAAAGGATATACTACTAGTGGATGGTCAATAATATATTAGATTAATCCATCCTTTTTCAGATTTTTTTAATCTGATTCAATGAGCATATGCATTTGCATGTCATTTACATATAGTGGTCCATTTAAAAAAAAAAATTGTTATCTATCTATCATTGCGATTCAACCAAACAGTTTGCTGTTATTAGAGATTATTCTGGTAAGAAAAAAAAAGCCTCAAAACCCCCACACGAACACAACTCAGCATTTTCAGGATTGATTGCAGAATCACTAAGATTAGCTAGTTGACACTTTAACCTCGAAAGGTAGGCACAATGAATATTAAAAAAAATATATAATGTCAAGCCAATAGACTTTTTTTCGCAGAATGCAAGAGCAACAATATAATGAGTATTTAGAGAGTTTGCCCTTGACTGAATCTTTGTTTGAGTGTTTACTTGGAGAACTGTAGCATTGGGAAACATAATTTTTTCAATTAATTTCTTGAGGTATCCAGCAGTAAGTTAGAAAAGGAAGAAATGGACTATTCAATACAGCCTATAATTAATCTTTAGTGCTCATCTTTTTGACTGCACTCATTAAACACCATTGAGTTTGTATGTGTCATCTTGAAAAATCAGGTAGCACAAAGTAGGCACTCAGAAAGTGATTGTTATATCATGAATCACTTCATACAGACAGACCATGAATGCATTTAGGATCATTATTAGAAGAATGCTTTTAACATTAAACTCGCAAGATTCTAGAGCTGCCTTTTAACTAGAGTGTTGACAGCAAGAAACCTAAAAATATCATGTGAGCACAAGTCTCATGTGAGTTTAAAAGACCACTACATGCCATAGTACAAAGGGTGGTGTCGCTGCTCCGGATGGTCCAGCGGATAATGATCCATCAGCATTTTCCTGAAGTGTCCCACTTGGAGCCTCTCAGGCAGTGCTGCGTAGAGCTCCTGCAGCAGACCCTGCTCGCCCTCTGATGGTGTGCAGGGAAACAGGTCACAGCAGCTCGAGCCACTTGGGAAGAAAGGGAGGGATCTTCAGCATAGAATTTCCAAGGAGGTTTATTAGCAGGTCACCTATTCCAAAGGGGTCCAGAGGCTGAAGACCCAGAGCACAGGGGAACACAGACACAACCAATCAGGAGAGGGTCCAGGGGAGGAGCAAGGTTGGGACAAGGGTACAAAGGCCAATGAGAGAAAGGAAGGGGAGGAGAGAGAGAGAACCAGCCAATGGGGTACTAAGCAACACTGAACTTTCTAGAAACTTATACATAGTTGACAGAGGAGGGGAAGGCAACCGGCCAATCACAAAGGAGTAACTTACCCTGTCAGTCTCTTGGGGCAAATCATTGCAGTCCATGTCCCAGGGAAAATCCTTCAGACTCGGGAAACCTTCCACCAAGGTCTCCTATTGCCCTTGGGTCCTTCCAAGTCCTCATTTTCTGATTCCTGCGAGTCCTCTTGAGGCTCGGTGGTCGCCTCAACAGCCGCCACAGGGTGGTACATCCTACATATTTAGGAGCAATTTTTCCATATGATTTAATGGCATATAAATATCAGGCATGGAAATGTAGTCTATTTTGATTCCCAGCTCAGCTTTTTTGCTTATATATATACCCTTCTGAATATTTAAGAAACTATTGGTCTTTGCAATTGAGTTCATGTGACAAGGTTTTGGTGGTGGGGGAGTTTCAGGGGTGGCTTCTGTGAACATATGCCAAAAGTTGCCACAACATCTGACAGACCCAACACAGACCAGATCCAAGACAGACCCACTGAGAGACAGAGATGATGGAGTAAAAATTGCCATGCAAAAGAAAATGTGAGAGAGGACTGTGAATATATGAAAAAAACAACCCTGCAGAACCAAGATCAGTGAAGAAGGTGGGGAAGGAGGTGCTCCAGGCACTGGAGATGATGTACGCCTGCAGCCCATGGAGGACCCCTTGTCAAAGCAGGTGGATGTGCCCTGAAAGAAGTTTTGACCTTATGGAAAGCCCAGACCAGAATGGGCTCCTATTTAATGGTTTGACCTATACAGCTAAATAGAAGAGGACCAGTTTGAATTCAAGGACTAGCTCCCTGATCATTCAGCGTCTCACTATGAGTTTACCACTCACCTCATGTTCTGATGGCTCCAGAGTGTTCTGTCTAAAACAAATCCACCAAAGCAAATGTGATATAAGTAACGATGGGAATTGTTCTGTGCTGCTTGGTTTGGAAGCAAGATGTTGTTCCCTCACCTCTTTGAGCAATGTAGACATATCAAGCAATTAATTACAGCATTAGTAGAAGCTAAGATACTCCTATACTATTTACTATATTCAGTTACTAAGATGTATAAGGTTTCTTACCCTGTTGATCAAAAATGAAGTTGTTGATATGATACCGTATAATGCAATTTCTGTGTTTCTACTTGGCTATCAATAAATACAAAGTAAAATCATTAAATAGTTAGAAAATCACAAAAATTAGTTTGTGTCCATTGGTTGCAAATGTTGGAAGCTAGGCAAGATATGAGGTAAGGAATTTCCAAATAGCAATGCTATTTCTAAGATTTTTTTTTAATAGATTGATAGTTAAGATAGCGAATATTAATTTGGTATTCCTGCTTTTACAGAATAATGTATAATGTGAAATTAATCACTTATACAAACTTTTCACAAATGCTTTTCAATCTCTTAGTGAATGCCTGACTTCAAACTATGGCAGGTACTCATGAAAGGGTCTGTAGAGAAAAGAACTAAAAAAGTAATGTACAGAACAACGTTCTGTGCTTTCAGAGTAAAGCTGGAAAACATTGTCCATCAAATGTTTAAGTCAATCTGAACTGAATTTAATCTTTTTAGTCTTTTCTTTCTACCTGAACAACCCCCCAAAACATGTCCCTTATAGATTGAAGAAAGGAAGGATATGAAAATAGATTGAAGCTTAATACTTGTGTCATGTCTGCTTCTTATGAGCCAGCACCTGGTCCAAATACCAGGCAAGCGAAGTAGCTTGTAGGTTGTTTTAGTATGTACTATCCCATTCTGTTAGTCTCTCTTTTCTTTTTTTTCTTTCAGTGAGAAGAGACAGAACAACTATTTTGTAAGCCATTGATTCTCTCTTTTCAACTGGAAAAATATAGTTCATTAAGTATCCAGTCAGTTTAATTTAATTTCCTTGGGTTTCTGTCAGAGGACTTGAGCTGAATTTTTAGTAATTGAACGTAAGTCTTGATGCTGCCAGTCAAGGCCTGGCAGAGATATTACTCTTTACTGGATTAACAGTTTTATCAATTCTGGGATCACTTTGTGTCATTTTTAGGTACAATGTTACCACACTTTTCACTATCACTTGAGGCTTGGCAAATTTACTGAATTTTGTATCACAACTGAAATGGGATGCTCCAGTAACTTCCAAGTTGTGGGAAAGAGTTTGTCTACTTCTCTTTATTTGAGTGAGTTCTTCTCTCCATATCTGGACAGATAGAATTCTGTATACATGTCTTCATTTTTATTTTCTTTGTTTTGGTTTACTTCTTTAGCAGAAAATTATAAGCAAATTAGAGAAGCAAACTATAGGTTCAACTTTTAAGCCACAATAAATTTGTTTAACCTCATTCCAGTTTTCACAAGACATAAGATCCACCTCTGCTTTCCTTTTTCAGTTTTTATGTCTGAAGAAAATAAGCTGTTTCTTTTAATTTAATTAACAATGTCTAGTACTGGCATTTTGTGTCTTTCTTACTTCATTCCTTTACTTTCTGATCTGACTTCACCTTCAGGAAGGTTAGCTTCCTAAGCAAGTGAGAGGATTTTCCATTTTTTCACTACCTGTTTGCCAATGCAACTTTCTAAAAGTCTTTGCATCTCTTGGATGTTTTATTTTACATTTTCCAGAGATCATAAAAACTGTGACATTCCTGTAAGTTTCAAGAATGAAATTTTTAATGTCCTCACTTCAGGTAATTTGGCAAAATAAGCCCACAATCTATTCAATTTCTGAAGACCTACTAAGGAATACATAGGGATAAATTATTTTTCATCAAAAATGCAACCCAAAACCTCCTTACTCGTACTTCCACTTCTGTGTTTCTCTTCTGCTGCCTGACCTCATGTGAACCCTTGCCTTTTAAAAGCTTGGTCAGGGTTAAAAAGTACCAGATCATTTTCACATCTTTTAGTTAAATACATTCCAAGGTTTTTCTACAAATCCTTTCATTGCTTTCAGTCTTGTTGGCCTAACAGATTGCCTCCTTTGCTTTCCAAAGTATGCCCTTTGTCACTTGGATATTTGTTTATTCCTCACTTTAATTAAAACTGGTGAACCTTGATTACTGGCATAATTTTGTTTTATGCACCAGACTATGCCTTCACAACTTTGACAAACCAATACCGAAATAATTTAATTTCTCATTGGTAAGGTGAGTATCTGGTGGGGAGCTAGTGTAGCTATCACATCCAGAACATAAGCTGTTATATTTGGCTTCTTCCACTTTTAATAATTTCTTCTCAGAATTCAATAATCATGCACACATCTCTGCATAAGAGACCTGCACCTGAAATGACCATATGTTCCAGCAATTTAATCTCTTCCTGAGCAGCCATGACAGTGAATGAAAATGCGGCCTATGTTTTGGGCCATATGGAGTGAATCAAGCCCTCGATCTATCAGTGGAAGCAGTTCTGCTGTGGCCTGCTCTACCTTCACAAGTCTCCAGTGCATCTCATTTGTTCACTTTGACATCATACAAAGCTTTTTCCTCAGAGTTTTTGCTGCATATACACTTCCAGAGGTGAATTTTTCCTACTTGTCCAGTAGCCTCTGGCTACAATTTTTAAGATATTTTATATTACTTTCATGTTTCATGTGAACTGCATCATCATTTCCATTTGTGTTTGAAATTTTCCCATAAATTTCAAAAAGCAACAATTTACAGTGAATTAGCTCGTTTTCAAAACATGTCTGAGACTAAGATGTAACCATGGCTTGCACATCCTCTCTTTTTCTTCTGTTTCTTCTTTTCTGGAGAACAAATGAATGTGAAATCTTCCTCTAAATTTTAACCTGTTCTCCTTCCATGTTATTACCATTATAGTATGTTGGTTGTTTATATTTTAAACTTTTTTTTTAAATACCAACTAAATTAATGGAAAGTGCTCCTAAATTATGGGTCCTCGAGAGACAGTTTTGCCAAGTTGTGAGCAAATAAGGATGCAGTCTTAAGAAGAACTATGCAACTGTCTGTGTTTTACCCATTTAAGGTGTCATGGTTTAGGAACACTGTTCTTCAGTGTAGTACTCCAGCTAAAACCATGTGCAGCATCCTCTTCCTCACCCTCCAACTGAAGGCAAATATGCAAAGATCATGCATTGAGATAAGAACAATTTATTTGAAACAGCGATGAAATAAGAAAAAAACCCAGTGACAACAATATTAATAACAAAATGTATAAGAAAAGGAAACTATTTACACAGAAAGTCCCCTAAAATAAACAAATATTGGACTGCTCTATCCACCATGGTTTTTTGACCCTTCTCCCTGCTACCTGACATGAAGTGGTATAGAATTACATCCAGACAGTGACCACAACCCCTCCCAGCTACTGCAAAAAAATTGTCCTGGCCAAAACCATGACACAAGGTAATTGTATATTTTTATTTTATTTGGTTTTTAGATTAAGAAAAAAAAATCTCCAGAAAGTGAGATAGTTTTATCCTTTTAAAAGAAATAACTCTTAAACTTCTTCATTCAAAAATATTTTTCAATTTAATAAAATTTATGAATGCTATGGAGTGTGAATTCTACCTTTATGAAACCTATTTTGCACACATAAAATATGAATATAAAAACTGTACATCTGATATATGTTTCAGATGTGAATGCTATCACAAGAAATTAGAGGCTATTTAACTTACTATAGTGTGATCAAAAATAAATACTTTGCACTGTACTGGAAATACTGGTGTTTTGTACATGTAATTGTACTCTTCCATTTTCTGGAATATATCTTGTATAGTTAATTTGTTATTTATCTTATGGAGCAAATTTTTTTCCCAAAGAAAAGCTTGTCTTTCCAATTATGATTCTAGTCATTCAATTTTTTAGCATGCAGTATGTAGTGAAAGGAAACTTCAGCCCAGCCTATCTGCCTCCTTAATGCATGCCAATAATTGCTAGTGACCATTTATAGCTCTGAATAATCTGGCTTTCCAAGACTGTTAATCATTTGTCATTGATACTCATTTCTTTGTCTCATATTTTGCTTTCAACGTATCACAAGTGGAAGTCAAATATTATCGCACTCCAAAAAAGGCAGTCAGTTATGATCTGTTTTCCTAAGTCTTTCTATTAAAACTGGCTGGTAAGCCTACACAAGGTCAACTGCAGAACAGCAATTCCACCGTTGCTTAAAAGCAACCCAGAGTTTCACAATCTCTTTCTAAGCATGTGATTGGAAGGGCTAATTTTGATGTCCTCAAAAGGAAATAGAAGCCAGAAAAAAAACACAACATATGGATACCTATACAAAACCACTTGGTTCGTGCACGTACAGTGGTTAACTCAGACTACAGGTTCAAGGAAGCTAGCATGGCTTCAGCAACAGAAAATCCTGTCTGACCAACCTAGTGGCTTTTTATGATGCAGGAGCAACTACATCAGTTGATGATGTAAGACTACAGATATAATTTCCCTGGAGTTTTGGAAAGTCTTTGATTACGAAAAAAATCTTTACAGTGAGGGTGGTGAGGCACTGGGACAGGTTGTCCAGAGAAGCGGTGGATGCCCAGTCCCTGGCAGTGTTCAAGGACAGGTTGTATGGGGCTCTGAACAACCTGGTCGGGTGGAAGATGTCCCTGCCCATGACAGGGAGATTGGAATTAGATTATCTTCAAGATTCCTTTCCAACTCAAACTCTTCTATGCTTGTATGATTATTGGCATGCAAAAGTTGTTTCACTTTTATATTTCTTTAGACTGACACCCTTAAATGATATGAAATTGCGTTTCTTTCTCAAAAAAATTAAATCCTCCAAATGTCATCACTTTAATAAGATATTTAACAGCTCTTATTTTCACACTTATTTTTGGAACAGGATCCTAGACATTTGCTGCAAACAGAGCTTAGGACTGAAGTCCTCATTAGCCTTGGGTAAATATTTTAAAAATGCTGTTGTTTTTAGGCTAGAGTGTGTTAGAAGCTGATGAGTAAGCCAGTCATAAAATCATTTTTAAAGAGCTGTGATCATGAATACATTAGTAACAGGCTGAGGATAATAAAATTATCATAAGGTAGAATTTATGGTTCTTTTTAAAGAAGGTGTGATTCTTCAAAATGAAATTGAGTGCTTAGCTGAACTTGTGTTGCACATCAGGGGTTGCTTCAATCTGAAGACTTGAGTGTTTCTTAAAGGAATCTTTTATAACCTGTCAAGAGTGGGGAAAAAAATCTCAAACCAACCAGAAAACAGAAATAAAGAGTTCATAGTAGAATTCAGAAATTATGTCCTATAAATTTGAGTTTGTATTCCTCAGACAGCCTTTCTCATATAGTTTGAGCTGCATCTCTGAATCAATATCACAAGATCATCTCTTTGTGATGAAAATAATGTATCACGAAGTATTTGGCTAGCTGTGCAAGGTAAAAATCAGTTTGGCTGAGGATCCTAATCTATGGGAGAGACTGGTGTATGATCTCCAATTACATTTTCCCAAATAAGAATATTTTCCCTTGCATAAATTTGTCTTTTCTATATAAACTGGGATTATCCATGGGAAAATAGGTATTTTTAATAAAAATGCTATATTGTGACTAAATCTTTCCAGGATCCAAAAATTATTTGAGTAGAATTTTTTTCACCTAGATCTAATCATTAGTTCAAGGACAGGGCATATTACAGAAAAATATTAAGAAGAATGTTTGCGAAATTACATTTAAAAATAAAATTTATGCAACAAATGCACTAATTTCCCATAGACTTCAGATTTTAAGTACCTAAATGAAAAGAAGTGTTGTAACTTCTTTTCAGAATCTGCATAAGATTAGTAGCCTGCATACCTGCCAGGGTAAGGTTTTATGCAAATATAAACAGCACATTTGCCTATTTACAAATTCGTATTAGGTCTTATGTTATACATTATAACTAAAGTTAACCAGAATTATTTCCCTCATGAAAATCACAGGTTTATGAGGAAACAAACAACTCATATCCCAAATAATTTTGGATATGAAGTGCAATCACAGTGCTTTATGGAAATGGTATTTCTCATATAAATCATTCTTAAAGAAAAAGAAAAAAAGAAATTCGATCGGACAAAAGAGAATATTGCTAATATGGTTACAAACCAACCAACCAAAACTCACCCAATGCTTCCATTTAACCTAAACATATACTGACCCCACCTGAGCTTATGGAAATAGTCACAGGACTTAAATGATAACTCAGTAATAAGGACAAAAGCCAGGTTCATTCTTTAGTTCAAATTGCAGAGTAGTATAGCATCAGGGATGCAACTGTGTGCACGTGCAGCACACTTCTGTTATTAATTCTGTATATGATCCAGCAACTCCCCAGCCAGTCATTTACACAGCAGGTGCAACAATCTTGTGATACAAGGTCTTTCACTGAATCTTCACAATTAAATATTTGACTCTTACAGGAAGCTCCTGGTTGGGAATTTTAGACCGTTCTATTAGCTCCCTGTTGCATACTTTAATGTTTATATTTGTGGATGAACATCCTGAGCAAAGCATCCAAGAGAATACCTAACTGATTGCTGTTGTGGAGTTGACCAAATTGTGCACAGATATAAGTGGCCACTTTTGCAAGTGGTCAATAGGAGCTGGTAGAAAAAGCCATTTAGAATGTCAGTAAGATATTAAAGAGATGTTTCATATCTAACAAGATATAAAACCAGCAGAACAATAGCATTAAATGTTGCATATGTTGAGATGGTCACCTGGGAACTGAGAGAAACAGTGGTTTTGAAGACTTTCCCCAACTCACCTAAAAATGCCGTTGCAATGATTCTTACAGCAGTGACTCCAACTGCTACCAGCTAGTGAATGACCACCTACTTTTTTGTAGATTTGATTCCCTTAATGAGCATTATGTTATGCCAAAATCCTAATCCATCAGTGTTTGAAATTTTTTCTCTTCCCCCTTTCAGCAAACATTCTGTCCTGAGTAACTGCACAATAACCTTAAACTTCAGGGTTCAGAAACATGTTGCAGTCTTCCACATATGGAAAAAAGTAATTTGAGGACAAGCTCCTCTTGCAGAGTTCTCACAATAAAACCATTGTTTAACGATTAAGCTGCTGGTTGCAGTTTATGTATCCTTCAGATGCATTGTCTCAAGACCTGCAAGGTTTTGCAAATATAAAGCAGCAGAAAAAAGATCTCATGTGACATGTAAGGCTTGCTAGAAGTTGCCATTAGCTTTGTTTATTTGTCCTTCAGTTTTTGTCCATCCTGACCATATGTATCCATATTTTATCCAAGTTAATCTGTATTCTTACCTTCATTTCCATGCTCTTTCCTTAAAACCATTTCTCAAAAGCCCTGCTTCTTAGCTTTACCACATGTGACCTCTTATTTTGGTTTCTTGCCATCTCTATCTTCTTTGATCCTTTCTCTGCCAAAAGTTTGGCACACACTTCCTTCCCATGTGCAAAGGCTTTGAGACATAAAAAAAGTTTCGGGTCCTCCTCGCTCTCCTGAATGTCTCCCACCTTTTTTCAGGTTCAAATAATTTATTATCCTTAGTTGATTAATAATAAGGTATAAAAAATTTTTTCTCTTGAACTTAAGATGATATTCAGCCTGAACTACATGACTCATGGTAATTACCCTCATTATGTGGGGCAGTTTATGTCAGACTACTTGGTTTATTTGCATTTCGTGAGAAGAGGAAGAAAGACAAAAGAGATGGAGTTTTCTATCTCCACAATTTTAAAAATTTCACAATTGCAATTGTTATTGCCTTTTTTCCCCATTTATATTAATGGAAGGAGGGAGTTATTATGGTAAAAATCTGATGATCATTTAGTTTTCAATGCAGTTAAATTCCGGGTTATGACAGGCATAGTATTCCTAAAGGAAAGGTGAAGTGTTGGTGTTAGTACTGCTGCTGCTCTACTTGCCACCTGTGAGCCTGGATCTGGAGAACTGCCCTCCATACAGAAACAGCAGCGGGAAACTGGAATGAGTCCATCCCATGGAGAGGGATCAGGATGGGTAATTGGCTGGAGTAGCTGATGCTCAAGGCTGGAAGAACTTAGTTTGTTTAGTATAGAGACTAGAAAGTTAAGAAGAAATTTTAATTTCTGTCTTCAGCTTTCTGAAGATGGCAGTTGCACAGACAGAGAAAGATTCTTCCCAAAGGTGCATGGTGAAAGGACTAAACACAACAATCAGAAGCTGCAGTAAAGGCAGTTCCAGATAAATATGAGAGAAGAAATATTTCTCAATGAGTGTAACTAAGCATGGGAACAAGCTACCCAGAGAGACTGTCCAGTCTTGGAACTCAGAGATTTTTAAAACATGTTTTGACAAGGCCCTGAGCAACATGACTTAACTATAAGACTAGTTCTGCTTTGAGCAAGTGATTGGATTACATCATTTCTAAAGGTCGTTCCCAACCAAAATTATTCTATGCTTCACTAGACAGAAACAATTCATTCTGAAAATTACAAACTGCCTATCTAATTTTTCCTTTAGTCATGGAGTTAATTGACCAGTCAAGTACAGATGGTTTCAAAAACCAGTATATGCATCTCCAAAGAAATGAAACTATCATTTTATATTTTGGAAACAAATTAATTTAATTAGTTTATTAATGTTAAATAAGTAGTGTGGTGAGATGATGGATGTGGAGGGGGAGATGTAAACAAGTTTAAGGAGAGAAGATGAATTATCCTGGAAAAAAATATTAGCTCTAAATGTATTATGTAGTAGTAAAAAAAAAATCTGGAAAAATATCTGGAAGGAAAGTGAGTTCTGCAAGTCACTCACTGCAGGAAGTGAACTTTTCAGTTTAAATTACTTACAGTATAAATAGATCAGGAACATCTTTTCGTTGGTTTTTTTTTTAATATAAAGAAATAATGTAGCTGCTTTGTCAATTTTGAATTAATACTTATTTTTTGTCTGCCTAATAATGTTTAGAATAATTCTAAACAACCAGTTAACCAGACACCTTTAACTTAAAAATACCCTCAGCCAAGAATTAGTGTGTAAAGAGACCTTGGTAAGTGTCAAAAAAGCTCCAAATTATTACTTATACTATATAAGTATAATGGGATACAAGTTCCAGTTGCAAGGGCTATCTTGAGAGCCAGTATCATATTGTACAACAGAGAAAGAATCTCTCAACAACTGGTGGCTGACAAGGAGAGTTATCCAGTATATCTCAAGTAAAGGAAGACCTGAAATTTGAGAGCTTTGAGACACCTGAGACATGAACATCCTGGTGAAATTTATGAAGGGATTTTTATACACCAGATACTGTATGCACGGCCTTTGCCAGATAAATTCCTCACCTGTGTACTATTATTGAGCTATTTGCTCCTTTGACAAACTAATTTCAAATGAGTGGAAATACCCACAGACACAAGCTGTGCTTTCTTTAAAGTTCAGATTAATAATGCCAGGCTATGAAGCCTAAAATAAGCATTAACTGCTAAAAGCTATGGCAAAAATGAAGAATCTGGAAATTACAGCATGTACTCAGATGTGATGATCAGTTTACAAGTGAGATGATTATGGGAGAAGAAAATTTAGTCCAAAACCAGGATACTTCATATAGGTCCCCCACCCACTCAAATTAAAATATGTAGTCGTTCACCAAACAACATAGCATAGAATTATCAAACTGTTTAAATATATTTTGTCTATTTAACTACAAAGAACTTCACATAATATGTGTTCACAAATGCACAGGTATGCCCCTATGAAAATGTGATATATGTGTATAAATGCATTTGTATCTTTGCTTTCGGTTGCTGGTGCTTTCTCTATAGTTTTATTTGTTTATTTTTCTTTTCCTGTGGAAAACCAGCATACTGTCAGTTCTCAGATGGCCTAGGCCTTGTGTGAGGTTCTTAGGTGTCAACTGGAAGCCAATACTGCTGAATTTGTTATTTGATGCTATGCATTATAGGGGCTTTCTGAAGTTATAAACAGAATGCAGTGGGTGAGAACATAGTTTTAGTACCTGCTTTATTGTTGGCACTTGATAGAATAACTGTGTTTAAAGACAGTTGTATTGGTTGCACAATATGTTTTGTAATCATTAGTGAATAACTGTTTATAATGCTTACAGATGAAAACTAAAAATCCTGAAAAGTTAGTGTTATGTTTTCAACCTAAACAGCAAGACTGAAAATATCAGGCTGAATTATTCTAAAATGTCAGATCTGTGACTAATAGAATAAGCTATGAAGACAACTGTTATTTATTAATATGTTGTAACACATTTAGAATAAATGTTCCAGAGATAAAATCCTGATAAATCTGTAAACCCGTTTCTAGTCAGAAGAGGCAATCAAACAACTATTCAAAAAATGAAGAAATGTTCAGAATTCTTGCTTTGCAAAGGATAAAAAAAGTTAGTGATATAGATAGAGATATAGATTTTATAAATGATATAGATATAAATATTGATACAAATATAGATTATTGGTATAGGTATGGATAGATAATTCACATGGAAATAATGAAATATTTCTGGTTTTAAGGGAATAGTTAAATAGCATCTTTCTATAAAAAATAGTAAGACAGAAAACATCAAATAAATTTCACCTTATCGTCAATTAAGGACTGGGCTGAGGGGATTGTAAAATATTGATTTTAATATTTTAATATGAGATAAATGCTAGAAAAACCTTGGCGCTGTTCGAGTGTTTAGAAAACTAAAAATGCATTTGTTCTATTTTTTACATGCTAAATAGATTTAAAAGATTGTAAAGTCCTGGATAAGCCCTAGTTTAACTTCATATATTTCGACTAAGTACTTACAACAAAATTAAAGACTGATTAAGCCATAAAACGCTCTGAGTTAGTTTTAGAGGTACCTTCCTCTCTCATCCATCTACAGGGGAACCTGGATGATATGGTCTGCATCCACATTAGTGAGCCATGCAGTTCAGTGTGAGGGCATTTGTACAGTGAAAGCATCAGGGCTGAGGACTTCCTGCCCACACTGTACATGCTTTGGGGGAAAGGATGACTTTTTGAAGTGTGTTATTTCCTCCATGGTAAAACAATTCTGGATAGCAAGCACATCAAGAACAAATCAGAAATGGAAGTGGTTGTTCTTCAAACCTAGAAAGTGCCAATCAAAGGCTGGAAACCTTGTGATGTAAAAATTACACCTTGGTACTCCAAAGTACGGGTTAAAAACATTTGTGTCTGGATAGAATGTAATTGTCATGTCACATACAGCAAACTATGGCAGTTGACAAAAAATGCTCGTTGATCCAGATCTCTATGAAGAATAAGTCCCCATTTTTATTAGTTCCTGTACAAAATAATAATTTGAAAATCTAATAGAAATTTCAGTTGAGATTTATAACAAGATGCTACAGGTGGAAAAGTGCAGAAAATAAGTAAGTGCAGTAAATCAATATAAGTTTATTTTGCATACGAAATCATCATCGCAGCACACCACTTGTATGGCAATGCTAGATTACAAATGTCTTTCTCAGACAATAAACTTTACATCTCTTACAGCATCAATAATAAAAAGCATGCCACTGTTATATAGGTTTTCAAACACTTGTCATGTCTGAAAAGAAATGAATTAGTATGACTGCATACTGACTGACTTCTCTGGAGGAGGATGGAAGAGTCAAAAATAATCTTTTCTGAGGAACAGTATAATTTTTTGAAAGACAGCTTAATATTCAGGGGTCTTGACACTCAGCTAACTAAAAAAATTATTATAAAAGATGAAGCTTAAAAATCCACTAATCCTTAATGAGTATTAATCTTTTAACTACTTTAAAAAAGACTGTTTTATACTCATGGGTAAATCCTTCATAAGAAATTATGTCCTGAGCATGTGCTGTTCAATATTAAAGTATCACTGGAATTAGTTTCAATTAAGAAAATTAATCTGAAATTGATTAGTGAGCATTCTGACACTGCTGAAATTTGATTTTAATATACTAAACTGTTCATATTCTTTTTATATGCAAACATTGAATGTTGGAGTTGCTCTTTCTGTAAAGAAGNGTCCCGACACCGATGAACTGATATTAAATAATTGAAGATGTGTTTCTATTCTTATCTAATATGGATGGTTATTTTCTTCAGAGTTGGGAAATTGTTTTTTCCCCTGTTTTACACTGGCATGAAAAGAAGAATCATGTTTTTTCTCCATTTGTAAAATTACTGCACTTATTTATTTTGGGTTTTTTTTCCACTGAGAAAAAACAGATCTATAGTCTTTCGTAACATATCTCATTTCTATGCACATCACAGAAAGTATTGTAAAATATGTACTTGAGAATCCTCCTTGTTCCATCAAAATTACACAAAATCTTCTTCACCTGCATGGCCAGTAGTAAAGCAAAGACAGTAAATAGCAGATGTCTAACTGCTTTAGGATCAATAAATTATGCAAATGGACCATGCCACAGTTTAAACTCTGTAAAGTTTTTCTTGTAGAACAAGTAGCATCAAAGATAATGTCATAGGAGCCTGTGTGACTTTGTTTTCTATATTAAGATTCCTCACGGAAACCTGAATTTAAAAAGTACAGCATTTAAAACTAGGATCTACAAAATATATTAACATAAATTTGACTATAAATATAAAAAGTATATATAAAAAGTGTGTGTACTTGTGTAGATTTGTGTCTATTGGTGTATATGACGTGCCATTGATGTCACAATTACAGTTGATATCATAAGTCATTGCTGTGCTTATAGTAAATGATCGTGTCATTCTTGGCTCACCCCTTAAAGTCTCATGGTCTGTAAGAAACTTGACCGAGCTGGCATGTCTGTGCTGGGTTTGCATGACAAGGTTGTGAAAATGGAGGGGCTGCAGGGGTGGCTTCTGTGAGAAGCCACCAGAAGCTTCCCCCTTGTCTGACAGACCCACCTCCAGCCAGCTCCAAGATAGACCCTCCTCCTGCCAAGTCTAAGCCCATCACTGACAGAGCCAGCACCTCTGCGACAGCAAAGTTAAGAAGGAAAAAAATATTGTGCAGGAGCAAATTGAAGCCAGAGGAGAGAGGAACAGCCCTGCAGACACCAAGATCAGTGCAGTAGGAGGGAGAGAGGGTCTCCAGGTGACATATAGATTCCCCTGCAGCCTGTGGTGGAGACCATGATGAGGGCAGGCTGTTGTCCCTCCAGCCCATGGAGATCCACAGTGGAGCAGATATCCATATGCAGTCCCTGGAGGACCTGATGTCAGAAGAGGTGGATGTGCCTGATGGAAGACGTGGCCCTATGGGAAACCCTTTCTGGACAAGGCTCCTGACAGGACCTGGAGCCTTGTGGAGGACCCACAGTAGAACAGTCTGTTCCTGAAGGACTGCACCCCATGGAAGTGACCCAGGTTGAAGCAGGTCATTAAGAAATGCCGTCTGTGGAAAAGATTGATATTGGAGAAGTTCATGGAGGACTGTCTCCCATGGAAGGGAACTCCCATGATGGAGCTGAGTAAAAGTGTGGGAGTCCTCCCCCGAGGATGAATAAGCAGCAGAGACAATGTGTGATGAACTGACCCCATTTCTGCCCTCCCATGTCACTGGGAGGGAGGAGGTAAAAAATCAGGAATAAAGTTAAGCCTGGGAAGTATGGAGGGGTGGAGGAAAGGTGCTTTTGTATTTGAATTAACTTCTCGTTATTCTGTTCCGATTTGATTTGCAATAGATTCAATTATTTTTTCCCAGGCTGACTCAGTTTTGCTCATGAGGGTAATCACTGAGGCATCTCTCCATGTCCTTACTTTGACCCATGAGCCTTTAGCCATATTTTCTCTATCTTGTGCTGCTGAGGAGGGGAGTAATGGAGCTTTAGTGAGCACCTGGCATCAAGTTAAGCTCAACCCACCACAATATCTTTCTGTCTTTATTTCTGTGTTCCTGATTTAGTAATTGTAAACCCCATGGCAGACTGAAAGCAGATGGTTTTGAGCTAACGAGCAGCTTTTGGGTGTATTGGGAGTGCAGAATGAAGAGGGTAAAGATTAACATATATTCTAGGAGTCTCACACATTTGGACTCAATGTCCTATTTCTGGCAGCTTATGCTTATAAAGTATTCTAGAAAAACAAGACCCATTCCTATAGCTTAGCTACACTGAAGGAAAATTAGAAGACATATATAAAGAAATAAGTCCAGACATCCTGATGGTCATCCAGATTCTTCCAAAATGTTGTGAAGGTGTTTCCTAGGAGATTCTAGCCTTGATTTTCTGAAGTAAAGATTTTGCTAGTTTCAAGGGCAAAAATTACCTATAAATCAGAGTAAACATTCTGAGCTTCTCTGTTCTGTTCCTGTATCTCAGTATCTAAGAAACTAATGAGAAAAAAAAGAGAAAATCTGAGTTATTATTTCTTCAATTAAATTCACTTGAGGCACACAATTTCCTAGCAGTTTAAACCTTTATGCATGCTTCTAATATAGGACCACTAATGATAAGTAATAGAGCACCCCTGTAAGCCATTTAATGTGATAACTGGCAAACGTGACCTCCAAGTATTTCAGTCAACATCTTGGGAACCACAACATTTGTATTGGTTTGTGTTCTAATTTTACTGATTAATTTGATTCCCCTCAGCTGTTAAAACCAGATAATTTGATCTGAAAATGATGTGACACTTCCATTAAGATCTGAACGTTACTCACATACTGTACAGTACAATATAAAAAATAAACCTGTCATGAACAGGTTTGCAATACACAACAATAGTGGAGAAATGAAATAGGAAATAAGCTCGCTGTAATGCAATGAGCATGTAATGAACATAAAAGAGCAATTTTATAAAAGCGTTAATAACTGTTTATTAAATATGAAGGTTTACGATTTCCATCAGACAAATCTATTTCATTTATCACAGTGTACTTTGGTGACAATGAAGGCACAAAGATGAAGACAATTTATTTGACTTCATTATCTAAACTACTGTGCTTTAATACCCCTGCTGTTCTAGCTTTCCTAATGTATCCTCTCAAAGATACCACTATGAGCCTGCTATTTTTCTGGGGATATTTTTTTTTGTCTTTTTATTATTGAGTTTGCATAGTAATAAATCATTGGCAATACCCAAACACTTCCTTAATTTGCCTTCCACATATTCATCTCAACACTTACATTTATATATCTTTGCAAGGATAAAGTATGTCTGTTCTTTACAGATATTCACTGCTACTTTTATTATCATAGTTGTTTATGAAGCAAAAGTCACAAAATATATTTGGATTCAGAGAATGAAACATGAAGGTTCATATAAAGTTATAAAATAGCCAGATCGAAAAGGCATAATATTTCTGTGGATATAAGGACAGAGATGCATCATGGAAAAAAACATGAGAAGGTAAGAAAACCTAAGATAAAATGCAGAAGTTTCACTCTGTTTATTCTAGGTCTTTCAGATCCTTTTATACTAATTTCTTTTCCATGTACAATGTCATCCTACCATTCCCTGATAAATGCTGAATTATCATTTACAGCAATTATTTTCATTGCCTTAGAATGACTCTGCTCCATGTTTGTCAGGATGCATCTGGAATACTGTATCTACTTCTGGCTGCCACTATTCAAGAAGAATCTGGATAGACTGGAGATGGTCCAAAGGACCACTAGGAAAGGCTGAGGGTATCAGTTCTTTTCTCCCTGGAGAAGAGAAGGCTCAGGGGTCACCTCATCACAGTATTCCAGTGCTTAAGGGATGGCTATACAGAGGACTGAGACTCTCTCTTCAGGAGCAACTGGAGAAGCCAAGGGAGAAACACTGTAAGTTGCACCAGGAGAGGTTTTATTTCAATGTCAGAAAGAATTTTTTTACAGTGAATGCAAGAATTTGCTGGAACAATATCCCCAGGGATGTGGTAGGGTGCTTATTGTTGGATGTTTTCAGGATGCAACTGGACAAGGTGCTACATAATCTCATCTGGTTCCCTTTTCCCATGAAAGGTTTAACCAGATAACTTTTTGAGGTGCCTTCAAACTTGGGCTACTATATGATTCTGTGAAATGACCGACCTACTTTACTGGTTTTCACCTTTCTTTGTAGTGACATTCATGAAATAAATTCTTACACATTGTTTTAGCTGTTGTTATTAATTTTTTTTCACAGTCTATTGTTTCCTACAGGAACAGACAAAGTTAAGTGCATTTTTAACTTGACAAATTATCATAGGAAGAATTAGCCAGAAAGTTTTTGCTTTTCATCTCTTACAAACATTGGACTTCTGGATGAAATATGTCCCCAAAAAATGTTTCAGTGATGTTTCCACAAAATACCCCTGTGTTGTCTCATATTTTATAGACATCATAGTACTGTTCCCTCATGTTTCTTTTGCCTCCAGGCACTACTACTGCAGGCATCAGTATACTATATAGTCTTTTATTTATGTTTTTATTTCCTTTTTTTTTTTAATAAGTTATTTTCTTTGGTTACAGGGACACTTAACACTGGAAATCTTGACAGGTATCCAGTAGATACAACTAAGATAGAAAACATGAGTACTTCAAACAGACATAAAAAGGCAGCAGTTTATCTTTATGATACCTATGTTCATCAGAAAAAAATTAAACTGTAAGTGCAGGTACCATATGTTTATTCTGGCCAAAAATTACAATGTTCTAGAGAGGGGAAATTTCTCCTTGTAAAACCCAATTTATGGCTGATAAGCAATTAGAATGTTTTATCAACCTTACTTGTGGTCAGAGCCTGGCATACTGATGCTCTTCTTAGAGAGAGACTTAGAGAAAGGGGAAGAAAGGGATGCCTGAAGAAGGTTTAAAGGGAATGAGGTGCAGATGTCTGCACACAGATAGAGGAATGACAAGATTTTTCAAACATGAAGAGTGAGGTTCAGACTTACTTCTGGAAACAGTCCCATTAATGTACTATTAATCAGGGGAAGAGTGAGTTCAAACAAACTGACATAAAAGATAACTTGGAGAATAAATAATGAAGAGCTGACAATGATAGGGAGAGGAAATATTCAAAGAGTAAAAGGTCCAAAAATAAAAAAAAAAGGTCAACACAAAAATGAAACAGACAATGGGGTAGATACTGCATCTAGAGAAGGAATGAGGTGACTAAGCCAGTGCTTAGTGAGCAATGCTAGAAGGAAGAAGGGAAAGCTTTCCTCTTAAATGGTTTATCAGGCCAGCAGGACAATTATTAGCATGTTGGCAAGAATCAAAAGGCAGAAACTGGACTTTTATTTCGTATTTTCAGGTAGAAAGAATTTTACTGACACTTTCTGCTTATTTCTGTTCATTTATCTCAAGGAATACAGTCACCTAGCCCAAACCGCACATTTTAGACAAAATGATATAATTTTCTTACTTTTAATTCACAAACATTGGTTCATCAGAGAGCTCCTCTGCTTGTATGACTGATGACTTAAGGAAACATCCCAGTGTGACCATTCACGAGACTTCCTGGCAGTCACACTCCCACCACCAGAGACTTCATTAGAACTGAAGCCCCTTCTCAGCGGGCGGCCCCAGTGATGGACGTGTCCCCCTTGGCTCCTCACACACACACCCCACAGTCAGACCAGGTTTTCTCACTGGTTCGACCCCAGGTTTCCCATGGCAGAGTTTCAGACATCTCATTCCATAAAGCCATTTGTTCACAGCACAGTAACACAGGAACAGACTGAGCTTGTGCCCCCAAGTAGGATGCCAACCAAGGAACCCCTGGGCTTTTATAGCCTCAAAGTCTACTCACGGGAAAGGCTCTCTCTTCTGCACGATTCTTCAGCTCCTGTCCCCTCTCCTTGTCCCTCCACGTGGTTGGCGTCACCTGTCTCGTCTCCTTTGTTATCCCAAAGGTTGGCAGTTCATAGCCTCTTGTCTCTGGCTCCCACCCAGAGCTCAATCTACACCTCATTCTGCAGCTTGCCAGCAGAGCTGCCCAGACCAGGAATCTTCATTCCCCAACAGATGCGTTGCTGCATCTTACACGTGAACAAATTACTCATAAGGATTTGGGACCTGTGTAGTGAATCTATCTCAAACAGTGCAACAGGCCCCACAATTCCCTCTGTGAACACAGACCTTTCAGTGTGATCATGAAATGTAGAAGTGGACATTTCCAAGGTAAGGTGAGTTGAATTGTTTTAAATGAGAACATGTGTAAAGCTTTTCTCAAGTCACAAAATTAATTTTTCAGCAAAACTCAAAACTCTGAAATGTGTGATCATTTTTGCAGAAGTGATTATGGTTATACAGTTTTCATAGTGAGGAATTAATTTTTCCTGTAGGAGTTTTTTTCCCCTGTGTGCTTACTCTGCATGTGCTAATATCATTTAGAAATGAAAACAGCAAAAAAGCCCACAGTAAATAGTAATCCTGACCCCTTAAAATAATCAAACTTCAGAAACACTAGAGAAGGTAACATGCAGTTTGATAAACAAATATCTAAGTTCCATTGAATGTTCAGTTTCATCTATGTACATTTTCGTTGGTGGCAAAAAATAAAAAGTGGAAGCAGTTTCCAAGGAATTTGAAATGATCTGAGACTACCAACTTGAAGCCCTTTTTTTAACTACTTAATAAGTTATTTATTTAGATGTTCTTGAAATTTTTTTTAATCTTTCTTTTTAACTTTTTCAACTTCTTAAATGCTAGGCCAGTTGCCAGAGACCTTTCTGGTGAAATCAATTCACTTTTGTGAATAGGTGGGAATGATTTCCTTGGCTTTTGAAGATGCTGTAGAGAATTTTGAGGGGGAATTCCAGAACTATTATATATAAAAGTGTGATAGGCAGGTTCCCCTTCAACAGAGACAACTGAGTATTCACTCAGTGTGTAAGTTTCTTGAGTGATAGTGGTGAATGGGGAAATAAAAATTACCTCTCTAACTGATATTTAGAGGAGTAGAAAAATAATCAAAACCCCTACCTTATAAGCAGAGCTTTCTTGTTCCAGATCTCTACAGAACTTTAAAAATTTCAATTTCATTTTCCCTACCAAGGGCACTAATAAACATCATTGTCTAATTCCTGTTATGACACTTTATATCCAGGATACTTCCACAGGGCCAGATGATGTGACTGACTTCTCAGAGAGTCACATCTAAAGTTATATGTGATGCCCTACAGAGTCTGAAATTATTCTAAATGGAAGTGCTCAGGCAACCAGATCTTCTCCACTTTGTCTAATGAGTTTTCTTAACAGATTATTTTGAGACTTTGTCCAAGGTCTTGTTGAAAACCCAGTTTAAACACAACACACAACATTAATTTTTCTGCTATTTTCTCAGTATATAGAAATAATACAGACAAAATCTGGTAGCATTTTTACTTTCTTCAAATGTTACAGTGTTAGGAAGGGGTTTTTTGTTTGATTGTTTTATTTTGTGTGTTGTTGTTTGGTTTGGGGGGAACTTTTTGTAGGCTTTCTTAACATGTTCATATTTGATCTTGAGGTTAAATATTCTGAACCATTTAAAAAAATCTGAAATGAATCCATTTTCTCTTGCATACTGGCTTGAAGAAAAGCCTGCAACTGAAAATGCTCAAGAACTGCACTTGAATCTGGAGATGAAATTCATTGCTGAAGCCCATCTCTGGTTTAGACTTCTTCTTCTTCTTCCTCTCCAAAACAAAGAGAGACAAAGTCAAGGTGAAATACTAATCATCTGCCATTCTGATTGCTTCATGTATCCTCATCCCTCTGAATGTAATTTGTGGAAACAAAGTTTCACAGACTTACCATAAGGATGTCCTGACTTGGAAGCAGTGGCCAGAACTTCTTTTCAGAGTGTAAATATGA
Organism: Drymodes brunneopygia; assembly: GCA_013400955.1. Taxonomy (NCBI): domain Eukaryota; kingdom Metazoa; phylum Chordata; class Aves; order Passeriformes; family Petroicidae; genus Drymodes; species Drymodes brunneopygia. The sequence continues at coordinate 261,380 of VZTZ01024246.1, read as the reverse complement.
AAGAGAAAAGGAAGAAATTTACAAACAGAATTGAGACAATGAAATCATGAACAACAATCTGTCTGATCTTGAGAAAAAATGATGCCAGATAAACTTGTTCATTCCTCTGACTGGAACTACAAAACTAGTGAACAAAGAGAATACACCAGACGTAATAATGTTTTAATTTATGAAAATATTTTACATCTTATTTTACATCAAAATCTTCCCTGAAAAGTAACTTAAGTTGGTGTGGACAGAGAAGCCTCTCCAGTGTCTTCCATAGTGTATTTTTAGGCCACCAGGCAGAAGGACAGGACCTAAAAGATGGAGGGGAATGGAAATAAGTGTCTTCTTGGGGTAGCAGGAAAATCCCCTGCTGGCCCCCTTCACCTTCCCAAGTGCCCTTACACAATTAGTATGAGGCTCTGGAACCTGAGAGTCAGGCAAAGGGTGCAAATAAAAATATCTCAGTCATGTATCTGTAATTTTATACAATTCCTCATATATAGTCGTTTCCTTAAGTGTTTCACCTGCTTAGTCAGAGGTGCCTAAAAGCAGTGCTGTGTGCATGATAAAGTATTGTCTATGAAAAGATAATCACAAGTATGCATGCATATATAAATATACATATAATTGGAAAACCAATATTCTGTTCTCACCTTCAAAGCTTTGACCATCATGTACTGATATCTAACAGGAAAATTAGAATTTTTTTGTTCAAGTTTTTTTTCATATACTGATACAATTAGTCACATACAAAAGTATACAATTGACAGCATGATCGTTTGTCATCAATATCCCTGAATCATTATTTCATCTCCTTATGAGTGAAACACAGCTAAGTTTACTTTTGTTTCCCCTTCCAGACTTGAAAGAATTGTTATTAGAGAGGAAATTTCTTTTATGAATCAACACTTATTCAACAATGAATCAACAATTATTCAAACACTTAAGGCAAGAATCTTAAACAAGTGAATATAAATATATTTTTGGGTTTTCTAAACTAACTAATTTAGAATTTCAAAGAAATTAATATATTCACAGATGAAAAACATTTAGGGAAGACAAAAATAATTTTGTTCTCTTTTTTATGTCCCAATATTTATCTGATTATCCTAAAACTTCTGATGCTGGTAATTCCTGGCCTTCAAAATTACGAGTTTCTCTCCTAGTTTTGTTAAGAAAAACAAAACTAACAAACCATGTAGACATGTGTAGCATTCACCATACCTACATCCTGGTATTTTGAGCCCAGTCAGCTCTGCTTATGCCTATAGACACTTTGAAATTGATGTGCCTTGTCTAGAATCTGGACTTCAAAGTGAAACCGGTGTCATAAAAAACCTCACTGCTTCAGATCAGGTAAAGTTTTAAACTCTGCTCTGAAAGGAAAAAAAAAAGCTCTATTTTTGAACTCACTTTCCTCTTTGAAGTCTGGCTTCAATCCAATTTTAAAGGATCTATCAGCAAAGTCAGCAAGGTTTGCACTGGAGTCTTGATTTCTGCAGGCTGGTCCGTCCTCAGCACAGCCCATAGAGATTTACTTGGATATGGCCCATAAACAGATGGGATCACTGCTATTCCTCCTCCTCAGGAGCAAATTCAGGGAGTCTGCTGCATGGGATGGGGAGAAATAGGAAAGAATAGTACTAAACTGGATAATTTTGTTGTAGAGACTTCTCGCATTCTTTTGGCCTCACGTCACTCTCCTTCATCCATATTAAAAAGCAGGAGAAAAAAAAAGAAAGAAAAGGAGATATCTTTGAAACCTGAACAAGGGTCTTGTCTTCAAGATAGGTTTGTAACAAGCACTTCGTGATAGTTCCTTGCTCTCTGCATTACCTCCCACTGCTGAGTGATTCCCAGCTCCTGGAGCTCTAGTCTGAGCACATGAGAAAATACACTGAAAGAACTACAGCTAAAGTCTGTGATGTTAGATTGTAAAGCTCTTACTCCTGCACCCATAAAAAAATGCTATGCTACAGGATAGCTGTATCAGAAATGTTTCAGATGATTTTGGTCACAGAAAGAAAGCAAAATGAGGTGTTTTTTTTCTGTTGTTAACATAACAGGCTTGAAGCATAAGGTTTAAGAAATAGTAGAACATTTGATTTTTCACTGGCCTAGCTCCCATACTCTGCATAGCTATGATTCCTCTTATGACCTGAAGTCCTGAAGTTCAATTGCCTTAGTTTTTAATTTTTTTTGGTAAACCAGACTTTCTTCATGGATTGTCTGTGACATGATGATGGCTGAGGGAAGGCTTCAAGCTGTGAGGGAGGATGCAGCAATCAGGCCCACAGGAGAATGGAAGTGCAATGGAGGGACTGGACTCTCCTAGGGGACCAGATATGTCAACATTGAACTGAACAGTCTAATAATTCAAAATGCTTTGGAACTGGATGAAAAAAAAAGATTNCCCCATCGTCCGACCACTGGCTTGGCTTCGGGGCCACCGGGACTCCTGGAACCCACCATCCTAGCAGGTCGGCTGCTGCTCCAAACCCTGGAAGCGGCCGCCAGGAGAGACCGGCGAACGCTATATTACACCAATTTTTATAATTTATTTTTTCCATTATCCTTTTCTGAAGAAAAAGAGACTAATTTCACAAAGCTTCTAAGACAAGACTTTTTGAAAGAAACTTCTACTTCCACCAAATTAAAAAATAAAAAGAAATAACAGCAGCTTTAAGGAATAGGAATATTCAGACCTCTTTGATAACACTGAAATTTAAAGTATTCAAGGACTCCATGTAACATCTTTTAGAAAGACTTTAACTTAAACATATGTTTTCTGCTTTGTCTATGTGATAGAGAGCTGACTTACCAGATATCAGGCCTTGCTGAAGTTATAAAGGTTATAATATATGTATATTATATATGTCAAGGTTTAAGGTTATAAAGTGTAATTAAAAAATTAGAACATAGGAGTGAATTTCAAGCAGAACACGGTTCAAATGCTCTTTGCTGTAAAGGTGATAGATTTTAATTTTTTAATGTTTACAATTCACTACTAGATTAAGGGTAAATAAGTATTAATCAAATAAAGTTATTAGGCCAGTAGCAAAAGAGCTGTCTGAAGCTCCTTGTAATTTTCAAGGAGCGCCAACAAAATTAAACACAGGTTTTTAATATTCTTTACCTGATATTACCTGAATATTCATATAGACTGACATTAAAAAAATATTATTTATGAGACAAGGAATTTAAGAGCAGATAACCAGTAGTCAGGACTTGTTAGTTCAAAGAGCCACAGATATTTCCTGGTTCCTAAATAACCTATGAATACTCCTTTGTGTCTGGACGTTTTTTAGTACTATGAGGATAAATTTGGATAATTAATTTGGAGGAACAAGATGTGGCATCTCATTTAAAAGTTTGGAATTAGTGCCAGTACTTCTCATTTCTATGAAAAAAGATCCTCGTTTAATTGTTGTAGAATACAACATGCATAAATGTTACTTTTGCTCCTTCTACTACAGGATTCATATATGTGTTTGTATTTTTTTTTTTTTGAAAACTGAATTCTTACTTTAACTTAAAATGTAGGGAAAATACATTATCCTCCAAAATTAAAGTACAGAAGTTCTCACATAATTTGCTAATATTTTCCACAAATATAAAAAATAATTTTTAGTTGGCTTTGAAAATATCTATTTTTTCTTGGTCAGACATAAGTATTACACAAAAATCCAAAATATTTCTGGGGTTTGTGGTTAAGACCTTTGCACAGTCCTAATGGCCAAGAAACAGTTGAATTCACTGGCTTTTAGAGAGTAAGTAATTTTAAGATTCCTTTAGATTGTTCTGAGATTTTTTCAGCATGCCTAAATTTAAGTACATTCAGAATGCCTGTTCTGCACTTATTTCCCACCTAAAGCCATCCTCAGTCCAGATCTAAGGACCCACTGGCTCACATTCCATGTAAATGCCATTCAAAGGAGCAACCAAGGAAAGCCTGAACCCACTAGAAAGCCTGAGCCTCTATCCTCAGATGAATCTTGGAGGTCTGAGTCTGAAGTGTAAGCTCCAAGATTGCTCTTCAGTTCCCACTGGAATTGATGATAAGAAGCTTAAAGTAAGCACCCTGGAGTGCCCTCCTGGGCTGTGCTGATGGTGAAGGTGGTTTCTTAAATTTAAACCAAATACAGTGGGTACCTAAGTTACACACACACATCCACCTTTGGAAGTTTGGGGTTCTTTTTAATAAATCAGAATTTTTATATAGAAATCAAAGGTAATAAGAATGTTAGCAAAGTTTCATAGACAGTGTAAAACTAATGATAAGTCTTACATCTCTTCAAGTGGTTATGGAGCTTAAACATTGAAGAAAGCTAAAAGGTGACACTACTGGTAACTTGTACAAATCTTGCAAAAAAAGAAAAAGAAAAAAACCAAAACTGGGCCGTGTTTTATTCTATGTGTTGTCTATTACACATTTTTTTACTACATCACTTAAAATGTCTTGGGTTCTTCCTATACATATAAAAAGATGAAAAATAGCTTTTTGAATCTAAAATATATACCCTACACAGTATAACAAACTAATGTATAACATACACCAAATGAGAAATCAGGGGGAAAAAAATTGCAGAAATCAACTTTCTCCAAAATACATATTTAGGCAAATGAGATAGGTATAATCCAGCACCAGTTTTATAGTTTTTCTCTGCATAGTGATTCATATGAAAGCACAGCTATGTCTCTGACCAAGTCAGGTCTCCCCAGTAAGATAACTGTGCAGCAAGTTCTGTCCCAGAGTGCCTCCTTCCTGCTCATAGCATGGTGTACCTTTCTGAAGGCTCTTTGCCAGGTTCAGACTGTGCTGGGCTCCTGACTTAGCTGAGGATGCATCTGCAGTTCAAGTGTAGAGTGCTGGGAGGCAAACCAGCTATCCTAAAGTAAGTCCTGCTTACTCATCTAATCTCTTACGCTCTTCCTCCTCAACTCTCTCAGGAAAGAGCAATGCTTCTGAGCTTTCCCAGAGGGTAAGTCAGTCTGTCCTAATTAGTTTCCTATTTTCATCGTGTTCGTTATGAACTGAAGCCTTCATCTATATCATGCAGAAGAGAGAATATGACATCCAGCTAAATGAGATTTTAGGGTTTTTTAAGGGAATGAACTACAGTAACATTATACCTGAAGTTCAAACAGTACATTTCAGTGTTTCAACTCTAATAGTTTCTTGTGATTTGTTGATTTCCATGAGCCCCACAGTGTTAATTCAACAAAGTGCTTTTGTATACAATTGTATAGCATAATTGTTCTCATAGAGTACAAAATTATTATTAGGTGGCAATAAGTGAGCCCAGTGCCTGCCAAAAAAGGAAGAAGGGAGGTTGCAATTTTTGAATTCTCTATTCAACATTAAATGCAGCAGTTTCCATCTCACAACGGTCCACAAGGGTAATGATAGCACAAGTTGATGTTTAAAAACTATTAATCCGTTCCCGTTTATTTCAGTGGAAGTTGGATATGTAAACACCACTAAAACTTTTGTCTGTTACAGTTCATCTTTTACTTACCAGATTGGTTGCATAGCTAGTTAAAAAAAAAAAAAAAAGAAGGATGAGAACAAACAAGAGGATTGAAGTTTTGACCTTCAGTAAGTTTCCAAGTATTTGTTTGTCTCTAAACATGTGAACAATCACACACTGTTCTTAGGACTCTGGGTGAAGCACAAAATATCATTTATCTAACACCTTACTATATGAGACTTTCTTTGCTACTTCATGTACAAATAGTTTCATTCTGAATCTATTTGCTGAGGATATGGTTTATCACAGTAAAAGTGTTTTCATAAGACTCTTAGTATATTATCAGAACATTTATCCTTTTGCATTAATGAAAATCAGTGAGTGAGGGATTCAGTGATAAATGTGAGGGGTGTTTCTTAGTACAAAAAGGGATTTTTTAAAGGTTTTGTGACACCGTATAAGTTTATAGAATTTAAAGACATTTTCTTTTCCATGTTAGATTTTAGAAATTCAAGACAGTGAAAGGAAAATTATGAGAAACAGTTCTGAAGCCCGTCATGTCCCAGTGGGTTTGAATTTTTACTGTCTCTGTTCTCGGTGCTTTACTTCAGGAGAAGGAGAATGGGATAGCCAGAAAATCAGACTAATAATGCATAAATTTTATCTATGGCACTACAGTAAGAATAAATGCACTTTAATAATGTCTATACTTTTACCTTCACAAATTTTTTGCCATCCTTGGAAGTTTTCATCCTATTCTGAACTGACAACACTAGCATTTCAGCTCTTGGTAAAAAAGCAAAGGCAAAGAGGGATTATACAGCTGAAAAAAGCATCCACATGATTCCATCTTCTCTCTTTTTACTTAACAGTGAGGTGCTTAGCATATCACTAAACTACTGATATATGAGAATTTGCCAGAAAACTCCATAAAAAAAACTCTAAGAATTTTTATAACTAACAGTAAAGGGTACCTCAATGTCTATTTCAAAGCTGATTTGATGAATACAGAAAAGGTCAAACTAAAAATAACTAGACTGAATCAGTGATAAGTGTAGTAACATATGCCTCATTTAATAATGAACTCTAAATTTGCTCTGCAGTTTAAGTAGTATCATGAATGCTAATTCTGACAGTAAAGGGTTATGAACTACCTGTCTGCTTGAGTCTGGCACAAGGTCAGGCAGTTATAGAACTAATGAAAACCCTCATGTACCAAAAGGTGGATGATTGACACGAGTGTGCTAGCTGAAGAAAGTGCTGAGGAACTCTGGTGCATTCAAAATGACAGTGTCTTGAAACACAATTTACAGCACTCCCATTTGTTTAGCCCAAGTGTAGCAATAAGCCCAGGTGCCTGGTGCCTACATAACCATGGCAGAATTCAGGGCGTATTATATTAAACTTTTAAATGCCAATCACCAGAGGAATTTTTCTGGTTTGGTTTGCAATGATCAAGGCCATTATTCTCTGAATATGCGATTATGCTTAGAAAGGCTTTTCCATATATAATTCAGAGCACCCTGAAAGGATGAAAAGGAATTATTGTTAAATCTTTGTAAGTGAAAGAAAGCGTAAAGCTGTAAAACAGTCAGCTAATAATTTTACAACTGATTATTTAAAATTGTTTGAAAAGCCTGTATTCTCCTATATGATAGAAAAACCTTTGTTCCTTTTACCTTCTGGCTGTGTACATCTCTTCCAGATCTTTGTATACCATAGGATTAATTTTCATCCATTTATTTCCTCTTTAGCCAAATCTATAGTGTTATGATTATTTTTAGCTATTGCCCAGATTTCTGTAAGTAATGAGCTGTTTTAAGGACACGTAAATACTGGACAACAAAGCATGTTCATCTAGTCACATATAATGGGTATCAGAATGGAAACTATCAGAAAATAATTAAACAGCAAAAGATTATCCATAAATCTTGAGAATATCCAATAGGTAGAATGTTGCGGTGGTTTTAGCCCCTAAAAGCCCTTGTTCCCCCCCTAACCTCCTGAAGCATTGGGAGACCACCCCTGGGGTGGAATTTGTAGTGATATGCCCCAGAAGGGGGTTGGGTCTCCCAAAGGCTGGCTGCCCTTTTCCCTTCGCCCTGCCACCTGCCCATCTCCTGCCTATCATTCTTGGTTTCTAGATTGTTCTATGTTACTTGGTTGCTCATTGGTTTGTACCCCTGTCTGAATTCCCTCCTTCTCCCCTTCCCCTTCCAGATTGGTCCTTGTCCCTTGTCTCTCCCTTGTTCCGCCCCTGCCTAGTACTGTGATTGGTTCTTGTCCCCCAATAAAAGTCTGGTGCTGCCGGTGCTCCGGGTCCTTAGTATCCAGATGCCCAGGGTGCTGCTGCCTGGTGTCTGTGGCTCTATTATTCCGGGACTAAGGATCCCTCCCAGCCAACTCCGGCTCATCTAGGGAAGGCGCTGCCGACCAGGTTCTGGGGTCACTGGGGAGGCTACTGCGCTCCCCCCGTCGTCCGACCACTGGCTTGGCTTCGGGGCCACCGGGACTCCTGGAACCCACCATCCTAGCAGGTCGGCTGCTGCTCCAAACCCTGGAAGCGGTCGCCAGGAGAGACTGGCGAACGCTACAGTAGAACAAACACCTTTTTTCCTGAAGTGCTTTTCTGAGACAATTAATTCAGCCATGTAGGAATCTGGCCACACAGAAAATTTTTAAAGGATGAATCTCAGCTACAAAATTGAGATGATAAACTGGAATATAAAGATTTCATTATTTAGAGCTCTTCTGAACTGACTAACTTTCAGATGTGCAGCAGCTGACAAAAATTGATTCAGTCCACTTAGGATTCTGATTTTAAGAGATATTAACAGATGTAGTAGAGATTTGGAAAGATTTTTTTTTTTCTCTATTCTCATCTATTATCTTTGTATTTTGTCTCCTATCCCTCCTTACATCATCTTTCTTCCAGGTACCTCAAAGAATTTCTACAAAATTTACTCAAAGTAAACACATACTTTCTTCAAAGCTGTAAAGTTAATGTTGGACAAAGTAGACCTTTCTGGACCTCCACAAATCATTTCAGTTACTGCATATAGAATAATGTGTCTAGTTTTGAATCTCCCAATTCATCAAGTGACAAACATGAAAAAGGGGTTACTCACCAAATTAGGTGGGTAGAACATAGGGTGCACATGGGGAGGCTGAGGGATTTGAGTTTGCCTAGACTCAAAAAGAAGAGGTGGGGAGGGATGTGGTGGCAGTCTTCCTCCTCTGCCTAATGGGAGTTAAAAAGAAGATGGAGGCAGGTTCTTCTCAGAGGGTCACAGAGAAATGACACAAAGCAATTGCCACCCTTTACAGCAATGGAAATTCCAGACACAGGCACTATCATTGCACAAAGAACCGTTAAACCAGTAACAAGTAGCTGGGCCAAGGGCTGGACAAAAGCTGAAGTAACCTCATATCATTTCACAGCTAATACTTGAGCAGGAGGTCAGACTAAATAAACTCCATAGGTCCCTGGTAGCCCAATTAATTCTAGGAATCTTAATGCTAATTGTGGTGGAATTATTGGTCTATAATGCTGGATAAACTGTCTGTGTGATGTTTTTAATAGGCTAAAGATATAACTGAAGGTTAAAAAATAAAACCAAAAGAAGCAATAAAAAAGTAAGATTAAGAAAACAAGTAAAACATTCTTTCTATTTGTATTTTGTCTCTCTGTGGCCTGTGAGCTACAATGTAATGCATACATTCTCCTGTGGTTTTCAAATATGAGACTGTTGCTGCTGTATGTCATCATTCTAAATCTATTACAGAAGTAGGTTTTGACCATTACATAGAAAAAGAAAAATAGATTTTCACATGAAGGTGAGACACCAGGTTCATGGTGGTCATATGAACTCACAAGAACTGAAACAGAAAAACAATGCTCACTACTGTTTCAGCACATGCAAGAATCAGACATGTACAAAGCTGCTGAATAGAGCAATTTTCACAGTGATTCAAGGCAAAGTCATTTTGCACAGATGTTTCTGTAATTGTGATAGACTCAGAAAATTCAGTGTTCGATGGTCCTTGAACACACATTCCCCAGCTATATGGTTTATCTTGAGTAATTAATATAATAAAATGGAAGAAGCCTAGTCTGGGTAAAGTATATCTCCCTGAAAGTTATGGGGAGCAGGGAAGAGGATGGCAAGGCTTTAACTGGTGTATTTTTACTCTTATATGATTGGCTGTCTATTAGCTTTGTACTGTGGTTTGGGATTTTGTTTTTGGCTTTTTGCTTGATTGACTTTTAGGATAGAAATTATTTAGTACATTGTGCTTAATTCCAGCCTAAGTGAATCAAAAGAGCTGTGATTAACCATTTTAGAACTCTGTTTCATTCCATCATTCAGCAATATGAACGCCTCAGATCTGCTCCAAAAAATAGGCATTGTGTACCAGCCATGTAGATATTTGCAGCAATCTGAATGGCAGAGTTGGCTTTCCACTAAAGTCTAACAGTTTGTCTAATTTTCCTTTGAAATCAAAAACACTGGATTATGAGAGAATAAGGAATACATGGAATATTCTTGGAAGAAGAGGAGGGACAGAAGAGAGACTGTATGAAAACACATAAAACCTGCAATCCAGAGAAACATAATAATTTGGGAGGGACTTTAACCAACCGGGTCTGAGGGAAGGTGTTCCTGCCTATGGCAGGGGAGGATGGGGGTAGGTGATCTTTAATGTCTCTTCCAAGCAAAACCATTCTATGATTCCATGATCCATTCTACAGGGATGAATTATACCAAGTAGCAACATATGACAAAGAGAAAAGACGAGATAAACCTGGATATCAACTGGGATTATGAGACTGAGTATTCAATTTAGAACAAATAGACTGAAACAGAAGCCAGTGGAGGAATTAGCCATTGTTGGACTATGCTATTGATTGTAACCAAGTGAAACAAAAAAATACAAGGGATTGTATGACCAAGTACTAGAAGAGGAAAGGTTATGCAGAGAATCTCTGTATTAATCCAATTCATGATCTCATCTCACTATTATGTACTGACATTCTTGTTCTGTCTATGCCACCAGGTACAGTAACAGGATCCCATACTAGAAGCAGCACTGGTCTCACTCCGCAGAGATAGGAATTGCAATGTGCCATCATATCCAGCTTCTTGTCTTAAAAAATCAAGTTGTCTTATTTTTTCCATTTCCTAACCTGCCAAACAGTATTTTTCTGAGGATGTGTCACAGTCTTCAGTCATATACATAGCTGATACTGAAAAGGACTACACAAAAGAGAGCTCCTAATGCTTCCTATTCTTTTCCTTTTTAGCTGTTAACAATAAAACTGAGAACAATGATGTTGGAAGTGGAAAATCACAGATCATTTATCTTTTGCCTTTTCCGATCTGAACTTCCCATGTGACTAAGAAGAGCAGAATCCTCATTCATGATCCAGAGAAAGCTTTCCCTAAATATATCTATTGATAAAGGTATATGAAAGGGGGCTGTTCCTTCTTCATCACATACACTGAGGCTTGTCATGAGGTCAGAGTGACACACACTCTTGTGCTGTCTCAGGGACCATTTACTCCGTAATCACTCACATGAAGTGGAACTACTCCAGCAATAGAAACTGAGACTGACCTACAGCAGACGTCCCAGAGACTGATCTTCAAATCTCTGCTGTGGGATGTATAGATGTTACACATGAAGATGCTCTCACCCCCTACTTCTATATAAAAGGCACAGACCTCTCTCTTCCACAGCCCGTCTATTGTGAGATAAGGCGCATTTAACTATCACAATCTAAAACAGGGTTCAAAGTTGTGAACCCTGCTCAGGTACTCCCAGTAGTGCAGACTGTTCCTGTGTATCTAATTAATCTTTAAACGTATATGGCAGAGGGAAAAGGCTTTTAGGGTATCAGTGAAGAGTTTCCCCTCATTCATAGACATGTCGTTCCCAGGTAGTACTTTAAGGTTTTTCTGCAAGATAGACTTTGTGGCATTTGATTCCCCTGAGCCAAAAATGAAATTTAGGGCAACAGTGGCTCATACTCTGCGTGAATGTTCACATTCAGCTGTAAAGTAGCCAGGAACTACTGGATAAAGAAAAGTAACTTTAAAAAGTTACTTTAAAAGTAGTGACCATTGTCTTTTCTTGAAAGAGAAAGCTTAGTCACTTCCTTTGTGAAGAAGTTCATGTTTGAAAACTTATTTAGAGGCAAAATATATCAATTTCTCAAAGACTACCATCACCCACTAAAGGAAATAGAATGTCCATTGGGTAGGCTTTTCTGCAGCACTTGGCCCTCCTGAAGTGTAAGGGATTTTTGCATAGAAAACTCCACTGAAAGACCCTACATGCCAAACTCAGGGTACTTTCAGGGCTAGACAGTGTGTCAGATGTTTTGCTCTGCATAACAGAGCATCTGTTGTTACACTGCAGTCTTTTCAAATGCCACCCAAACTCCCCTTTTGATGGTTTGCAGGGTAAAATGGTGTGAGATAAAAGATGGTGTTTTATAGTCCACAATAATTTCACAGTAGAATAACCCCATTGATCTGGATGTGATTTGGATGGAGTTTCACAAGTACATGGCTGTTGCAGCTGAAAGGATAGTCAGATCAGTAGTATCAGGGGTTGAATGGTGGAGCTGAGCTCAGTTTGATCTACCAGATGGGTGGAGTGACCTGATTACCTGCATATAATAGCAAGAGAGGTTGGAGAGGTCAATCTCACTTCCAGCATGATACATGTTATATCAAAATGGTTTGTGACAGCTCCCACTGGCTCAAGAATGACTCCTGCTGACTGAGAAATACTTATGACAGCTGCTACTGACCCAGTCAGTGGGAAACACCTCTTTAACTCAACTGGGATAGATTGTACTGACAAAATACAAGAGGTCCAGGTCAGATCTCAAATCTTTGTCGGTACATTGCAGACAGAAAATAAAGTCACATAGTCTGGTCCTCTTCCAAGTACTTAATCCAAACTGGAGTATCATAACTTGCCTAATACGCTTAATAACGCATTGGGTAAAGATCATAAGTGATTAATCTTCTTTCTGCTTTCTCTCTTGTTCAGCTTTTACTGATTATAATCCTCATTATTAATTATCTTTATATATTTATATATGAATATATATTTTCTATTTTACATAGTTATTTGTATAAATACATACAATTATACACATTTTTACAAATGTGTTACTGAAAAAAAGCCGAGAAAAAATATTGGTATAGGAAAATACTCAACCATGAGTATTAAAATAAATCTGTGTATAACCAAATTTGACTTATTTAATCAAGGTGCTACATGAATGTATTTTAAAATAATGCCTTGGTTCTGTTCTGCCTTAAAGGATGTTGGGTCTCTACCCCATAATTCTTTGCAAAAACTCTGTACACAGAGTAGTAGCCATAACATAGAGAAAAAATTTCAAGCTGTTCAAGCTTGCTTGCCAGTGAGACAGAGAACTGAAAGTGAATGATGTGCTGAAACATAAAGCTGCAGGATGAGATCAATATTTCTGCCTGTTAATTTTGCCTCCTCACCTTCTCTGCTTGCAAGCTTTAAAAATATGCTGTTCACAATGCTGACCAGTAATAATCACCATATTTATAATGGAATTCATCTCCTTTTCATGTGTTGGCATATGGCTTTCAAAATGTTCCATCCTTTTTTGTCAAGAATGTATAACTTCAGGGTCAATCAAGCACAGTCATTTGTGTTTTACATCAGCAGAGTTCATCTATGTATGGAAATAATACCTAATGAGTTATGGTGAATCATATAATAAGGATCTCTCCTGACTTATGCAAATTTCTCACATAATTTTGATCCAAATAAGACACAAAAAAGGTTTAAACTATAAAGTGAAGTCTCCTGTTGGTGACATAGACTTGATCTTTATGTGTCTGTATCAGTAATTTCTTATAGTACTCTGTGTGAATAATTTGCATTTATCCCTGAAAGTTTTCCCTTTGAGAAGTTTATAGTTGAACAGACATTAGTATTGAAAAATTTAAATCACTTTTCTGATAGAATGCCTTGCAAGAATGGCTTATTGAAGTAAAATATTATCTATTTGCTCAGCCCCAGTTGTTATATATAATTGATTATACAAATACAAATTCATCCTGCTAGGATTGCTGAACCATAAAAGAGCCAACACAGACTTCTGCCTACAGCAAGAACTGAACAAACTTTTTAAAGTCAAAAATATTTTTAACATCCTTATATTTCTGCTTTATCTTGTGTGTATAAAACCTAAGCAGCAAACTGGCTGGTCTCCTATTTTCACCCAAATCAGGACCTGGAATTAAAATAAATCTGCGAATAAGATACCAGCTGGATCAGTCTTGCCTGCACTGATCTTATGAATCATATGAAATGTCCTACCAGCCTCTGTTTCTTTCCATTCAGTGAAAATGAAGCACAAAGTATTTAGTGCAGAAAGAGCCCTCTCTGAGGCTTTTGCATCCACAAAAATCTGAGCAGTTTTCTGCTTCTAGGCTGAACCTGGATGGCAGCTAGGCCCCCACTCAGTCACTGACTCCCCCCACCAGGATGTAGGAGAGAATTGGAAGGGAAGATGTGAGACCAAACCAAACCAAAACACTTGTTTGTTGAGAAAATGACACTTTCAAAAGTAAAAAAAAAAAAAAAAAATAGAAAAGAAGTAGCTGGATCAAAGGCAGTCGCTCATTACCACCTACCAGCAGAACAGTGAGCAACAATTACCTTGGAAAAAAAATCTCTGTCAGTTTATTGCTGAGGCCAGTGCTTATGGTATGGGATATCCCTTGGGTCAGTTGTCATTGGCTGTCCTGGCTGTGCTGTATCTCCTCCAAATCTCTTGCTAAGCACTAGACTACTCTTTGGGGCAGCAGAGTAAGAAACAGAGAACAACTTAAAGCAGTAGAGATAAAATACTGGTGAGTTTCAACACTGTTTTGGTCACAAATTCAAACCACAGCATATAAAATCTACTAATTAGTAAATCAGGTCCATAGCAGCTGGACTCAGTACAAGAAAGATATCACAAAGACATTCCTCAAATGTCATTTGGGCCTAGGTTTCATGGGTTATGTCTGTATAAAAGAGTAAAAGCACAGTTCCACTGTATTTCAGCTGAAGCCGTACAGAAGCTGATAAAACTGACATTTTTTTTTTGCCAGTGGCACCTGTGACACCATAAAACTATCAAGTGCAGGTGCTCAGGCATCAGCAGTCAACAGCTGCAGAGGTGGCATCTCTAAGGAGAGACTGGGGCTGGTTCCCCATCTGCCCAGCTGGTTCCAGCCATCTCCAGCAGACTCACCACAGGGCACAGCTGAGCCCCTCAGCAGAGATGGTGGCACCTCTGGAAAAATACTTCTAAGAAAGGGCAAAACACTGCATGACAGTGAGGACTGAGGGCAAAAGTGTGAGAGAGTCTGGTGGACATCAAGCTGAGAGAAGAAACGGGAGGAGTTGCTCCAGCAGTCAGAGCAGTGACTCCCATCAGCCTGTGAAGAGAACTAAAGTGAAGAACATATTTCCATGCAGCCCTATGGAGGACCCTATGCTGAAATAGGAAAACATGCTTTGAAGGAAGCTGAAGCCCATGTAAAAGAACACATTGAAACAGGGGAAAAGTGTGAGGAGAAAGAATGGCAGCAAAGAGCTGTTATAGGTTGACTCCCAACCCCACATTCCTCCTCGCTCTGCCACCTGAGAAGCAGGGCCACGTGAGAGGAGCAAAGTTGAGCCTGAGAAAAAGTGAAGAGGGGATGGTGGTTTGGTTTTTGCTTTTCATCTAGATCTATTTTAATTGTCAATAAGTTAAATTCCTTTTCCCCACATTGAGTCTGTTTTGCCTGTGATCATAAGGGGTGAATGATCTCCCCATCCTTAATCTATGAGATTTATCCTGTGGGAGAAGGAGAATGAGAGAGCTGCTGCGTGGTACAAGTCAAACATTCATGTCCATCCTCTCTGTTCAAACTTTAATTCATGTCCCACAGGAAGGCCCTCGTGCTAGGGGTGAACCTACTTCCTTTTTGAAATATTCAGAATTACTCAGGACCACAGTATCCTTCATCTCAGGTGACTTTATCTGTGCAATACATGGAATGAAAAGTGTATGTTATCACTGAGATGGTTTTTGCCCAATGAAAGTAGAAATTGTGGTTATACAATACAGCTGCACCAACACCAACCCTACATTTCAACACAACATAAGAAGAAAAATAACATTGCAAGCTTTTAGGAAAGCTTCTTTCTGACCAAATAAATACTAAAAGATAATCTGGATCACAAGGAATGCCTAACCCAGTAAAGTCTAATATTTGAAAAACAAACCTAAAAATTGCTATGTTTGTGTTCGAGATCTTGCTTCATGTAAGAAAGTGAACATGTCTTTATAACAATATGTCCAAAATCCTATCTTGGGGGTCATCCTTTTGGCTCAGCCTGAAGCACATAAGCCTACTCTCATATTCAGGCTTCAACACAGAGAATGTGGACAAAAGATAAGCTTAGACTCAGCTGAAGGTTAGGGCCAGGACTTATAATATAGGGTAGAAATTGCTATTGATTTTCCTTTTGCCATTTAATCAAAATCCTCTCAAATTTGGTTAGGTCACATATTTTTGAAGAATAAAACATAGCCCACTCATATGATCAGAATATGCCTTTTCAGGCTTTAACTAGATACACTGAAGAATACCTTGTACAAACATATTTTTGTTCCTTGTGTCAACATTGCCTGGCATTACTTCGTGATTACACTTTCAAGACACAGAGGCAATTATAAGACTTTCTCTGAAGATTTTAATCTGTTAAAAGAATATAAAAAGATAAAAATGCCTCTAATGTTTAAGACCAAAGTCTATCTAACCAGCATCCTGTCTCTGAAGTAGTCAGTAAGGGACATTAAAGAAAATAATTTGAACACAAGCAACTAAAACAAAGCAAGACAAAACAGAAATCCACAGTGCTGAAGTGGAATAAACCCTTTCTTTGTTATGTCCTTTCAGCTTCAGGTAATATATCCTTCCAAGATTTCTTGAGCTGGAGAATCACTTCATCATGTTTAATAGCTCTTGATGCTTTTCTTTCATTAATTTGTATAATCACTTCTTTTAACTCATTTATGCATGTGACCTCCACAATATTTTGTGGCAATCAGTTCTACAATGAAATGATGTGACCTGTGAAAAAATGTTGGTTTTCTATTACTTGTAGACTTGTCACCTAATAATTTAATCATCTGCATGTAATTCTGATTGCTGGCATGGGATATATTCCCCCTTTGCATGATGCTCTTGACTTTATATAGTTTTATTGTGGTCGTCCTCAGCTATTCTTTTCTTTTATTTTGCTTCCTTCTTTGTTTCTTTTATTCTCCCTCCTAAGACTCTGAGTGCATTCAAATTGTCCTTGGACATAAGCTATTCTCTACCTCTGATCATTGTTGTCAGCCTTCTCTGTACCTTTCTTAGTTCTCATATATCCTTTTGAAATGAAGGATTAGAAGTTTATATTGTATTCCAGATGCAAGTACCATCTTAAAGTGAATTTCTATGGATTTCTATGGTTATATAGTATTTCATATTTTCTTCTAAAATCCCCCCTTAATAATGGCTAACATTCTGCCTACCTCTGCAACCACTGCAGGGTATTGATCTGATGTTTTGTGAGAAATATCCAATGACTACAAAATCCTTTTCTTGGACTGGAGTAATGAATTTAGAGTCCATCGCAGTGTTTGAGCATTTACTGCTGTTTTAACCATGCTGATTGCTTTATACTTGTTGACATGAAATTCCATACTACATTATATCACACAGTCAGTGAGTCTCATAAGTTTTCTCTGAAGCTCTTTGCAGTCAGCTTTAGTTTAGCATCCCTTGAATAATTAAACAAGTAATTAATAACTGTAGAATAACATATACACTAGAGGACTGAACAAAGATAGGACAGACATTTCTTAAAATTTCACTGCTCAGCTTTGCAGGTTTAATGTTCTTTTAGTATTTTAAAGCTCAGGTTTAAAAATTTAGTTATATTGTCTCACATGGACATCAGTAAATATGTGTACACAGATATGAACACAAGGCAACAAGTATGATCACTAAAATAAAAAAGACTAATGTCTATCAGGGTAATCAAAATACCAATCAGACATATAGAAATACCTTAAAGAAGAAGAAAAGAGCACAACCTATCCATAAAAATGCAAATAAGGACACAGACAAGCACCCACCCATTTTAAAAAAATCTTGTACTGCAATTTCTCCCAGACATTTTAGCATACAGGAAAATGTCTGAGTAGCAGTGAGTATTCTTCCATTAAATATAAGTAACAGTTGTATTGTAGTCAACATATCTTCATTTCAAGGTGCATATTCAAAGCCCCTGACCTTTACTGTAAAACAAAAAAAATCAAAGAAAAGAAAAGTAAGTTCTTTTATTCAGGCTTGGAGATTTGCAGCGTTGTATGATTGACATAGAAAAAATATTATGTTGTACAATTCTATGGCAGACAGGCCCAGGGCTATTCAGATGAGAGAACTAATAACCATGCTGGCAAAAGAAATTTTTTATTAAAACCTTGTTAAGAAACTACAATAATTCATTAAGGGTGATATCGTTATAAAAATCCATCATTGTTATAGACTGTTTCCTGGGGCTTCAGTTTAGTAAAGTTTGACGTGCCCTTTATGCTCTAAAATTAGGTAAAGCTAAAAATGATTTATGCACCAAAAATGTTAAAGATTTTATAAAGCACAAAAATAACTATGCACAGCTTCCTAACCTTGGCATAGTACCTCAGGGGTTCATAGCATAAGAAAAAATGTCTTTTAAAATGGACTGTTTAAAGCTTTGTGTATTCAATGGGTCAAAACCTGCTTACATTAAAAACAGTGGGACTGCAAATGTCTTCACTGGGAATAAGCTTTGTCACATGGAAAAAATAATTTGAGAATAACTAAAGGTAACATCAAACTGCTCTAATGAGATGAGACCAAATTAATTTTAAAAATGAAGAAAAGAAGAGAAAAAAAAGAAAAAAAACATCAAATATGAGCAACTGTGATTTAAAAACTATCCTGGGCTAAGGCTCAATAGGTATTTTTCAGGATTAGTTTCTGTCCTCGTTCCATGCATATTTTCACTTCTAGCTAAAATTATGGAAATCATCTCCTTCAAGCAAAAAACCTGTTATATTATTTTAAATGAAATTAGGAAAACTGCATTAAATGAAAAGATTATTTAAGGCTCCCTCAGAGAAGTAATGGGTAAACAATGTGTAAATTTTTGCCTGAATAACAGTTTATGTTACCCATTGAGGTCACCAGCAGTACCATGGTGATGCTGGCTGCAGAGATCAAATTCCATCCAGAAGGACAAACCGCTCTGAACAGAGCTGTGGAAGAATGTCTGTCAGTGGCATTGGTTCATGATGAAATGGGTTGTTTGGACCTCATCTGATAGTGAGCAGTGTTACAAATGAGCACTGGCCAGTCCCTCACTGGTCATCAGCCAGATGTTTATATCCAAAGTTATGCACTTTTTCATATGCATCATTAAGATCCATTTAGTTGAATTCAATGCTCAGTTTTATTATATGCTCAAGTCACAGTACTTCCAGAATATCCAGACTAATAATTTTTGCAGTTAATGCTGAAATTAATAGAAATACATCACACTAATTGGCACGCTTCTTGGCTGTGCTGCTGGCAGGCCAAGTGATGAATGGGTTGTGGAAACTGAAATAACCTCTCACTTTTGAGATGGCTCTTGTCAGCTGAAATTGAATCACACTGGAAAGAGAGTGGTGTTGTTGCTTTAGCTGCACTATCTTTTTGAAAGATGGCTGATTTTTCTCTCTGCAGGCAGGACATTGGCAGACATTCTTTGTAAATACTAAATTTACACATGGCCACTTTCATGCTCTTGGTGAAAATGTAAAAGCCATGCCATGCATCTACATATACAAAATCTTACTTTGAGCAAACTTGGTTTTACATGGCTCCAGGTCTGCCTTTCTGTAACTGACTGAATTGTTTATTCCTGTGGGATCTCCAGTGCCAGCCTGCACTCAATGCCTTATCATGCCACTCCTGTGGTCCTCTACTCTGCATTCTGCATTCCCACATTTCAGGAACTCTGCTGTGGTACCAGGCCTGCATTTTTCTAAACGACAGAGTTGCATTAGAATATGTTACAGCTAAACCGAGGGAACAAATGTTGCAAGCAGATCAAGACCAGTTCACACAAAGAAGGCCTGACGGGCCTCAGTCCTGAGGCTTTTGCAAACTCACTGCAAAGCTTGTGGTCTATTTCTTACAGTGGTAGTGCTCTGTTACAGGGCTACAGGGTAACGGTGCATTCTGTCTGTATTCCATGCAAGGAGCCTTCAAACATAAAAACAATTCTCAGAGGTTAGTATGCTTCCTCTGTGAAGCCAAACACAGTCTATGAATGTTCCCATAAACATAGAGATCCCATATCTTTATGGTATAATTTCAACCCCATGATTCTTTGTAATATGTGTTTAATTAGCACATGGAAAATAAGGGTTTTTTTCATTTTAACCAGAAAGAAAAACAGCTGACATTTCAGATTTAGGGAGAATTAGGCAATGAAACTCTCTGTGTAAGAAAAATCTCCCTTCTTCCTCTGACATTTACCCTAGGAAAGATATTTGACATTAGGGGCAGGACGTATGGAAGGATGACACAGGGAACAAAAGGGAATAGGTTACCAGTCAGGTCTGACTGTAAATGAAATGTAGATACTGGGGTCTTTCAGGTTTCTTTGAAGGTCCAAAGTTGATACCAGATGTAATATTCCTAATAATCCATTCCTGAAATCAGATAGCTATTAAATTCTTCTTTTCCCTGGCAATATTTTTAAATGAAATAGGTAGTGCCACCTGCTGTGAATGTTTAAGCCTTTCTCTCTCAAAGCTCTCTGAAAATGAACAGGCTCATTTATTTTAATGTAACTCCTTTTAGCATGCGCTTCAGGTGTGTAATCTAAGATACCCAACTCATCAGCAGAGTGGTAGGTAAAACAATGTATACAATTATCACACACAGGAAAATTCAGGAAAATTTGTCCATCCAGTTTGAAAAATACATACTTTCTGCTTTTTCATAATTATAAGGGAATAATTCTGATTTCTGCTTAACTGCTGTTTTGCTCTCTTTGCTGGTTGCCAGCTGGTGTGGACTCGGTTCAATGTATTCAGTGTTAAATGTTAAGGCCCTGTGTGGTTGCATCCTAGTTATTTAGTTCAGTTAAGTTTCCAGATGAATAAATGCAATAAGAAGGTTGTGGCACTTCAACCTCCACAGCATGTTTTGTCTCACCTGTGCAAAATGAAGAAATATTTAGGACATGCTGCAGTCTCTGAATTGCACTGGCTCCATGGAGTGGGGTCTAAACCTGAACAAATGCACATTTTAGGCAGTTTTATGCTCAGAACACAACAATAAGTAAAAGTTAACTGTGTTTATGACTGTAGTGGTTTCAATTTGCCTATTTGAGTTTCTGGCTAAATGCCAGCACACTTACCAAAATTTATCTGATTTTGTTGTGAGATAAGGATTAATAGTAGGCAAAGAAGGCTCAAACTTTAAGAAATATAAAGAGAATTTATTAACAGACTTTAAAAAAAGAATAATAAAAATCAGGAATCAGAACAAAACCTTTAGAACACCCTTCTCCCCCCCCACCCCACCTCTCCATTTCTTTGCCACTGACCATACAAAAAGACAATACTTTGACTTTTAGTTAGTTTACCATCTCTGGAATAATCTTTTCTCATTCATGTAGGGAGAGAAGTTTTATCTTGTCCCATGTTGATTCCCCATAGGAAATACAGTTCCTATGGTTGTCAGTCTCACAACAAGCAGCCACCTGGAGGAAAAAGATCTGCTTGTTCTGGAAAACCCCTCCCACTTTAGTGGTCTTCCCAGAACTACTACAGTAGGCATATGATGGTTGCTGAGGTACTCTTTTGAAGATGAGCAGTTCTATTACAGTGGCAACAAAATCCCCTTTTCTCATTATTGGCAACATAAGTCTTCCTCTATTATTCCTGGGGCAAGGAATCTTTACACAGGAGCTGCAGCTGGTCCACTGGATACAGCTAGAACATTACATCCCCCCCTTTTCACTCTTTTAGACCATTGCTCATATATTACAGGGTATATTATGGCTGAGTTTATCAACGTCTTTACAAGAGAAGTTTCAGCCTCAAAGTTGGGGCAGTCCTCATCTCCTCCTTCTCTGGATATAGGCTTTGTTTCATTCATTAAGTAGGAGTTTTTATGTTGTACGTTTTGCAGGTGTCTTCACTCTTTCTCTTTCTGTGCAGGGGAAAACAGATGTTTTCAAGTTCCATCCTGACATTGAAAAAGTTAATTTGTCTCTCAGTCAGGTGGTGGTCACATGACCTCTGCCCATGTTGTTTAAGTGTAACATTCTCAGCCTTTGAGCTGAGAGAGAGGAGTTCATCTGCATCACTCTCTATCTAAGCCACGTCTGAGTTGCAGGGGGCCGGCCCAAGCTTTCTCCCGTGCTGGGTTGCACACGGAGCTGACCCGGGACTGCAGGCAGCCCGGCCCGGAACAGAACAGAGCTGGCGCGGGCCAACAGGGCTGAGTCACATTGGCTGGGGCAACAGAACAAAGCTTTTCTCAGCTCAGTTGTAGCCGAGCAGAGCCGACCTGGCCCCTTCACCTGTAGCTGCCGTGAGGACTGACGGCTGACCCAGGCCCCCTCACATCCCCCTCCGCGCCATCTTTGCCATCAGCCGAGCCTCGTGGCCTGAGCGGATTTCACCACGGCATGGAGCGGGGACAGTGGTCTTTTCCTCTGAAAGCCAGAAGCCTAAAAGAGAGCTTCTTCAGGTNAGAACAAAGCTTTTCTCAGCTCAGTTGTAGCCGAGCAGAGCCGACCTGGCCCCTTCACCTGTAGCTGCCGTGAGGACTGACGGCTGACCCAGGCCCCCTCACATCCCCCTCCGCGCCATCTTTGCCATCAGCCGAGCCTCGTGGCCTGAGCGGATTTCACCACGGCATGGAGCGGGGACAGTGGTCTTTTCCTCTGAAAGCCAGAAGCCTAAAAGAGAGCTTCTTCAGGTCTTCTCTTGGTTTTATGAGTTCTGAAGGCGGAAACTGTAATATCTCCTTTTGGATATGTCAGTTCCAGCTCGACCTCTTTCCTTCTGTACTGGAAACTTCAAATAAGGTTACCCCACGACAATGACTTCAGCCACTGTTATTCCAAAAAAGGTCCAAGCCCTAATTCTGAGCAATGGATGAATTAACACAGGATTTTTTTCAAAGAACTTAGATATGGCAGGAATGGGAAACAGATTATTTATTGTTTATTGTGTTCTATGACTGAATTAATAGTATATTGATACGATATAGATACAGCAGATATGGTAACCACTCAAATGGTGCTATCTCATATTAATATCTTCCTTAGATGACTTTCTATTCTGGTTCAGGTATTTCACTGTAAATAAGGTAAATTATAATTCAGATTACTCAGCATAATTGGTATATATAGCTAGGGGANGAGGGCCTCCACCAGTTATCTTTTTCTTCTTCTGTGCCCTCTCCCCTGGAGGTTTCCAAGGAAACCTCCACGGCAGCTACAGGTATAGGATTGTTTTTCTCTTACTGACCCTTGTGTTATACATCCTCCAAATACGCTTGATGCTGCTCCCCTAAACTGTGTTATACTGCAAGAATATTTCTGTTAAATAGGTTGACCACACCGGTTTTTGTTTTTCATATTACTGTCTCGTAGAAATACTTGCACAGTCTGTACCAGACTTGCTGCTTAGGCATGTGGCTGTCACCATTTCAAGTAGCCTGCATCACACATAGGCCATGATTCAGAGCTAAAAGGCCACGGGACAGCAAATCTCAGATGCATTAGCCATCCCAGTAAATCTGTGACTCACAAAGTTCTTTCATCTTCCTGTGGTATTGCTGGCATCTTGAGCTCTGACTACGTGATTTGTTGTCGTTCATGACAGAAAACTGTCAAATTGAATATACAGTTAACCACCAAAGTCTAACTGACCTGACTCACACTTTGTCCTTATTAGCACCTCTTCCTTCCATCAATGGCTAAGTCTCTGCTTTCACTAGAGCCTAAGGAGCTCTCTTCCTTAAAGACTAAATTGTTTCCACAAACCATCTGTCACCAGCTGAATACCTGTTTTTCCCCAGTTTACAGCAGCTAGTGCTTCCTCCAGCTATAAATCCCTGTTGTGGCTTGAGAGAATTTTGTATATATTTCTTTTTTCTATCAATTCATCATAGGAGCGTATTTTTTTGAAGTCAGGGGAAATTTCAGTGTACTGTGAGATTAACAGATCAGCTTTCACCATTCCAATTTAAAACAAATGAACAACTTTTCACCTTCCTTTCCTCTTCGTTCTAATGATCTGAGCTGTGAGTGAATCTTGTAGAGTATCTGCAATCATAGAGTTATCTAGTTCTATGATTCCCTTCATTTTCTCTTTCTTATTCTCTTTGTTCTTGTTTCCCTTGGTTATTATTGTACACCACAAGGGGTGTATTCGGTGTGGGCAGGAAAGAAAGAGAAAGACAACATCCTCCAGCAACAACACCTTCTTGTACTTAAGTTCTTGATTATTTCAAAACCAACAGCACCAATACAAGTCCAAAGTAAGAGAAAATGTTTGATTTGCTTGTTAGAGCCAGAAGCTATGCTTTTTTGCAAAACAAATACACATCTATGTTGCTGACCCAAAAGCAAACTCAGTAGAATAGGAGGAAAGTCGAGATTTACTGATTGGACTGTAACTGTTCTGCAAATATGAATTATCACAAAACAATTTAGAGCTGATTTGATATAGTGACCTAATAGTTGATTTGAATTCCAGGAATGGTATAAAAATCAATCATGTCTAGAAGGGGATTCTGGCTTCTTTCTGTTTTCTGTGTCATCTTTGGCATGTATGTACACCATACATTTTTTTTCCTGTCACAGGGCAGAGAATAAGAAAGATAGAAAGGAAAAAAAAAATCCATGAAAGATCCCACATAGTGTTTATGCCATACCGTGCTTTCTCAAGAGCACCTTTTGTAAAATTGCCTTAAACAGGCAAACTCCTTGAAGAGTTGAAGTTGGACAAAAGCAAATACTATGATCATAGATAGCTGCAGTCACACAGCAGGCATGTAGCAGTGGACTTCACAGCTGCTTCTTTCTCTGGAGTAAGACATGCAGCACTAGAAACAGCTATAAGCTTTTAGCAAAGATGCCACAGATCAGCAGTTTTATCAAAAGGACAGACTAGCTGCAGAGAATTTCCTATCCCACCACCCCTTTTTGAAAGAAGACACATAGAAGCATCTAGTGAATCAGAGACTACATTCCCATAGAGCTTCTTATGACAAGTGCTGTCAAAAACACATGGAAATATATCCTCTTTGATTTCGCTTTATGCTGGTTTGCTGGTGTTTTTTGAAAGGTCTTTTCTTGCGTGATTTTTGGGTGTTTGTTTGGTGGGTTGCTTTTTTATTTTTTTTAATAAAGAACCTCTTTACTGATAAGCTTTAGCTAAAAAGCTGTGGGAGTAAAGACATAGATTCCTCCACAAGTCAGCCTGTACCTGATACAGAAGTTGAATAACTGAAACTAGAAATAAAATACAAATTCTCTCATTTAAATTATTTGTCCTTTGACATAAACACAGAAAAAATCCAGTTAGATAAATCAGTCCTTGAAATTAAGTATAACATATGGTCTTTCATAAAAATTTGTCCCTTCCCTTTTTCCAAGTACAACGACAACAACAAAAATTAGCTCTTTCACCATAGCTTGCAGAATTTGTCAAAATTAAAATCTACTATTTACTACACTTCCTGCTTGGAGATGTTGCAAACCAAACAAAAAAAAACATACCAAACCAAAACAAAGAAACGAAACCCACCCCAAGACAAACAAACAAACAAAACCCCAACATGCAAAAACAAACAAACAACAAAAAAACATCCCAACTCAACACACAAAAACACTCAAACAAGCAAAAGACTCAAAACCAGAATAAAAGGGAAAATGAAAGGAAGGAGGTTGTTTCTCACCTTTCTGTACTAACAAACTAATTTCCAGAAAGACAATATTGACTTACCCTGGAAATTTTTAAAAGAACAACAGACAGTAAATCAAAGGGACTGTCCCAGGCCTGAACTGTAAAAATGTTTTGTGTGGGAGCTGCTGGTATTTCCAGCCCACAGTGGGAAAGGAGCTTTGTGTATCCTGTTTCTATCATCTACCTTTACAGGGTTTTGTTGACTTCCCATGCCAGGACAGCTGCTAGTGAACTAAAAACTACATCTGCATGTCCAAGTGTAGGTGGGATGAGGTCCCACAAAAAAAAAAAATCATCATTTTATTTGTTTCTTAATAATTTGTGATTTTGTTATTTGTTTTTCTGTTTAAAGAAATGCCCATCCAATGCCTTAGGCAAATATGCATAAAACTTGAAACAATCCCATCAATGTTTTCTGAGGACTAACCAAGCAGCTGGTCTGAACAGAAAGAGCTTTCACTGGGATCCTGATTGCTCCCAAAGCAACTTTTTCCTCCCACAAAGGTGCATTTCAGCAGACCTCCTGGAAGTCTTATGTGACATATAGACTCCCTGGGCAAGCCAGTCTCTAAAATCTGCTTTTAGTTCCTCTGGCAGCTTTACCACTCCAGAGATTTCTCAGCTTCTCTTCTTTGCTGTCATGCAGAGACGTATGGTGGTCAGAATAAACACGTGGAAAAACAGAGCAATGGCACATTACAACATGGAAATGAAGATGAGCAGAAAGGGAGTTAAAAGGTGGATATTTTTAGGAGATAGGAAGGCACATGTGTCCTTTTGTATAAAGTAGAAAATAACTTCCTTAAAACATGCTTTTGCCTTCACTGTGCCACTCAGCATGCATGGGAATTAAACATCTGGAGCTATGGCGTGCCTGAAGTTTGAAGTTTATTTCAAAAGAAACCAACTTTTAAAAGTTCATCCCCTTGTGTCTGATTTGAGTGCCTTCTGAAAAATAAGCAATAAGCTAAGGACAAGCTGACTTCTCTTTGCTGGAGAGGATTATCCATGTGTTTTGAGGCTCACACAGGGTTAGAAGTCATTTGTGTCTTCACATTGTAAAAGCCAAGTCAGTCCTCATTGTAGTAGTGATTTAGCAGCAGATTTCCTTATCATAATATTCAATACTTATATTGATATAAGCTTAGTAAGAATAGTTTGGTGGAATGGAATTTAGATCCAGATTTAACTTCCCTGAATGTAGGTGTCTACAGAAAAGATAAATATATACATTTCCTATGTACTTAACAGAGATTTAATCAATACAGCCAGTGAAGCCTGGAGAGCAAATCAAAGGTCCAGCCTTTAAAAGTCTACCTAAGCTAAGAGTGAACTGAATTGCTCTCCAGGATCATCCGATTGTCCTGGTCTACAGCCTCCTCCAAAACTGCTAGAGGACCACAGAATGTTCTTGTCCCAACTTTCAGCAATGCACTTGCATATGAACACAGAATCCCTTACCTGGAAAGTCCTTTCTTTATACACTTGGTGTAGTGAGATGGGGTCAAGGCTAATGGTAAAATACAAAATTAGACACAGCCTGACTTCAGAGCAGCAGCCTTTTAGTTTAAGGGGTTACCCTCCAACACTTACCTCTCTATTTAGGTCTCAAATGAAATTAGTGATATTTTCAGAAGGCCTGAGTACTGTCAGTTCCAGGTGAAGTCAGCATTCTCACAGAGTAGGGGAAGTTTTAGAATTTGTTGGGGCAACAAGTCTAGCTTTAAAACTGTAGCCATACTAATTTAAAATTTAAAGGAATTGTATTTGGGAGTCATACTGACACCCAATGGTGTGAAATCAGACAATGGGAAACAAAACTGCATCAAATTTATAATCAGAGCAATATTTTAAAACATGGTAAAAAAGTCCTGTAAAAGAATCAATAACCTATTTCAGGAATAAAAATATATAATGACAGTTTTACACAAATTGAAGGAATGATAATGGATGAGAAATTTCATGAGAAAATTTTAAATCTTAAAGGTTTAATTCCAGCAGCACCTAATATTCAGCATGTTGATGTCAGGGCACTCTGTGGCCTGCATAACCTCAGT
The DNA here is from genome assembly GCA_013400955.1 of Drymodes brunneopygia. Classification (NCBI taxonomy): domain Eukaryota; kingdom Metazoa; phylum Chordata; class Aves; order Passeriformes; family Petroicidae; genus Drymodes; species Drymodes brunneopygia. Next base: position 233,742 of record VZTZ01024246.1, on the reverse strand, counting down.
AAGTGAACTTCAGGAAGCCTTGGGATTTTTTTTTGTTCTAGGGCAAAGAGAAGACTGGAGAACCATTTTGTGTGTATCTAGGTCAAAGGAAACAGTAGTATACAAATGTGGACAGAGGGGAAAGGAGTGTCTGGAAAAGAAAATGTATGGCTATGAGGTTTTCCAAAATTATATTTGTGCCTCTACATGTAGATAAAGAATCACACCACAAGCCTCTCATTTTTATCTTAAAAAAAAAGAAAACCTCTGGAAATATATCTCCCCACATACCAAGACTGCTATTAATAGTCAAAAATGGTCTGGAGATTCTGTGTTCATACTTACATACACATGCAACACATGCACACAAAAATTCAAATATTACTTACAGTAAAAGGTGCATTTCATTTAGTTATTCTCTTGTTCTTGTATAAGCCAGAATTACCTGATAAAGTCAGTGGAGCTCTAATGTCAATGGGATGAGAATAAAGGGGATTTTTATTCCTGGTTAGGGGGGCTTGGGCCTTCCTTCCTTCCTTCCTTCCTTCCTTTCTTCCTTCCTTCCTTCCTTTCTTCCTTCCTTTCTTCCTTTCTTCCTTCCTTCCTTCCAGAATTCCTTCCTTCCAGAATTCCTTCCTTCCGGAATTCCTTCCTTCCTTCCGGAATTCCTTCCAGAATTCCTTTTTTCCTTCATTTTTCCTGTAGTGAAGCTGAACCTAAATGCTGCAAAAATTTGTGATTTGAAAAATGAAAATTAGCTAGTTCTAACAAATAATTGTTCTTTAACTATGTTAATGTTGTCAACTGCACAGTGATATTAACTCCAGTCTTCCTTACAAGGGTACAATTTATTATTTATTCAATTCCATAAAAGCAAATAGAGTTAATCAGAATCACATTGGTGTATATAAGAGGAGAATCAGATTTTGAAAGATAACATCTTGCTGTCTGTTACATAGCTGTCAAAACAGATGAAATGTTGTTCCTCCAGACCATGTACCTTTAAAATCAGAACTGTCAGTGTTTGATGGAGTTCCAATGAAAGATACAGCAATTATAATGTTGCTACCTATGTGAACATCTCTCTGTACATCAATGTCATTGAGGCATGAATGTTGTAAGTTGACCCAAGCAGGTTTCTTCTGCCAAAAAAAAAAAAGAAAAAAACAACAAACAAACAAAAAGACCCTTGAACCCCGCTCAAAACCACAAACAAAAAAACAAAAAAGAATTGCATGTCAAGTACATTTAAATATAAAATATAGTAGGTATCTATTAGACATTGTGCTGGTTTTAAAAACTCAGTGGGGAAATTAAGACCACTCAAGCCATTCCCACTCAAGAGGGTGTGGCTTAAGCCAAATAGGACTTTTCAATAGTGCCTATTATTAGGACAGATATTTCACATTGAATTCACAAAAGAGTTTCTGGGAAAAACAGGGGGAATTTGATTCCTGCCTCAAGGGGTCCATTAAATAAAAAAAAAACAAAAACAAGCCATCCAAACCAAACAAAAACAGTGAGAAAAAGAGAAAAAGTTTCTAAAATCTTTGAAAGATATTTTATTTAGCAGTTTAGGAATTTATGCAGGATGACATGGACTCAAGTTAAATCTGCTCTCGCTCTAAGGTGTTTTGAAAGTACATCATTCAAAAGAAGGTTTTCATGAATAGTCCTTCCTAAATACCTTTATGGCATGAGCTGACACAGGACATATTCAGTACTTCTTGCCTTTAGAGGAACCATATAAATAGTCTTTGAAATTTTAGCTGGAAATTTTGTTGGAGCTGAACTTGTAATCAAAGTGAAAAAAACTAATTTTATAGCAATTACTTTAAATTTTCACTCACTCCTTGCATTCTATGCAATGTGACAAATGATGGAATGACTGACTCTGAATATCTTCCAAGTTGATGGCTAAGATATTCTTCAGTGCTAGAGCTCAGTGACAGCATTGTCTCTAGCTTTTTTACCTTTGAAGGAATTAGTGAAGCATTTCTTATGTCATAACTTCTTATTCATTTTGCACAGGTAAACAAGACTGCAGAGGAGTGAGCATGTGAAACTGGTAAGGACACCCAAACAAAAATTGAATTTAAAAACAAAATAAAAATGGACTAGAAATCAAACAGCATAAACAAAATTTGTACCCTGTTCTTCCTTTTTGCCTGTTAAGAGCAATTACCCCCATCTTTATCTGTCACAAAGCAAACTAGATGGAAAGATGGAGCAAAAGGCAGGGCTGACAGTCCTGCAGCGAGCTCAACAGCAGCAGAGTCTTTACTGGGTGCCATCTGCAGCACAAAAACCAAGCTGCATTTCCTTTTTAGGACCTCTTATGGAAACAACTTGAAACTAGTAATGATTGATGTGTCTTTTATCAAACACACATAGCTAATCCAGTAACTGCATCTTTCACATTTATGCGTCATTTTCAAGCTAACGAACAACAATTAAAGCTGAACACTGGGACATTCCCTTTTTTATCATAATTCACTAAGGGCTGGAACTTCAGTCATTGTATCTTCTACAGCTTTACAATTTTTTTTCTATGACTATAAAGGAGTTTTTTATTCTGTAGATTTTAAAACTGTGGTAAAAGTTTTTTTTTTGTTGCTATTGTTCGCAGCTGAAGGAGAAGGTTATTTGTTTTACTAAGATAAGGTTTCTAAAACATCCTGCTTAAAAAAAATGCAGCAAAAACAGATGATGTTTTCTCTCTTTTTCTAGTTATCTATTATTTTCTAAGGAAACTGAAATGCCATCTTGCCTCCTGGATAAATTATCTCTTTGTTTAAAACACAGGCAGAAAGTCTCCAAGATATAAATAAAGGTCAGCTGAAGAGGTTCAGTTTAGTGCAGGCATTGCGAAACACAAAGTTGTTTAGCTGGACTTTCAACAACTTGTATATTTTCCTTTTTTTTCCTTGAACCCTCTCATTTATTTTACACTGTTCTGGTTTGCAGTAAAGGCCAGAGCAGGACCCCAAGCACTGGCACTGTAGTTGCCCTTCCTGTTAGTCTTCCCCCCGTTTTATATATTGAGCATGATGTCACATGGTCTGGAACATCCATTTGGTCAGTTGGGGTCACCTGTCCTGGCTGTGTCTCCTCCCACCCTCCCATGCACTCTGAGCCTCCTCACCAGTGTGGCAGTATGAAGAGAGAAAAGGCCTCTGCAAGCCCTGTTCAGCAATAACAAAAACATCTCTGCATTATCAACCCTCTGTCCAGCACAAACGCAAAATGCAGCCCCATACCAGCCGCTGTGAAGAAAACTAACTCTACCTCAGCCAAAACCAGCACACCCATGAACAAAGAGGATCAGAAAGTTCCACCTGAACATAACAAAGAACTTTCCTGTGAGGGCAATGGAGCACTTGTGCAGGTTCCTTGGAGATTCTGGCAATATCTCCTTCCCTTGAGAAACCCAAAGCAGAATCCTGAGGGATGTACTTCAGGGAACTGTGCTTGAGCGGGAATGTTAGACTAGATAGACCTCCAGTGCTTCCTTCTAATCTTAAACATTCTGTGTTTCTGTGACCATCATCTCAGATAGAAGTGATGCATATCACAAGTTTTAACCTTTGAAGAGTGTTATTTTAAGAGACCAAACCAAAATCTTCCACCTTTTTTTTACTTCGTAATTCTAGTTTGAGCAGGACATGCCTTTGAATCAGCAAGCATAGCTGACAGCTCTCAAACATAAATATCATACTGAATTTTGTCCTAGGGTGAGGTATTATTAGACAACAGGACATGTCTTCTTCCCCCTTTTCTTTTTTACTTGTAGAGATATAGAAAGTCTCTTATGGGTACCGCGAAGTCCAATATATGTTCTGACTTGACATAACAGCTTAGGGAATTAAACCTAAACTTCATACATGGAAAATAATTTTTTTTCCTTAAGAGGGAAAAACTTTGAACTCTAGGCAAAGAAAACATGTTAAATTAAGGAAATTAAAGAAATATAGGACAAGTTTTTGTGCAAGCACATGGAAACTAATTGCAATCCACTGAAATAAACCAACTACACCAGAATCAAAATTACAACCAGGCAACTTTAGTTTGAGTAGAATAAGATAAGCTCACATTAATGGATTAATGCACAATATTATATAACTAAGACTAGATATGTAGATATATATATATTGTTCCTGGATTATACAATTACTTAAAAAGAAAAATCCAGATTACATATAAACAAATACTCAAATGAAAGCTGAGCTGCAGTCTCTGAAATAATTTTCAGTGAGACAGATTTCTAAAACTATTTATATGTCCAAAATGAAGTGCATTAGTGGATGTTTGAAGACTTTGGCCTTCTTATAAGTGTGATTTGAGAATAATGCTGCTTTAAAAAATTCTGGGTAGCTAGAAATCTACATTATTTAGAAGCCTAAATATATAAAAATCCCAAATTATTTCACTATGACTGAAGTTTCATATCTTCTTTATATGCACAGATTGCTGCTTCCTATTTTCCCTGACAAGGAAAATCACATAGCCAAGGTCACAGAACTGAAGAACGTAGTATTCTTATTTGTCCAGGTGAGACTAAGACCCATCTTTTCTTTCTCTTTCCCGTTCATCCAGAAGGTAGAGGTCTCAAAGGACTGTAGTGCCAGGTCAAAAGTTAAGAGCAATACCTTTAGATCCTTTTTTCTGCTAAAGCATCAGAAGTCTCTTTTGAGTACTCTTTTTTTTCTATCTACATGAACTCCTGGTGAGGATTTCCCTTCCTTTGGGGCACTTTTAGTTATGCTACTCTATAGGCTTTGAGAAAACTTATTGACTGTTCTGTCTTCTTGGGTCTAGTCCTGAGGTTTAAACTGAGCAGTACAACTTGTTTGTTTCAATATTCAAATAGAAGAGAAATATTCTCTAGTTTTATATTAGGTAGGTGCCTAGTAGGATACTAATAATCTTTTTATGTGCACTTGTTTGGTAACCTCTGCCTTACACTGTGTTGAAGTTATTACTTCCTGATGGGAATATTAAAGGAAAATAATATCACAGAAACTTTTCTATGTTTTTTGGTTTGGTTTTTTTTGGTTGGTTGGTTGGTTTTGATTAGTTGGTTTGGTTTTTTAGGGTTTTTTTTTGTGTGTGTGTTTTTGTTTGTTTTGAGATGTCTCATTGAAAACTAGTAAGAAAGAAAGAAAAAAAGAATGAAAAGAATCAAAGGAACAAATTACAAACTAACCTTATGAAAATTGAAAATAAAAAAACCAAACCATTAGAATCAAAATGTTAATAATTCTGTCTGTTCTTCAAACACACAGAATTACCTACCCTGCACAACAACATTTGTTTTTGGCAAGGCACACTGATTGTGCTTGCAGTGATTTGTGTGTAAAAGACATAACTTCCTGAATAAAGCACAGTATTAAATTGCTGTGGTGCAAAGCTGATTTCTCTTTCTATGGTGGTTTTCCATCTATCCAGCAAGTTCAAAGGCTTTCTCTCCTTACCTTCAGTTAACACCGAAAACTGGATCTCAAAACACACACAACTCTCTTCGGTCCATATCTATATTAGTCAACAGGAAAATATACAGAGTTGAAGTGTCAAATTTTACATGTATTTATTAATTCATGATACACCTGTGTTCAGATTCTAGAGACAGAAATGGTTGGAGAATATATGTACTGAATGAAATGGAAATGTCAACCACAGGGATTTTTAGGAGGGCCTCCTGCTAGGTATGAGATACAGGTAAGGAATAAGCCTGGAAGTGATTGCCTGAAGTGTAACAATTGTGCCATGGACAGATCTGAGCTGGAGGCTGAGCCTACAATTCTCAGAAAGGTAACTGCTTCAAAGCAATGGGCTAAAAAGAGTTCCTCTGCAGAATGGTTCTTAGGGCATGTGTTCAAGGAAATATTCAAATACAAAGAAAAGGGCAATGCCATCTGTACATGAGATGATCATCACATGGACAAGATGTAAAAATAATTTTTAAAAAAATCAAACTTCACCTTGTAAAAACTATGCCAAAAAAATAGATGTACTATATTTAAGCATCTTCAGAGAGATTTCAAGGGGTATGAATAGGAGACAACTTTAGGTAAGAACTTGGCATTGTCCTCTTTCCTCCCTGAGAGAACTTGACATCTAAACACTATGCTAACCGGAAAACCACACTGGTCTTCGTTCAGTGTGTGATTTCTAAGTCTCATTCTTGTAATGAATTCTAAGTCTTCTAATTTTAATTGCTTTTCATTTATAAATGTTTTAAGAAGAGGAGACAAGTAAAGTAAGAAAAAAAGGAAAAATAGCTGAAGTTCATTGTAGAACACACACTCACAAAGAGGTTTTCCCCAAGCCTAGATAAAAACGGAGGGAGGCACTAATGATCATTTGTCTGTGTTGTGACTTGGATGTCTTCCTCAGAGTAGAGAGGTAGTTTCAGAAGATTCTGATTTGTTTGAGGTTGCTTGTGATCCATACTTTGCATGGTATACTGTAGGCAGATGCCTGATAAGCATATTCAACAGTCAATTTTGATTTGCAATTTTTCTGGTTACCCCTAAGCTCTACCAGTGTACTTGGACTGTGAGCTTCATAAATTTTAGACAAAATGTGAACCAAAAAGTGTTCCAGGAATAGGGCAGGGGCTTTAGAGGTTTTGTGAAGCTTCATAAATAACAAGTCTTGGATTGTTACCACAAAGTCACATATACCTGAACATAAGCTAAAATGTTCACAATTCCCCTTTCTCCTTGCCTCTTAGGATACTTTCATCTCTTGGGCTTGACAAAGGTCCATCATAAATGGTCTGTGTCTCTGACAATATTTTAGTATTGGGTCTCCCACATATACAAAACCATTCATCTTCACACATTTTTATGCCTTTCCAATTCTTTATCAATTTTCATAAAATTGTTCTAATTTGAAAGGAGGAGTTTTACCAGTCAATATAAACATATTTGGAAGTATAAACTAGTTAGATAGTAATAAATATTATCCTATGATCTTTTGTCCTTTTAGGAGTTCTGAAAAACATTTTATATTCATTCTATCTGTTTCCTAGGACATTGTAGGAAAACATGTAATGTTTGCCTTCAAAACCCAGAAAGGACTCAAAAAATTCCAAGAAAGTCCCCTGAGGTTTGCTGATTTCCAAGTAAAAGCAAATTATTAAATGAAATTTAAACTAACCTACAGTAAACCAGGGTCAGACAATGTGTGTAACATATCAAGGTCAAAAGGTAGGTGATTCTTTGAGACAGTAACTCTGAGAGCAGGGAGTAATTTTTTTTTTTTTTAATTGCAGAACCTTTGTGTGTTGTTTTGTATTCTTTACAAGTTTTAATTAAGACAGTTTGCTGGTGGGTGCCCAAAGTAAATACACGTCTATATAGCACTCTGTCTCTTAAGAAATGCCTGTGGCATACAGTGTTTAAAATTTTTATGCCTTTCTGACTGTATGTATCCTTTATTTCATCACTCCCTTGGTAGTGTAGCTTATTTTCCAAGTTAAACAAAGGCATTGGCAGAGAAGCTACAATGTGTTCTAATCTTCTGACCCTCACATTGACAGTTCAATATATTTTAGAACAACTAAAGATATGGAAGTGGAATTATGAAACAAGCAGGCACTTTAGAAGAATGTTCCATAAATTTATAGCTTCACTGCGTAGTGGAACTGCTGTAGTTTTAAAAGAGCAAGGACATACATCTGGAAAATAAAACATAATGGTCATGGCTCACTGGAAGAAAAAGATAAAAAGATCTGTCAAATAAAATTGTACAGAAAATGTCAGATTATTGGTTTCATCGGGATTTATTAATTTGATAAATTTCAATTCTTGTTTGCTAAATGAGGGTGGGGAAACTGCCATGCAGGCTGATGATTGCAATCACTTTTTAACATTTCTGGTTTTATTTTTCACCTATATCTAAAATTCATGCAGTTAGGTGGGGAAAGGTTCTCTCCCCTCAGCAGGCAGGTTCTTGCAGTAACTCAGGGCACACATATTCAAGCATCAAATGTCACCACATTGCCATCTTACTGTGAGTGACTGGAATTTACTCCCTATTGTTAGTGGTGCTGAAAATTGCTACTAGATACTACGGAGTTCCTAATGTGTTGTCTAAACTGAAAACATTTTCAGGGACTGAACTGACCTTTTAGAAAACTGCACTTTCATCCTTAAAGTGCCGGACTATTGCAATATTTCATTTAAAAGGTTATTTAAACTTTTTTCATCTTTTTCTGGAAAAGGGTAAGGATTATTTTGTGAAAGAAGTATCTTCATATAACTCTTTTGTGTCAAAAACCAGGGAAGAATACCACTCATTACTCTAAAATTGCTTCGAGAAAACTAGGCAGAAAAGACCATGGCTGCTATTCTTCCTGAGAAATGAGCAGATAATTTTAATTAATATTTAATACTTGCTTTCTAGTTCTAACTAGTAGTTATTAGAGATAATGTGGATCTTTTTCTATGAACATTCTGAGAAAAGATGAGAAGAAAAAAATATTTTTCTTCTACGTTATTGACTTGGAATTGAGGTATAGAGAAATGATGAGCTGCTCACAGTCAGTCAGAAAAATCTGCAGCAAAATGTGTCCTTCTCCAGTACCAGTTAAATGTCCCAACAAAAAATATCTCCCCCTGCCAATTTGGCTGAAAAGGGATTGATTGCTTGTAGAGCCAAACCGTAATACCACACCTGTGCATTTAAAAGAAGGAAAAAGAAATTGAACCAGATTGCAGAGTTGCCAGCCTGAGGAGTGCTGACCAAAAACAGCCTTTTCCCCTACAATTTATCAGAGGAAGGGAAAAGAAGTATTAAAGATAGGATTAATCCTCTTTAGAGGGGAGAATGTGGGAAATGATTACTGCAAGAACTGGTTGGCTGTAGTGCTAAGGGATCAGATTTTAGAAAAAATAACAGCCTGCTTCCAAATGATAAATGAATATGTGAGCTTCACTGATGGCACACATGACTGTTTTTAGACTTAGAAGAAGTGACAGAGGAAGATGAGCAGTCATGTAAGTGGCAGGGTAAGTGTATTAAAGGCATGGCATAAGAGAAACGAGCTGACATAAAGACCAGTGACCGTAAGGAGAGGTGATAAAAAAAAAGAGAAGGGAATATATTAAGGAAATGAGTTAACTGTTCACGTCCTGAATCTTGTTCACATTCTGAAACTCTTAGGTCAATGAAGAAAATAGCATTTTCCAGGAAATATGTGGAGAAATGTGGAATTAAGGACAGAAGGAAAGAAATACAGAAGATTTAACTATATATTTTACAGACATCATCTTCTTAGAGAATATGTATTTGATACTTTTTTCATTATCGCAAACATGAACTTTAAATGGGTATTTGGCATTTCCAGAAGGCTCAAACATGTGATTAAAGAAAGCAGACATAACAGAGTAAGGTACAGTCCTGCCAATTATTCCTGGCCTACCTAGGTTATCAAATAATGCTGATTACATGCAAATTTTTCCTTTGAAATTTACAATAAATTTTGTTGTCTTGTAGTAGGCTGGGTTAGGAGTGCACATACATTAATGGAGGATCAGCTGCTGAATGTAATTTATTAGGCTGGTTATAACTTATCTATTTTAGCCACAAATCTCAAACAAAAATGAACTAAATAAAATAAAATCAAGCTTTTAGGGATTACTGCAGAATAGTTGGACCAACATAAAATATTTTCTTCTAAAGAAATACCTCTCATATTTTAGAAGAGAGTAAGAGACCAAGGACAACTTAAAAAGTGGGCCATCCTTTCTTGGAGGCAAGAAGCCAGTTAACAAAGATGCTCCATTGTTGCAAGCGTCCTTAAGCAGTGAGCAGTGCTACTGAAGTTTTACTTATTTTTGTAACATCTACAGAGGTTGAAACAGCTGCCAGTAGATCCTGAGGGGGAAAACAGAAGCTCAGTCCATACTTTAACCTAGCACTGCCACAAACAGGAAGCTGCTTCTGAAAGATGATTCACTTACTAACTAAACAGCCAGTCAGGTTTTTGTTGGAGTTGAAGCTGTTCTTACTGCATAAACAGGAGCTTTTCAGCAACCGAACACCATAAGAAAGTAATCTGTTCGGTCTCTTATTGCCTTGCAGTAGTTGTAGCTGCTTGCATCTTCTCTGTCTAGGTGTAGAATATTTACAGGAGCACAGAATGAATGGTGTGGGTTGAAAGCGACCTTTAAATGCCATCTGGTCCAACCCCACTGCAATGAACAGGGCCATCTTCAACTACATCACATTGGTCAGAGCCCCATCCAACCTGGCCTTGAATGTTTACAGGGATGGGGCATCCACTATCTCTGTCGGCACCCTATTATACTTTTGCATCTCTTTTTAACTCACTTTTCACAGGTATTAAGGACTGTGCATAGCATAAATGAATGGAATAGTCAATCCAAAATATCTTTTTTTGTTGATGAAGTTGGATTAGAAATTATGAAAAAAAAAATTTCTGTTAAAAAAGTATTTGACTCAGAATAGAGTAGTATAGTGATGTTCACTTAAAAAGTCAATAGCTATAAAAAGGTGCCACTTTTTTTCTCCTAAGAGACCTTTTATATAGAATTATAAATAGCTGTGGAAAGTAAGATGCCATGCAGCCGTAACTATGGAGATAAATGTTTACATTTAATAGTCAGTAATATATTTATGTTGTTGCATCAGGAGAATGCATCTTATGGTTGCTGTTTTACTCCCCCATACTCATACTATATTGCACATGTTCAATGTATTAAATGATATTGAACAAAACCAAATGTAACTATAAGAGAGACTTCAAAATAATAATTAAAAAAAAACCCTGAAACTGCAATTACTTCCTATCCTGAGGAAAAAAGAGAACTGACAGTGTGTTATCAATACTCAGTGAAAAACTGGGGATGGCAATCCTTACACACTAATTTGACAGATTAAAAGAGTTCTGAAGTTAGATGAGAAAACCAAGCTTTTTTGGAAAACATTCGATTTTTTAACTTGATATATTAAAACATGGCTCTTGTTTTACATACATACCACTTTTGCATTTTTTAAAATAAACCTATCTGGTTAGAAGTTTTATTCTCTCCTCTTAAGGTCATTCTAATATATTGAGATTTTAAATAGAACTTGTTGATAAATTTCCATCAAAATCATCTGAATGTGAAATGTGTATTTTCCTTCATATTGACATTTTTCATGAGTAAATGTCAGATTGTCACCTTTTTTTTTTTCTCTACTTTTCTTTTAGGGAATGTACATAGAACATTTTCGTTCAGGTCAACATCATGGTAATACTTCTATCCACTGAAACTCTTAATTTCCTCATAAGAACTGTAGATTGCAGAGTTCTGGGGTCTTGTGATGCTGAGACTTCATCACTATGATGCAGTCAGTATGTCTGCAAAGACACTGTCTACATGAGTCTAAAACACAAGAAAAACTGTGATCAAAATCAACAAAATTATCTACATATTATTATAGACCAAAAAAACCATAGTATTTTGAGGGATCAGGCTCTTAACAATCCTTCTCATTTCATAACTCATTGCAAATTTATGAGCTGCTGAGTTTTGTTCACACATATTTAAATATCACAGAGAAACTTGTATCTGTCCTATTGGTAGTTATTACAGCAGACAGGAATACCAAGCTATTTAGGGACAACAATTCTAATTTCCATTGATTTCGCTAGGAACTCAGGCACCAAAATCCTGTTCAGCCAGGCACCTACAGACAGTTGTGAAACAAGCAATCGTTATTCATAGTGTTGAGCGCTCACCCATTAATCAGGGTAAAACTTGAGAATTGAGAATGACATATTTGTCAGTCCTCCTCACTTCCCATAAACACTTTTGTTGATTTTCACTTATATGTACAATACAAAATGAGTGGAACAGTGCACTTTACTGAATCAATACAGAGCATGATGATTTAAAGTGTCAGGATATAAGGCACAGATAACAAAAAAGAGGAGGCAAGAATAGCAACATTACTGAGAAATGAAATAGAATCTGCTGAGAAAAATGGCATAAACACTTGGAATGACAGTAGAGAAAGTTTTGATAGAAATTTGGATAATAAAGGCAGTCAGGTAATTCAGTGATGCAGCTACAGATCTCTTGGGCAGTTAGAGCAGATATGGCAGTACACTCAGCATGGTCTCAAAGAGCTTGGCTTTAATCTTTATCAAAGGAAAAGTAATTACCTTGATACTGATTTTGAGAGAAACTAAGCAAAAACTTAAGAGGTTTTTTTTTTCAAGGAACTATAAATTGTTGAGAGGGAGGTAATGGGGAAAGAGTGTTTGTTTTTATTTAGTTCTTTTGTTTTTGTTTTTCTGCTAAATAGCCTACATGGTTAGAGGCAGTTCTGTGTATAATGCAATGACTTGAGACAGGTTTAAACACAGTTGATAATGAGAACATGCACTATGCAGCAAATAAAAAAATCTTCAGGTTTGTGACTTCTTAGCAGAGAAAGAAGTGCACTAGGTTTGATGTCAGAAAGTCTGACTATGAGGGAATGGGAAATACTCAATGGAACTTTGGCTGATATTTTATAGCACTGAGGAAGTATACTAGGGAGACTGAAATAATCGAAGAACTGACAATTAAAATTCACTCTGATATAATCCATCCAGGGAAATAGAGAGCAAAGTAAGCTAACAAGGAATATGAATAATATTGATATATGTAAGGAAAAAGGGGAAAAAAACCTTAAAAATATAAAAATTCTAGAAAGAATAGGGAGAAAGTAAGAAAGTAAGGTAAAAAGTGGAAGTAGTAAAAACTAGGAGATAGACGATAACTCTTATTTTTGCATGGAAACTATTTTACTTTCTAAATTCAGAAGCTGCATAAATTGTATTAGCAATAGTAATTCAATGCCGGTTTGCAGTGCACATGCCATAAAGACTTGCACTGGTTTAGGCTGGGAAAGATAGAAATCTGGAATTGAATTTTTGTTTTTTAGTAGCCGCTATGGGTCAGTTTTTTGGATTTGTGCTGAAAACTGTTGATAACACAGATGTTTTCCTTACTGCTAAGCAGTGCCGACATAAGGCCAAGGCCTTTTTTGCCTCTCACCTCAGCAAGGAGCTGTGAAGGAGCATAGCCAGGACAGGTGACCCCAAATGACCAAAAGAATACCGTATGGTATCATCCCATACAACATGGCATCATGCTCAGGAATAAAAATTGGAATGTGGGGAGAGGTTTGTGAGGGTTACTGATGCTTGGGTACCAGTTGGCTGGTGGGGAACAATTGTATTTTTTTCACTTGTTTTTCTTGGCTTTGATTTTTTTTTTTGGTGGTTTTTGTTTGTTTGTGGGGTTTTTTGGGTTTGTGGGTTTTTAGTCCTTTTGGGGGTGGGGGATGATTTTTTTCTTCTTTGTTTATTTTGGAATTTTTTGATTGGTTTTATGGTAGCAAGGGGAAAGACTGTAAGCAAGTAGGTATGTGGTTCTTTTGCTGCCTACCACAGTTGGACCATGACAGCACTGAACATGTTGGATGGTAACAAGGAACAATCAGCCATGAGGAATAAGACAACGGAAGAGGCTTTCCTGCTTTTTTTTCTTGGCCACTGTTTTCCTCATCTCTCCTACTTATAAAAGCACTTCAACAAACAACTTCAGATCTGCTGTAGACTGTTGAAAAAGAAAAACGGTGGGTTGAAAACACTACTGTCAAATTCTGGCTTACTTACACCATATAAACCTCTTCAATTTAAAGACACTTATGACCTAAATCTTCACAAATATAGGAATTGCCATTTCATGAGCGTCACTGCAGATAAACTTTGGATGCCCGAAGTTTATACTAACCCATGAACCTTTAGAATGACAGCCATCCTGACCTGATGCTGGAATCAGTTGCCTAAAAATATGTGGCTAGAAATAGGCTAGGAACCTTCTGTCATCCTTCCAGGCTTCCAGCTGCATCTCGAGAAAGACACAGATTTCCTGCAGTCCTGTGTTGCTTCTGCCAAGATCACACACGTCTCAAGTATCCTGGGGCATCTGGTACCATATTTATGAACTCAAAACACCCTTTGGTAAAACAGTTTATTTCAACAATTTAATTTAAAACATGCTGAAAGATACAACAGTTAAAGAAAGAAGAGAAATAATGAGGTACACAATTAAACTGGGCTTTTTGATCAGTGCTTTCTAAAACCTAACTAGACATTTGTTATACTTGTAAGCTGTCTTGTTCCCAGTCTTCAGCTCATTTAATCAGATGTAGCTAAACTGCTTCTAATACCAAGCATTACACTGTGACTTTTAAAACAAAAGAACTCAAATTCAGCTTGTAGAGAAATTTGGCAAAACTATTTTTTCATTTGTATGATTCATTTAACAAAGTTAAAATATTCAAGATTTGATTGTCATTACTGCATTCAGTCGTTCATAGAAGCGTGTCAACAGAGGATGGAAAGACTGTGTAAAACCTTGTTTCTTACATTTCTCTAGGGTTTCTGAGTCAGAGCTGTAAAAACCCAGGAGTAAACTGGTAAACAGACAGTGACTCAGCCATGACCATTCGCTCCTCTTTTTGATCTATTTCCTTTCACAAAGCAGTTTATTCCCTTTTGTTCCTTTATTTCCTATCAAAGCAGTTTATTCCCTTTTGTTCCTGGTCAAAGATTTGATCATTCCCTGCACTTCTCTAGACACTTTTCTACTCTTTTGCTTACAAGAGGGATTAATATGTCAGTCTCCCTTGCTTTCTCTTTCATACACCATGTCATAGGCTGCTCTCCCCTGCATGGTAGAGAAAGGCTATGGAAATACAGCCTTAAATCAATTTCTAGCAGTCTGCTTACTTTTTTTTTTTTTCCAAATTTAAATCATATCCCATCTTCCTCTGTTGAATACTCCCTTAGTCTTCTGAAAGAATTATTAAGACCATGAAAACAGGGGTTTTGCAATGGATACTTGTGAGAAACACTTGCTGTATTTTAGGACAGCCACAACTCCCTTTCACCAAACAGTCAGAAGCCATCCAGAAGTGGGCACCAGTCCAGAAAAGATTGTTTAAGCAATATGCCTGTTCAAAGCATTGCTTTAGCAACACCAGTCTGTGGCTGCTGGCTGCTCCTGAAGCCACTGTTCAACTCGGGCCCCTGGACACAGGAAGGGACAGCACCTTGTTTCCCACAGCAATGCAGATGGCCGGAGCAACTGGCCACCCACTTGCCAATATGTACCAGAGTTTGAGGAGTCTGAGGGATTTCACAATGAAATACATTCACACAGATGGTGCTTGAAAAACATTAAGGGATAATACTTCCTCATGGAAGGACAACTGTTAGAATATGAGATGCCCATTCTAGGATTTACAGGCACCACTCTATTTAACCTTTGTGGCAGATAAACTTGGCAGCTTTAGTTTAATCTCAGATATTTTACTGCTTCCCTAAATCTACCCAGTAAGGGTATAAGTATCCCTTACTGAAAAAAAAAAAAAATAAAGTCCAGAAAATATCATAGGATTGGAATAGATTTACTGTAGAAACCAGATTTCTCATTTCAACTGAGGAAATGTTAAATGAGAAAAAGTTAAATATAGAAGCAACTAAAAAGAAATACCCTTGCTGTAATGCTAAAGATGACAACTAAAAGATTGTAGAAATGATTCCTATGTCGTAAATATAGGATGACTTTAATATTAAATCTTTGCAGATTTTTTCTAAAAATCAAGCCTTAAAGACTGCATATTTTATATTTCTGACAAAATCCATTTGCTTATTTTCATTTGCCATTTTTTCATGAATAATACTTGATTCTTTCTTATTTTTTAAATACTGCAAAGCATTCAGCTAATAGAAAGAAAGCAGCAGTTTATTTCAAGCTAGTGCTGTCTTGGTCACATGAGTCCTGATATTTAAAGTATTTTAATCAATATGAAAGAATAACAGATGCTAAGCTCTCCAAATACAATTATATTTACTGTATAAATCTTATTTGATGCAAGTTAAAAAAAATACTTACTTTTTGCAAACTAAGATTTTATCCTCAAGGTCTTAATTTATTTTCTAATCTCTCTTTTCTATGAAACCTCTTGCAACATCAAGCTTCTCTCCTTGTTCATTTTCTAACACAACTGTCCAGTCACTTATTTGGCCTTATATGAATTCCACATTGACAGTGAATGTACAAAAAAGTTAAAATATTTGGAAATAGGGAAATCTTTCTGTTATCTACACCATTTCACCACCACCACAACGCTTTTCCTTATAGTATATCCCACAGTGTGCTGGTCAGCCTACTTTAAGTGACCCAGATCGTGTAAACTCCTGTGTTTTGATAGACTAAGTCCCTTAAACTACAAAATTTTGCTGTTAAGAAACATTATTTTGGATTATGTCTTCCAGTGATTCTTTCTTTCCAACAAAATATTGTTTTTAGATATTAATTTGAATTGGAGAAACATGTTTACATTGTACTGCAGATAAGTGACCATTAATGCTCCTAAAGAAAGCCCTATTGCATCATACGTGAGATTTCTGAATGCACATTACAGACTGGCTAAAATACATGTCCCTGGAAAGCATTCGCTTCTGACATTACCAGTGAAAGCTGGCTGGAAAGGATAAAGGAAAAGGAAAAGTTTGGAAGCTGAAATGAAAAGAAACAGAACAAACCAGTACTGTTGGATGGATGAAAAAGCTAGATAGCTGTTAGTTTAAAATCAATAGTATGTTCAGTCATGTGGTAAGTAGAATTCCATGTGGTTGAATGAGTTATTGATGTGGGAGTTTATTTGTTTTGCTGTATGCATGGTATCACAAGCCAAACTTCAGTGGAGTGATTAATGTGGCTGAAAAAAATTCTTGTAACATCAACTGGGACTTCTGTTTCAGGATGTTGTCTCTGTCCACCTATGATGGCAATGAAACGGTGTTAGCAAGAAGCACACTTAAATACCTTGTCTTTTCAGACTAACCACCAGCAACTGGGGATGAAAGAGAAGTTCTGTAAAAGGAGCCTCTGCAGTGGGGACTTTGACTTAAGCCTTTCATGCAAAATGGTTTTTTTAGTCCTTTTTTAAAATCTTCCCTGTGACAATATGGTTTTACAGTTACATGACACATGAAGAGAACTAGATACTCATGAGTGATGCTGGAGAATGCTTTTTGAGGCATCCAGACACCAGTTTGAAATAGTGAGGAGAGGTTTATCTTAAGTCTGGGCTCTCTCAGAACTCCCAGAACTCATGTGCACAGGAGAGAGAGCCTGCAGTATTCATGCAAGGGCATGGACCTCGCACAAGATGAAGTGCAAAGACCTTTATTGCACAGTGAAAATTTCTTAAATACCACCACATAAACAGGACATAATCTCATATAAACAGGAAAGATGCATCCCAGAGTGTCCCCCAATCACCTGGAGTATTGCCTAGATGTTACCTCTTATAGTAATAGGTAAACAATACTCTATTAGGTCACAAACCACAATATTCTCACACAATTGGTCAAGAAGGCCACAAACCCATAATAAATCTCAGATGACCTGGATGTGTTTCCATGGTCACCTCTGGGCCTAAGGAAAAGTCCTATTCCAGGCCTTCCAGGCCTGCTTATCTGTAACACCCATGGTGTAACCCTACAAGAGCTTTCTTTTGTGAGAAGCTGACAGTGCCCCTTTGTTAGTACTGTAGTTTATACTTTCAACAGAGATGAAACAGAACTATTTCTGAGTCCTTGTTCTGAATCAAGCAAAGGAAAGACTGTATTCAAACTCAGACAAGAAGTGATTTTTGTCCTCCTGTTCAGGTGACACAGAGTAGTTCATATTCCCATGGCTGAAGACCAGTCCACTATACAGTGCACTTGGTGTCACTATGAGTGGTAGATGGTGCTCCCCTGTCCCTTGAGCATATATAATTTTATTGTTAGCATTAATCAAAGATCATAAGCATAATATGGAGAATGATCAGAATGATTTTTTGCGGCATGCTTCCAGCAGCACGTTGTGTGTCTTTGGGTGTTGTGATCAGAAATCTCAGCTTTCTAAAAAGACACTGGAACAGGAGTTCCAGGAGAAACTTGTAGTTTCCAAGAGGAACTGAAAGAGTTGGTTTAAGATCATGCACACTTCTTGTAGAGCAGATTCTCAGAGCTGAAGTATGATTCACTTAGAAGACATTATTTAGTTTTCTCTAAAGGAGATCCCACGAATGAATTGTGTTGTGTAGCTGCTCAGAGGACAGGGCCAATGTATGTATCAGGGAGTCAAGTTATTTCACATTAATACACATCCAAAGAACATTCTACACCTCAGCTCTTGGACCCCACTAAAGAATTATCAGCTATTTACACTCTTTTTTTCTCCCTTTTTTTTTTTTCAGTATGAAACAGGGGCAAAACTCCAGAATGGCTTTTAAAACTGAGTGAGGGCACTCACCTGCAATGTAGAAGGCAAAGATTCAAGTCCCAGATTTTCACTAGGCAGAGAAGAAAGTTGAATTAAAGTGTCATGTTGCCTACTAAGTGTTCAATGCCCTACACACTCTGTTTTTCTGAGTTTGATTCTCTGTTTAGACTGGAAATTTTGATTCTGCTTTTAAGGCAGACTTTTTAATACATTTTTTATTAAAAGCAGTATAAAAATCAGTTCCACAACAATGTTGAAGAAAAAATTACTTTGGAAAATATGGCATTTTTTACACATAAACTTTTCCAGCTTATTCTTTGAGATACACTTGAGTTATTCCTGCAAAACTGAAATTTAAAAAAAATGGAAGCAAATTTGATTTGGATTCAAATTTTAGTGAAATAATTGTTTTACCCTTCCCCTTTACTGAGTGTATGAATAGCTAGGTCCTCAGACCAGGAGCTTGAAGAAAAAATTTGACTTCTGTAGCAGCCACATATTTTACAGTCCATAAATAATTCTTTGTCTGTCTAGTGAACTACTATACACAGACTCACTAGAAAAAAATTGTTTAAATTAATGCCATCTAGCAGCTGAGAAATACATGAGATCCTATCTCCTCTTCTATTATCAGGAAAGCATAACATATAGCAGGCAAATATGACACCAGTTTCAGAACTTCATGGTTGTTATTTACAGCATATTCTAAACTTTTTTGACAATTTTAGAATACTGCCTAAACAGAGGTTGGAAAGAAATGCAATGGAAAGAGGTATTCTGAGCCAACTATGACCCGTTTTAAACTTTGCTACATTTTCCACGTGTGCTACTTGGAAAAAAAATTGTTATTCCTACTCAAAACCACACTCAGTTCAGCTAAACCATTTCTAGCCTAATTAGTTAATCAATGGATTATTAATTCATTTAAGAGTCATAATTTCTAGAAATTTATGAACAGCTTTGTCTGTTTCCTTAATGTTTACACCATTTAGGGCAGATGCATTTGAGGAGAATGCAATTACAGCCTCCGTAAACTTCAATACATTTCATGAGGAAGAATAATGAAATCTATTTTTGGCCATTTCTCTGAAATATTTCAGATTTCTGCCTCTCATTTTCTAATTTTGAAGACTTGTATATGTTCTTTTCTCTTCACAGCTTGTGACAGAATTTTCTAAGCAAATATTTATAATGAAAAAAATCTATTATTGCTTAATGATTATTATATTTTTACTCTAATATTAAATAATTAGTATAGTGATTTTTATCCTCTTCCTGGCTACAATTTATCAAACATTTGTTTACCATATATTACACATTACAAAAAAAGCCTTTCTTCTAAAATAAGTGCATTAGATTCTAGTTCTTACCTGTCTTTAGTTTTAATTTTGACTTTCTTTTATGTTTTCCTGATGGAAAATGTTCATCAGAATTTCAAAGCTGTCATGAGGACTTAACAGCCAAAAGACAAAATCAGATCAGTCACTTACTGTGGTGACTATCAAGTTGATTTCTTTTGTTTCCCATTATAAGTTGTTCCTCAAATTTATGGGCACAATTTGCCAGTCAAAAATACATCTAGTAATTATAGTAGTTGAGAAAGAGATTTCATATAAAAACCTCATATTCCTAAAATACCAAGTTTTTATTCTGATACTTTTTCTATACATGTTCTAGAGCAAGATAGGCTTAACAACAGCAAAATTTTTCTCCAATGATTGCACTAAACCTTAGGTGAAACGGGATGATTGTAGTGGTCCTTGATTTAAAGCCTATAAATATATTTTATCTAGCCTTTACTGTCTACCACATATACCTCAAAGACCAGGCAGATACTAATTTAAAGGCATTCTGGGTTTGTTTGTTTTTGTTTGTTTGGGGTTTTGTTGTTGTTGTTGTTATCACTGTTGTTGTTGCCCTAACAATTTACATTCCCTAACACTTTCAAATTAGGCAATAAGGTACTTCACAGCAATATACAATTCCCAATAACACTGTGTACTCTTACAATCTTTTCTATTTGCTTGATAGTAGCAGATGTCATTAGCAGAGTTTTCAACAATTCTTGGACAAATACAAGAATAATTTTCACTTGTTCAGCTCTGAGTCTCAAGTGGTGCTAAACACTGCTAAGAATTTATATATTCTTGCTTTAATATTATATATTAATTAGTCATTGACAACCTTCTTCCCACAACTGAAAGCATTTTACAGAAGTGTAACATGTACTATTCCCAACATTGATCCATCATACATTGTGGGATATCACTGCTTGGACATGGAATCCCAAAGCAGTATTTCACATTCTTCTTGGAGGACATATGGTATTCTTCAGTATTTAAACACTTCCCCTTAAAACTTCCTCCTATCACTCAGCAATGCTCTTATTAAATACTATCTCATTAATAAAGTAGTTGAACCCTAAATAAGAACACTTTTGTAAACCAAATTAATAGATCATGGACTCACAAGAAGGTAGAGGTTGGAAAGCAGCTCTGTTGGTCAGCTGGTCCAGCCTCTCTGCTCAAGCAGGGCCACATTAAGCCAGTTGCCTAGGCTCATATCGAGACAGCATTTTAATATTTCCAAGGATGGAGAAACCCTAACTTCCCTGGGAATCTTGTACCTTGGTCAACGTGCTTGGTCACCCTCACAGAAGTAAAAAACTGTTTCATTATGTTCAGGCTGAACTGCCTATATTTCAGTTTGTAACCAGAGTTTCTTGTCTTGGGCACCCTGTGAAAAGCAGGGGTCCGTGTTATTTAGACCCTCTCCTGAGACTCTCCCTGAATCTGATCTGCTCCAGGATGAATAACTCCAGCTCTCTCAACCTTTTCATGACTCTTCTCTATTGGTGAGCCTAGGGGTGAACAGAGTTCTCCAAGTGTGGCCTCAACAGTGCTGAGAAGAGGGTTGGCAACTCTCCTAACAAAGCCCAGAATCCCACCAGACTTCTTTGCATCACAGGCACATTGCTGGCTTGTGTTCAACTTGGTGTCTACTAGAACCCTCAAACCTTTTTGATATGCTGCTTTCCAGCTTGGTGGCCCCTAGCATGCATTTTTGCCTGGAATTATTTCTTCCCAAGATACAGGACTCTACACTTCTTGTTGAACTCCATGAAGACTGAGGACCTGTCAAGGACCCTCTGGACAGCAGCAGCAGCCCCTGTCAAATCCACCACTCTCTCCAGTTTTATATCATGCTCATCCCCACCTCAGCTTCCTATTACCAGGCCTTTCACTGGTTTGCTCTTAGAGGAACATGCCTGATACTTTTATCACTATGCACATCAATATCAATATATTAAATACACGAAGTTACTTTAATCTGTTTGTCTCTTTGAATTTGATGAGACTGTATACACCTGGTAGATAATACAGTTCTGGGGTTTGCAAATGGCTGTGTGGATGATAGGTGGCTGCATACTCTGAATGCAGCTCAGATGCTGTTAAATAGGTTTGGTTTTGTAACAGCTCCCCTTTCCTGCAGGATTTACATTGCAGCTTGTGACTCTTATAATGTCTTCTTCAAATTTGACATAACTGTATATTTCAAGGACTCTGATTCAACTTTTGCATTTTACATCATAAACAATTAACATCCCCATAACCCATTTACAGAACAGCAGAGGGAGTGAGACAAAGAGATAAAGAAAGGGGAGTGATCTCTTATTTTTAACTAACTCTAGGCTTTGGAGGGGAGAAAAAAAGAGATATTCCAATTAATAGGTGCAATAAAGCAAAAAATAATCTTTTGTAATTATAGTAGTAGTACTTCAAAGTATTCATGTGTTTGGGATCATATTTACAGATCAAGCAGAATTATCCATTGTAAATATAAGAGATCACTCCCAAGGCAGGAGAAGTGAAAGAAAAAGAATAAATAAAAGAAGAGCTTCCTAATTTATGATGCTTTGCTACTAATGCTAACTTATTTACATGTCACAGTATAGGACTGAAATATTCAACGTTTAAAAAAAGTAAATAATCTGGCATTGGGAAATCCTAAAATATTTCAGTTAGGAATGATTAGCAAACTTTGTACCTATTCAGTCCTCTGCAGTTTTTCTTTGACATCACTATGTTGTGCAGATTTTCTGCCAGAGGACAATCTTTAAACTTAATTTTTACTTCTTGCCACTTGGACTATCATGGACAAAATGTCCAAGTGATCTGTCATTCACTAGGAACTCTGATATCCACTGTGTCAGCTAGCTATAAACACAACTTAAGGCTTGGGACCAGGGAAAAAAAGAGTGGTCTCAATTACAGGATTGCAGAATAGACTTGGAGATAATAGTAAAATGGAGATAATAGCAAAATTGGTACTTTCTACATAGGGTTTCCAAAGAAATGCATAATCCTAAAATTAGCTTGTTGTTAATGATTACTGAAATTTGTTGGAGTTTTTTTTCTTTTATTATTTGATTTTGTTATATTAAAACAATCTGAAGAACTGAAACTGAAACAACCATACAAATAATTGAATGAGCAAATAATTAGGAAACTTTAGTTTCAAGGATGGAAGATAAGTTACAGCTGATACTGATTTTTAACCTTCTCCATATCTGAGTTTAAAAAATGGAACAATAAATATTTTTGTGAGGTCAGAAACTCAAAGTTTTTACAGTGTATGTCCATATTCTCTTTCTCGCTTTCATAAGGTCCTCATTAAGATATTTTCAATTGCTAATTAAATTTTTGCTAACTTAATATCCTAGTCTTGTAATTGGTTCAGGAGCCAGAGCTTCCAGGAAATATCCTATTCTCTTGGCAACATCTGGATTTTGTAAGGATGGCTTTCACAGAAAGCCTTTCTGCTTTGATTGTGTGGTCCTACATTCTTTTCCTGCTGCCCAAACAGGCAAGCATCCATCCAAACTCCAAATGCAATCACATGGTAGTGGATCTCCAGGATTACATCTCTGTCACATTCATGCTGGTGGCTCTGTGTGAGAAAAGCAATGGGATGTCATTATGCTAGATAGGTCACCTTATTTCATGTGCAACTGGGATTCAAAGGGATGAATCCAGACTTTTATAAAAGGATGATCATTTTAGGTCCTTCTTAGCTTATAGGTCCTTATAGCTAGTGGATGTGAATAGACATTTCTTCTGTGTAGGTAGTTTTGTCTGAGGAATTATTTCCAAAGTTAGAAGACATCCACTTGATATTCAATGTTTTCTGAGGCAGACTCTGTGTTAGGGAAGATACCTATTGCCATTGATACTGGCAAATTCTGTCATGCAGATATTTTCTGAAGAAAAGAAACCCAAAAAACAATGTAGAATGGATGGAACTTAGTGTGTGTGATAGGTACCTCTCACCTTGCAGGTGCCATGTTTTGTTGAAATTTCAAGTATTGTACTTCCATAACATCACCTTAAGGACCATCTTAAAATAATACACACTGATACGCTTCAGATTATGAAATATTTTCTCTCAGGTTGCCAGTTATCCATAACGTGTCATATAAAATTTCCACCTACACAATCTTAAGAAATATGAACATGCACTCCTACAAATATGTGCACTCCAACCTTGTGATTCTGTGATTCTGTGACAATGTGTGTGTACATGTACATATACATATATATGCACGTGTGTATATGCACATATATACTTACATCTGAAAACCCATATAAATCCAAAATGTATGTGTTCATACTCAAAGCATAGTTGCTTAATTTTAAAACTGAAGCAAGCAAATAACTTAAAAAGTCCATATCATAAAACCATTTTATTTTTAATTGAATAATGTCAGCTAAATATTACCCCGTAGCTATCACTCAAGTTTACAGCAGAACTCTATTTTAATGTGTCTTATCTGGTTGTTTATGTTTGCTTTTATTGCACATATCTCTTTGATCTCTACCCAGCTATAATTATGATGTTTTCAACATGTTTTATGTTTCTGTAACTGCTGTGCTCCATCAGATTTGGTACTTATACTGTCAACTTCAGGCTTTTTATGTTCTTTCATCTTTATTGTGGGTGGCCTTTGTTTATGGAATCTAATATTAACATTTAAGTGCATATTTCAAAGGAAATGGACCACAAGATGTCAAACATGCATTCACTTTATAATTTATCCATATTAAGCATTTTTTGCTACAGAAGTGCACAGTAAGTACCTAATTGATATGGTCTTTTTTTTTTTTTGCTAATGGCTGTTATTTACTGCTGTACTTAGATGGACATGCAGTAATCATACAGGGGAGCTTTGCACCTACAAACATGATCATAAATTCAGTTTCCCTTTTGATGCTTTTTGTTTTCTTTGTATCCTATTTGGTTGTCTGTATTTGGCGTTTGTTTTCTTTTACAGTACTCAAGAAGTAGAATTTAGAGCTCGCCATATTCCTTGGATTGGTCTTGAAAGGATGATTGAATTTTGCTCTGTCTCTCAATGTGGAAAATCTCAATAGTGAAAAAGAACATTTAACGAAATCTTGTCAGCTTGATTTCAATAAAATTTGTGTAAAATATACTGTCCCCTGAAATATAGGCAATAACCTAGAGACTCGTAGGTATGGAGTGTCTAATTAATGCTTGAATTCATCACCATAAGCAAGAAATTACATATTACTTAGCATGGATATTCAGTATGCATGTTATTTTCTAGTTAAAGAAAACTGTTATTACAAATAGAAAAGTCTGATTCCAACCCAAACTGTCAGGAACAAATGCATTTCACGCACCAAATATGAAGGCCATGGAATTTATGACAAAATTAATATATGGGGTCAATGACTGCCATAATCATGCCTGAGCCTACTGAAGCATTCCATTGCATTTAGAGTAACAGCTTGGGTGTTGTGAGGAAGAACTTGACAACAGACATATAAAATGGTAACTGTAATTATATACAGAACTTCATTACAATTACGAGTAGTGTTGAATGAAAACTTCAGTCAGATGTGTTAAGAGAACAAATCTCAGAGGAAAAGAGAACAGTGTAAATACAGGGTTGATACAGCAGACCCTCCTGAAAGATTTTACTGATTCCCAGATGAACAAGTTTCACTTTTCCTGATAATTAAAACAGGAATCTGTGTAGCATCTTTTTAGTCATACTTTTGTCTCATAGAACCCAGTAGTATTGGAGATAAAGTGCAGAGGCAATAAGGAATGCCCTAAATTCTTTATTTATAAATTCATTACTTCATTCAAACACACCTACTAATTTGAACATTCTCTTCTACACAACAAGGAAAGTGAGAAAAATTCAATGATAGTCCCTATTTTATAAGCGTATATATTTTATTTTTTTAATATACTTATTTATATATTTCATAAGCAAAACTCAGGAAGCCCCTTTTTCACACAAGAGAGAACATAAAACAATCCTTAGTAATGATAATATAAAAAAGATATAAAAATATATAAATAATGATAATATAAAAAAGAGATAACACAATGGACTAGCACAGTCCTTTAGATGGAGTATGCAGCTATGGAGTATTTATGTTATTGCAAATTCAATTTGCTCTTTTGCGTGTCATTTCAGAAACTGATAAAATGCAGATACAGAACATCATTTTTAAAGTAATTTAATTTTTTAGACCATTTTGTCTGCTGGTATTTTTCTTCTCTCTCTTTATTTTTCCACACGAAACTGGTAGCTCCCCCTTCAAAAATAATTTAGCAGAACCTGGATATCTTTTTTTTGTAGCCATTTTCTGCCCACATATAGTAAGAATTTTCTTAGTATATTCTTCCATTTTATATTCCTGAATTCTTATTCTCCTTATAAAGTGTAGTATATTTTTTGGTAGAATTTTTCCTACACTTTTACCGAAGTGTTTGTTCTACCACTCACCACTTCCTTGTAACATATGATTCAGTGTTTGCTATGCAGCATGAATGACTACAAGCACTGCATCAGTTCTCTCTCCTAAGGTGAACACAGCTGTTTTATTCAATATTTAAATGGTATTTTAGGATCCTCACATGGATCAGTAAAAAATGTAATGTTTCAAACTCAGAACACACTGTGCAAGCAGAGAAATTATAATTTTTCAGATTTGGAAACTGAGGCACAGAGAAGTTTTTTTAATAACAAAAATCACTCCAAGAGTTATTTATACGCTTGACAGGAGTTGTATATTTCTCTTCCCTGCCACTTTCCTGTAAGCATCAGACTTTTTCTTAGAGGCTGCTCGATTCTGAAATGGCCTATAAAGAACCAAAATTATGAACAGAGAAATCAGAAAATTACAAAGAAAGGATGCATTGGATAATCAAACTTCAAACAGCTGTATTCATTTTTGGCATCGTTCTATCTGTGTTGTCTCTTACATGGTGTAAAACATTTTATTATGCAGAATTAACACTGGGAAATGTCTTAATAGCCAATCAGATTGTATTTAGTGATCATCTCTAAATTTAACGAGGGTATCATTCTATAGCTCTGAAAGTCTAGTTTAGTTCATTTTACTACTTTTTCATAGCAATTACATCAACCTAAGCAACAATTAGGTGACTGAACACACAGTAGGCAAATTAGTAACTTCCTTTAAAGTAGGTTTATGGCCCTCTTGAGCAAGACTTTTGAGTAGCAAACTGTACAGAGACCAAATTCCAGGACTTTGTTCTAGTGAAATTTCATTGTACACTCTCTCTGGTATTTTTCTCTATACTACAAACATAAATCAAAACAATTCTGTGATATAGGTTTACAATCCAGTTTCTGACATGGTTATTACTTGGAGGTCTGATTCCTTTCAACTGTTCTTTTTTATTAAGATTGCAATGTAAACTGACAGTTTACCCTGAGGATTTTATTTCTTTCTTTGCAGGAATTGCTACTAGAGGCTGTTTTTTGTTTTGTTTTGTTTTCCAGTTTACAAACAGCAAACTGACTACATCTGAATCTGTATGCATTATACTGCAGAACATAAAGCAATCCCTCATTTACCAGAGCAGTGTTTGCATATGTTCGCTCAGAACCATCCATTCAGCACCACTGTCTTGTTTCATCCTAGAGCTTTAATGCAGTAAGGGTGAATTTCAGTGATATATTTCCTCTCTGGGATTTTAGAGTCCAAATTTTGTCACCTTCTGGCTGGTCACTTCAGTTGAGCATCCCAGTTTGCTGCTGCCTTGGTTGCGCTGACACAACTGTAAGCAGAGCCGTGTTGTAAATAAGCTCACTAAAATTATTTGGATTAAAAAGGGAAAAAAAAAAGAAAAAAGAGACCATGAAAAAAGATCAGAAAGATTTAATTTTGAAACTCCAGTAATTTGGGGATTTTGCAGTAAATGTCTACTAAGAATTTCAGCATAACAAGGGGCACTGAGCTACTTTGGGGAGGAGGGAAGTGGGCCTGAGGTTGAAGGGTAGACAGAAATTTGTTAAATATTTTTTCAGCTAAGAAAAAAATAGCTGCTTGTGGCAAGGGAGGAGGAAGGCTGTAGGCCATTTTGGCAGGTATTGAACAAGAACATTTCCCTTACATCCTTATTCTTAGTGAAATGGATAATGCAATTTCCATTTGTTATGCTTAGAAACACAACTCAATACAGCAGTAGGACAAGACTTGCCAACAGAGTCACACCACATACATAGACAAGTCATTTATCTGTTTCAGAATTAGTATGGTCTTTAAATATAATTTGATGAAGAGCACATTCTGATCAAGGAAAATGCTTTTACTTTTTAGCTTTCAAGAAGTCATCAGGAGTATCAAGAACAGGAATTACTCATCACTAGGGTGCTTTTTTTCTCTGTGTGGTCAACTCACAGGAAATAGGGGGTCTGGAGCTTTAAAAGTACTACAGCATCCCCCTACCACTTGTAGGCATCTTAATTCATAGCTGACATTTTTCAAAATTGATGAGTGCATCCCAGCAGTGGAGTTTTTCATCTTTCTTTGCAACAGATCAATTTAATAACTTATTCAACTGAGCAGCATACAGCAACTATTACACAGATAGCAAGCATTTCAAGATTCCTACTCTGAATCACGGTGTACAATAGCTACATTTCCAAATTACATGAAGCAAGGCCTTTGCAGGCCAGGTTCATGATGCCTAGGTTCTTGCAGCCACGTCCATTTTGATTGTCTCTTTGTCTACTAAAAAAGACCTTCAGTTAAGCTGGATCCCTGATCATCAACCCTGTTCTAATGTTTGCTTACTTTGTTATTTTGACTTTTCCTTTGCTTTAGCTGTTCGTTTTGCTTTGTTTTGTTTTTTGTTTTGTTTTAAATGAAACAACATAGGCAGAGCCTGTTAGGGTTCTGTTTTCTGCCAATCTTTGCTTTAGGATAAAGACTGCTGTCCAGTTGCTAAGTTCACTACTTGCTGTAGTGAACAATTTACTTTATATGCCTGACAGGAGGAAAAGATTCCCAGCTGAGGCTTGTGAGAAAGCTGTAGAGTCCTGGGTCTGAATAAGAAACACTAGCTTAAATCTCTTCAGTTTTTCTGGGTTTTTCATGTCCTGCTCTGGTCCTGGCTAGCTTAGCTGTCTTCCTGGCTCTGCTGTCTATTTTCTGAAAATACATTTCTAAACACTTCACAAAAAGTCTGTGTGGTCAAATTGAAAAAGAAGATTCTCTGATAATAGAAACTGCTTAGGGAAAATGTAGCAAAACACTCAGCAAAAAAGTGTCTCCTGCAGACTCTAAAAGTAGATATATCCTTTGCATGACATCAGGTTTCCAGGCATCCTTAACATATTCTCTTTTATTTATTGTTTTTAATTTCTTTGATAAAAAATAGTCATTACCGTTACAATGAGCCATGCATAAATCAATCCTTTCAATATGTCTTAACCAAGAACTCATTTCTCCAGTAAAACAAAAGATATTAAACTCATCTATTTTATGGACCAAATTAAAAATTGCATGTTAGAAGCCTTCTTAAGATCTCTCTTTAGAAGTGAGAATTTGTGAGTTAGTCTTATGTTTTGAAATTCCTTCTAGTTGCTCTCTTCAGAGATCGTGTGAAATGTATAACAGCTCTTCACTTAAGCATGGTATTTAAAGACAGTACTAGTGTTCCTCCTATTCCATGATTATATTTCCAGATCTTTAAAAGAAATGAAACAAGATGTAGTGAAGCAAGAATTTTCTTCCACTGTAATACTTTTAATTCACAATAGTATGTCTGGCTTTGGAACTGATAAATAAGGAAAAAATAAAGCTTAAGGACACCTGGATTTATTTCAAAGAAGTAGAGAATTAAAAATACATGAAGAAATATGTGGAAAAAATGTACAACCATCTGGACATCATCCTGGATAACTGGCTCTAGGTGGCTCTGCTTGAGCAAAGGTGTTGGACAAGATGATCTCCAGAGGTCCCTTACAATCTCAACTGTTCTATGATTCTGTGCCATCAATTAAAAAATAAATTAGTGCGAGGGACAAGTAGCACATTCCAAGGACATGGAGTCAAATTAACTTTCTTACACTGTAAGAATGTCATGAGTGGGTTTCTACTGATTTAGAGGTGTCCTGCCTACCTCATCCCTATCTAATGTCAATATAAAATCTATAGAAAATGGTTTACTTAGAGATGGTTGTCAAATCCAGAGTTTAAAGCAAAACTATCTGTTTGGGTAAAATTATGTTGTGAAAAATCTCTTAACTCAAAGATGAAATTTCTATTCAAAACCAAAGAGAAATGTATCCCTCAACCACTTTGTCAGTTCAGAACATCTATTAATCTGGTGGTCATTTACATACACCTGAGATAAAAGAAACTCAGATTCAAGTCCCAGCTCTAATTAATGACTAACTCAATCAAACAGAACACCTGCAAAAGCCAAAATTAAGAGAGATCACACAAAGAGCCTTACATCATTATAATTTTACAGACTTCAAGAAAAGTAGTTCTTCATTCTACTGATGCATAGTAAAAAGTAGCTTGTTGGTCATCTTAAAAAGTGTGTTAACATGCACTGACTAATTGCATAACATAGGCAGAGAATAGCATCACCACAGATTGTAGTAATAAATACATATATAAATGCGTGCATTGTTTCAGTTGAAAACATAACCCTTTGTAAAAAATGTGCTTAAGAATTGCATTACCAAAAATAAAGGCCAGTGTGCTTGTAATCTTTCAACTCATGCATTTCTATCCCTGGCAGTGAATATTGTGCCATTTAGGCCCTGTGCCTGTGGTTAGCCATGTACCTAATTATTTTTCATTATTAACAATTTCACTAATGATCAGGTATTTGGCGACTTTAAGGGCTGTTTTTCTATGTGTTTCTCACTCACTTTGCACATGAGTTTTTCAGAAAACATTTCTTTCATTTTAGTATAGAAAAAGAAAATCTTTAAAATATTCATAAGGCTGGAAAACTTTTTTGACAACTTCTGGCTATGCAGCAACAGTCTCCTTTAAAAGTTACCTGTAGTAATTACTACTCCTTTTATTGAAATGTTCTTTAAAAGCAATTTTCTATTCAACACCTTGGGTAATTACAGTGGGAAATGATTGATAACATCAGTTGATATTAAATATTGTACTGCTAATCACCATGTAATCTTGCATGCAGTTATTCATTAGTTACTTCTTTAATTTGAATGGCTGACAATTTACATGGAATGCTTCAGTTATATGAATTATCATATTTTTATTCCCAAGAGAAGCCCCGCACTTCATTAGAACAGAATCATTCACATTGCTTTTCTTTCATTTTCAAAAGTACTTTGATTTGAAAGTTCTGTAGCTGCAGTAAGGCAGGATATTAGCTTCTTCATTGTCAAATAACACTATGCAATGCTTGTACAGTACAAAGGCACTTCTAGAATAAACAAAGTCACATTGTTATCCACTGTTCTGACCCTAATAAACAGCTGATTGTGGTCTCCAAGGGAACTTTGTGCTTCTGTGTCACATTCTGGGAAATGATGCCATGCCCCCAAATATGTTCATACTATTAGCTGTCTGCTAGAATGGCTGTAGATGTCATTTATTTTGTAAACTGCTTCACTTTATCACCCAGGGCAGATCATAATGTTTTAACACTTAGACTTATATATGAGTAAGACTTTCAAATCTGATGAGTCTTCCAAAAAGAGCATAAATACTAAATCTACTAAATCAGTTTTATTAATGGGAGTTAAAATTATTTTGTAAGTAACTCGTAGTAATTTGGTGGAGACAGTATATTCCTTGTGAAATATGGAACCATCTGTTGTATGGAATCTCATTATGTGATAATGTGATGATACACACTGTATAAAATCTGTGCTTAAAAATCTTGTTTTGTTCCAGTGTCAATGTGAAGGGATTTGCTCATGAGCACAGGTATTTAGAAAGCAGAGGAAGTACTTGCAGACCTATACACTTTCTTAGATAAAAATTGTTCTCTGGAAACATTGTTTCTATGGTCCCCTGAAATTCACCCCACATCTCAGCTCCTGCTAATGCATCTCCGTTTCACAGCCCATAAGCACTTATCCGTTTTCCCTGTCACACAAGAGCTAATGACCTTATCACTGCCCCCCTTGTTAACCTCCACCCTCTTCCCCACAGGGCCAACTGCTCTTTTCTCTCTGCACTCTCACTAATTAACAAAATGAAGTCAGACTCAGAATATTTGTTCACAACTTGGATTTAGCTTGTTTTCTTCCCCTGTTTTCCACCACGTTTGTTTCAGATGGATTTTGTGTTGGCCTGGTTTTTCTGTTCCCTGTTCCTACAAATGTTATGCGTCTTGGACAGAGAAGCTCATCAAGAGTTTCTGAGAGTAATAGCATGGAATGATATTTTGGAGATATATGCTTTGTTCTGCTATGATATTTTGGAGATATATGCTTTGTTCTGCTATGACAATAACAGCTCATATTAGGTCAACTTCAGACTCTTCACATTCAAATGGGAACCCATTTGTTAATATTTTCTTGTCACAGTTTGTATATATGTGGTTTACACAATCAAAAGTTTAGAGTGATGAGGCAACTATTTCAAAGAAGTCAATATGAGGCATTGATTCAATGCCTTCTGAGAAATTCCATGATTTTTACAAATTTGTAAGAGCATACCTGTATCTAAAATGTAAAGGTGATATTAGCATGATACATTTAATTTCTTTTCTTATTCTGACCCATTTTCTACCTGTACACAATGAAACTATTATTGAGATTAAACTCTCAGAGTAGTAAATATATCCTTCATTAAAAATACTTAATTTATTTTATTCTCTTCATTCAAATTTGGCAACCAAATTTTACTCTGTCACACAATGTGGTTGGAATCCCCTAACTGTTAGGAAGTTCAGTGCTGTAAAATCCCATGATCCATCAGAAATAAAAATGGAAATTTTATTTTAGTGATAGGCTGAGATTTCTAGTTTTATGGTAGAGCATAAAACTTCTCACTAGTTCTGTTACTTCACGATACTTCATTAAAAAATTCATATTCTTATCTGCACAGATAGAACTTTATGGACTTTTTAATTAATTTTTACAGTTTCTCATTAGTGTCTTCTCCTCCTATATATTTGGAATCACTAGCATAGAGACTAAAGAGACACTACTAGAATAGCAGCAGAAGGATCTGGTACTAAACCTGCTTCTCCACACATATTAGGATTAAGTAGCAGCAGCTCCCCCAGGGTCTCAGCAGAACAACAGTGATGTGCCTAGAGGCACATTCTGTGACTCCATCCTACATCCCTTGCTTATCAGTCTCTGATGAACTCCTTTAATAAGAAAACTTTAGTGCAGTTATACAAATTTTTGTTCTAAAAATTCCTTGGCTTTGGGGATTTTTGCATCCTTGATTAACACATTTCCCTAAATGCAGTCTTTGGGGTTTGTGGGCCTACAATCTCTTAGTTCTCACTCTCCTCTGGAATCTTCTTCAGCACCTCTTGAAAGGTTCTTCTTTTCTCAGTCCTCATCTGCTGTGTTGTTGTGCACAGGACAGCTTTTTCCAGGCAGGATTTACCTCTTCAGGACTTTAAAAAATTAAAATCTATAGAAAATTTGTTATGCAAACACTCCAGCTAAATTGCCCTATTTTATATTTTACTGTGAGCCTCCTGAACAAAATTGTACTTCTTTCAAACAGCTGACCTTGTGAGCTTCAACAGTTTGCATAAATAGTGAAAGCTCCATCCATGAACTTTTCCTGAAACAGGAGTATGTAGACACTGTTTTGAGTATCCTCAGCTCTGAAGTGCAAGTCTAACTTTCCAGAAATGGCATTTCATTTTGGATTTAAATGTTGTTCTATATTAGAAACTCTGTGCAAAGAACTCTGCCTGGGGAAAAAAGAGAAGGAAAAGTCACAGAAATAAATTTAAAAGTCCTGTCTGAATGAGTGCAATTTATTTACCTGAGAAAAACAATGCTTAACATTTGGGCATAATGAGAAGTTAAATTTAAAATATTTCACAGGCCATTTGAGATTTAGAAAGATTTCATGTTACTAAAAACATTTAATATCTTAAGCTCTTTTCAACAGAAATATTTTTATTTGTTTTTCGTAATATTTTCCTATTTTTTAATCTGCTTTTGATAGCACTAGGAAGAATAAATGAGGTGGTCAGGTTCCTATGGCTCTGGAAAAAGATCTTTATCTCAAACCATAGTCTTTTTTTTTCTGGTCATTTATCATTTATGGTCATTTAGGTTGAAAAATGTACTTAAAGTAAGGAGAAATGAAAAATCACATAAACTTTAAGAAAAACACATTCAAATATTACTTTATGTTTTTAGGGGTTGCTTGATGGTGTTTTGAGGTTTTTTTCCTGGCAGTTGTTTGCTTGCTTCTTTTTGCAAAGCTCTTCACAACTCTCAGCCACAAGATCCACCAATATATATCACGAAAATAGATGTTTCCTTTTGTCAGTAACAAACAAGAAATTCAGTATAGGAATTCCAGGGCAGCCTGACTTCTACTTTAAAAGAAATGGTTCCTCTCTGCCTGCTAGTGATGAAGTGCTATCAACAGGAACAGCCAAATTCTGTTATATTATAGCTAAGCCATATTTCCAAAAATCCTATTCTTCCTCTAACTGGCTAGCTATAGCAGTATCCTCCAGGCAACTACTATCATTCTGTTTGGATTATGATCACAAATCTGAGAAATCAAATATTGTGCCTTTCTCTACATTTTGGGATTATTAAGAGAGAAGTATTTAACTGTAGAATCTTCTCACAATTTTCAGGTGAACAAGTCCAATAAGAGAACAGGACTGGGAAGGTTTCCTGAGAAATTACTGACCAAAACCACTGCCTCAACAGAAAAGAACAATTCAGAGAGGTTTGAAGAGTTTATTTGATTTATGCCATCTCTGGCCTCTTCTATTCTCATAACTGAGGAGTTATATGATTTTAACATATTAACTTTATTCACAGAACTTTAAACACTTTGATTCCTGCTTGTTTCTTGCTTTTCTTGAAAAGCAAGTTCATGCTTAACCTGTACACTGAGCTTTCTGTCCTTGTCCTTCTGTCCTTGTATCAGTCTATTGATCTTGGTGGTGCTCAGGCTATTTTTAAGTTTTGTGTTTGCTTAGCATTTAAGACTATTAAATGCTTCTGTAAAACATGTTCATATATATAAACATAGAAGAAAGTATTTTTCTACCAGTAGCACTATTAGGTCAGTCTGGAGAGAAAAAATGAGAGGATTATCATGGTGAAATCTATTTTCATACTTTTTTTTTTCCCCAAGACAGAAATACAATCTTTTTTTTTTTTTCCACGTGTTGAGGAGCACTCAGTGAAAAAATGGCTTCATCCAATTTATGTAGAATCATTAGTACTTTTTATGTGTTTTATCAGATAAAGTGAATGGCATACTGTTCCTGACATGTTTAAACTTTTACATTACACTCTTTGAGATAAAATAGTTTCTTTTTTTTAATAGATATGCATTTCAAACAGCTCATTGAATTTACATTTCCTTTCTAAACTTCCATGAAATTCGAGATATTTTTACATCTAGGTTCAACATTAGAGAGAAATAATAAAAGTGGGATAAAAAGGACGAAACTAAAGAACATTAGAAATCAGCAACAAATTCTTATCATCTGGAATTGCACGACCTCAGAAGTATTTCAGCAAACCTTAGACTTGACCAAAAATAACTTGTCACTGATGCAAGCTTGCTATATGCTCTGATTGTCTACTTCTGAGTCTTATAAATGTATTTTCTCCTCTCCATCTTGACAGCATTTTGAAAATTTATGTCTCCTTATTTTCTTATTCTAAATTGTTCTCTGTGTTTTCAGGTAGCTCTTTGGTATTACTAAGTAGCATGGAAGAGATTCAAACCCCTTTACATATTTGCATCTTTTCTTCTTTTCTCAATAATGTGAGTGAATATAGTGCTCAGGAAATTGAGATGCTAATAATCCTGCTTTGAACCAGAGCTAAAAAGACCAAGTGTGTACCTGTCTCCAGAGAACTGCTGGCAATTCACTTCTTACCTGCCTTGGCAGGTGTCTCTCTAGTCCTGAATTTCTTCTGCAGACAGATTGCTAATCCTTTCACAATGGCTAGTATGAAAAAATAGAGAAAAAATATTAGGCTTGACTAGCTCAAAATGATAAGTCTCTTTTTGTCTTGTGATCCATTCATGATCTGAATTGAGTCTGAATTAAAGGGTGGTATATTAACCTACAGCACCGGCAAGATCCTGTTCTTATGTTTGCTGTTCTGAAGTTTTACAACTAAACATCAAGCTATTCATTTGAATTCAATCTTACTGCTCTAAAGCTTTTTTTATGTGGGCTCCAGACTTAACGTTGTCTGAGAATTTTTAAATGCTGAATAACTGATATTTATTGGCACATGAATAAAAACACATTCTTGGTTTTATCCCAAGATATTCTTCTATCTGGGTTAAACACAACTTTAGCTACACAAGCAATCCTATAAAAAAAATCTCTGCTTTCTTTTCTTATCTATTCTATCTTATTTTAGTAAAGAGTAACACTCTTCTCTCTGAAAATCTCACAGCACCCAAAAGCATAAATAACAAAAACCAAATTCTAATCTTTCTGTGATATCCCTGCCTACTATGCTTTTCTTCTTTCTCTTTTATTTCTTTTCATCAGAAAATGAATTCACTTCACATACTTAAAATTATCTCCAGTGGCAGATTTTCTTTTCTTGTGAAAGAGTTTCTCTTCTAGGAAGAGGATTCATGGGGCCTGATTCTCTGTTGTCGGGACTTTTTTGTAATTTTAAAAGAGGCAAAAAAAAGAGAAAGAATGTTATGAGAGCATTATTTTACAACAACTATTCCCAAGTGGTAATTCACTTTGCTGGTAAAGATTAAAGTTAGCCAATAGAAATGCCTTCAATGAAAAACAGGATACAATCAAGCAAAAATCTGCTTTCGACAGCATAAGTAGCAAATATCAAAAACACTATCCATTTTCTTATTCTTGACAGATGCTGTTAATTAATGAAAATAAAATTTCTTTTTGTTGAGCTCCACTGACTACCCCACTGATTTCAAAGCCACAGGCTCAGAAAAACACTCCAATTAATACTAGGCTACACAAACTTGCTCTACACTTTCTAATAAGTGGTTGTGGCCATGCAAATATTCAGAGGGAATCCAACTTCTGTGAATTACAGCTAAATCAATCATCTTTCACTTCTGTCCATTCTTAATACTGTGCAAATTTTGTACTTTTGAGTACTTTGCATAAGAGAAAACTGAAAAGTTTGGCAAACTTGCCAATGCTGGTATTTGTAGCAGAAAACCTAAAACCATTCAGAAAGGAAAACTCACAAAGGATTAAGATTATATGAGTAAAAAGTATGCTTATCTAACCTGATTCCTTTCAGCATTCTTATTTAATAGTTTTTATCATTATCTTGTATTCACTATTGATTTTTTAAACTAAGCCTTTTGACCTTCATAGGTTAAATGAGCTCTAAGCATGGACTAATAACTGACATGTTAATGAGCACTATTTCACAGTCTCTAACAGTAAAAAAGAAAAAGGAATTGGAAACTAATAAAAAAAAATCCTGATTTGTTGAAATAACCATGTCTCTAGCAGTGTTAAAATTATAAAATAAAATAATGCTTGACATAGAGAAGCTACTGGCGAAAGTCTGAAATGACTTCTTAAAATGAATGTCATCTTTGAAAAAAATTACAATAATACAATTTGAAAACTAACTACAAAAACAGCAGGGTGGGACTATCCAAGCTTAATCTCGTCTGACTGCATGGGTAAATGATGGTTGCAGAATAGAAACAATTTCAGTCAAACCCTCCTGTGCTTTGAGATCCATCCTTCAGGAAGAAATCATTCTTTGTAATAAGATCTGTGTGCATCAGTGATACCATGTCTGGTGACTTATTTTGCTCTGTATAGCTGGAAGAAGGAAGAAGCATTTTTACTCTCAGACAAAACTGTGTTTGAATTATGCTGGCAAATTGAAGAGCTCCCTTGTCCACTCTAATTTGCATTGCAAGGAATAAAACCTACTGGTCATGCTGTGGTGCACCCTCTCAACTCTAGCAACTGCTGGGTGGCTCAATGCCACCTATACTAAAACTGTTTCCCTTGTATCATAAACTTCGTGGGGACTTTGGAAAACGCTTCCCATACACTTGCAGTGAGCCCACAATAAGGTCTATAAAAAACTTTGATGCAAACATAAAGTAACAACTCAATCTCGATAAACTTCCAATTTTTTATCTGAGTAGTATGTTTAGTGCGATAGTTTTTGTTTGCCAAATATTTGCAGATGGAGTGGCGTGTGTTACTAAGGGAGAGGTCCTGTAGAGACAGATCTGTTTAATATCTTCAAAGGATTAATGGGGTGAAAGTTGTTTATTCCTGTTGGCTCTGGGTTGTAAAGGGAAATGTGGCAGATGCTAGCTAAAGGGTTTTTTCTGAACAACCTAAGATTAGTCATTGAAAACACAATTTGTTTTATTGGACTCATATTTCAAATTCTCTGTCTGGACTATATAAATTAAATGACACATCTTTTCAAGATCTCACTACTTGGCCAAACCTCAAAGCTGAGCCTAGATGTGGTTTCAAAGAAGCATTACTGATTGACGGTATCTTTTAAAATAATGTCACATCATATCCCTTAACCAGGCAGAAGATGGGAACTTGTAGGCAGAGGTGAGCATGCCACAAGTTTTTCTTCAGTGTACAGGAAGGGTAGAACCTAAGGTAGTAAGCAATCTCTTGGAGGATGAAAACAATGAAACATATAATAACAGAAACTTAGAATGAAACTTCCCTTGTAACAGAACAATTTAGATGGTACAGCAGCCTAACAAAAATAACACAGCAAAATGGTGTGGTACCGTAATTTGGGGAATTCACAAATGTCTCTGGTAAGTTATTTTGTGTTCATCAGTGGGGAGAGAGAAAATCATCACCCAGCACTGCCTTGTTATGCTAAATAGAAGATGAGCCTGTCCCCTGCTCCTGAGGCCAAGGTGACACCAACTGATTCATGTTCACTCTCTTCTCAAGCCTACTCCCTGGAGACAAAACTGGCAGTCTACACACTAGTCATTATACCTCTCTGTGGCTATTCTGACTCAAGCCATGCTCCTGAAGAACTACAGTATGGGTCTTTTTGATGTATCTTTTCCAGTTCACATTGCTAAATATGATGACAGGTCTGTATTGCACTATACAGGAGCAGTCTTTTTATTTTACAGAGCTGAAGGTAAGCTTGTTTAAATCCTGTTAGGAAAAAAGAAAACAAATTCAATGCAGGATTACCCATACTCCTTTCAGGAGTCCCTGAAGTGAACAATGTTTGGAAGCATGCTCAGGATTTGTCTTTGAGGGAGTTAATTGGAGCAGTCTGAGAAAGTGAGGTGATAGTTAAGCATGGTGCATGACTGGGAATCTAGTGCTTACACTCACTCCCTGACTCCCTTCCTAGTTTAGGAAGCAGCCTAGACATACCCAGACATTTGTAAGAACCTGAAATACATTATTTAGTTNATAGAGAGCTTGAGGATAGCTTCATATATCCAGAAGGTCATCAGGACAGAGGGAAATGCCATTTTCACTGTTGGCATCTGACAGCTCAGAGTCACTTGCTCTCACAGACTTTTCTGCTTTGGACTGGGGGAAAAGAAGCCTAGTTTTCTGCTAATATCTCTGCTCTTCTGTTTGCTTTGAACTAATGTGTCCCATCCTTCACCTGCTATGGATAAGAGAAACTTCATTATTACAACCTTGTGATTTTCATTCCTTCTGCAAACACTTTACATGATGTTCTATGCCATTTATTTCATTATGGCCAAACTTCTATCCTTCATTGTAAACACAAGGGAGAGGTACTCGAGGAGGAGAGAGGAGCAGAAGAATTTAGTTTTAAAAAATAGCTTGAATATCTATCAAGCTACCAGAATGTAAGCTTTTACCTATGCTAGTGCACAAATTACATAATCTGTGCACAAATTATATCAAATTTTTATAGAAAATACGTAGATGCTGAATAAATAAGTTTGATTGAAGGTCATAATTCTGAGGGGATTGGATTTCATCAATTTTATAGGTTCCATAAATAAAACTTCACTAAGAACACATAATCCAGAAGTAATTATTTTAATTTTTATTTTAATTATCTTTAAAACTGAAAAAAATAATCACAGTATGCAGGAAGGAAGAAGAATAAAAGTTTCTTCAGGAAACTTCTTCAGCTGAATGAATTATTTGTTTTAATTATAAATTTGTTATTCTGATTGGGAAGAGTGATATTTTCCCTTGTTTTTTTTTTCCTAGGTGAATTTCTTTTCTCTAATTAATTACTTGAAGTAAGTACCATTTTTGTCTTAATTCAGCATACAATTATTTTGATAATTTTTCAAAACTTAACTTTACAAAATATGTAATCTATCTGCACGGCACAGACTCAAAAGTTCCAAGAGTGGTTAGTGGGATGTGGGTTTTTTGCTCTCCTGGGTCTTATCATGTGAAAAAATTAAACATTTCTCTAAAAATTATCTTAAGCTGCCTCATAATTTCAGACATTTCTTGGACTTCCTTAACTTCTCATTTATTCTCTGTTCCCTATGATTTAACACAGTATTAAAATGTATGTCTTAAAAAGTTGGGGAGGCCAGAAAAAAATTAATTATGGTCAAAGATTATTCTGGGAAGGTGCACTGATAAACACAGTGGAATCCTAGGCAAGAAAGTACATGGCATTCCTATCTATTTTGATCCACAAATAACACTGTGTCCCTTAATATTATTCTTTATACCTAAGGGCTTCTATGGAAATCTTTAAAAATGTGCATTTAGAGAAGATTTAAGGGTAAGGATATCATAAATCATGCCAGTTCCTGTTTGTCTATGTCTGTACTCTTTTGTGACCAGCCCACAGCTTTTCTAAAGACAAATTGCCAAGATCTGATGAGAACTAAATTATTTTGTGAAAACTAACCTTTTTTTTCTGACCATTTTTGTCAATGTCTATAAATAAATACTTAGTATGTAAGAAGGAGATTGACATTCACATTTTAACAGCAATCTTTTGCCAAGTGAAACTAGTCTGTGTGATCAGAAATAACATAATTTAAGACAAAAGATAATAAGACAAATGATTCAGGACATCATAGTTGCAAAAACAGATTTGCAGTTTCCTCACTCTGTTGTGCAAGCCTTGCTCTCTCTTTGGCTACTCACATCCTTCAGTCTGGCAGGGAAGTGGTATCTGGATAATGACTGTGTAACTGTGCTAAATATCTGCCTGGCTTCCCTAGGTAAAAATACACTTTCATAAACCAGTGCATAAACCAGTGTATACAGAAGGGTGAAGAGAGATTCAAGCTCTTCGGATTTCTCTAAGCTAACTAGAACTATGCCAGCCCTGTTTCAGGAAACTTCCTTTCTTTTTAAACAGCGTGCTCAAGGAAGCACTGCGTCTCAGCAGAGCCTGTTACATTCAGCACAGCTCCATCTCAGCTCTTTCATATAGGACTGGCCTAATTCACACAGCTGTTTTACTGCATTTTCCAATTCTTTGGAGGAGGTGAGGCTTTTCCATTCATGACTGTGCAAAAAACACATCAAAGATAAATAGAATAATTATAGGAAAAGGCAAAGAATGAAAACTATTCTCCCAGTGGATTATGTTTGCTTAGCGAAAGCAAAATGGTCCAACTACTGTCATTTTTGTCTCTGTATATTTCGAGCCATATTGCATATGCAGGTTTGATTCCAAATGAGAGACTGACAGGATTTAAACAGTGTCTGTGAACTGGCATTACCTTGCACATAATGAATAGATACCTCTGCTTACCTTATTAATACAATAAATGGTCCATTTCAACAAATGCACTACCACCTGCTGCTTAATCAAACATGCAGTCTCAAGTTCATCTGAAATAAAGCAATCTCTGTTGATGAGATCACTCTCCTATGAATTGTATTTGTCTGCATCTTAAGGAAAAGATGAAGACTTGAGCAACACAGGACACATGTGTAGGAAAATAAATGAGCTGTACCCTTATATACAACTCTTTCTTTTGAAGAAAGAAAAGAAGAATAAAGGTAAGCATCAGACAAATAAAATCAATATGAAATTAAATACCAGCTTGAAATGATAAATTAGAAATATTTCCTTCATATATTCATATATCTCAGTGGGTTTCCTTTCAAAATTGAAGTCCAAATCAAAAACTACTAAAACACAGAAGAAAAACGAATACCTTGCGAACAGTAAAATCTCTGATCTGACATATAATCTCAGAAGAAAACAATAACTATATATTCATGTGATAACAATATCCTTATATTTATGAACTGAGGAAAATGATTGAAAACAATGTCTTGCCATGTTTTCAATAGGCAACCGTCATCTTGCATAAAAGTAGCATAATTTGTGACAGCTGCAATACAGGCTACATTTTTTATTTCTTTTGAAAAAATTCTCTACAGAACAAACCACAGCTATGATTTGCTGCCTACCTGTTCTTAATTATAATACCAAGCTCCATAATAAATCACAGCAAAAAAGACTGAATATCCTATGGCAGATTTTAGCAGTCGCTGCTTCTTTCACACATTTATGCAGTGGAACGTTAAGAGGATCACAGAAATAGTTACGGTTTTCTTGGTCCTCTGAAAATTGTGTAGTTCAGCTTCTCTGCTCAAGCAGGGTCAAATTAAGTGGTTTCTCAGAGCTTTGCCCTGTTGGGTTTTCAACATCTCCAAGGATAAACACTTAAACCAGATGTCTGGGCAACCTGTCCCAGAGTTTAATCACCTGCACCCAACAAAACATTCACTGTGTCCTAATCCACAGCATGTAAATTTGAATAATCTAACTCAAAGGCACTGAAGGTCACTTATGCTAGTTTGAGTTCTTGGGTGATATTTATCCTTTTGAAACACAACCGATGTTAATTTAAAATCACAAAATTCTGATTGAGATAAAAAATAACTGTAAAGTGTAAAGATCATTTTAATAATCACACTCCTGTTTTCTTAAACTGTAATACACATCTGTCCATTTACTTCACTACTCCTCCCCAAGCTTTCTTGTTTCTTTGCATCCTCTTCTGTCCTCATTCTTCATTGTACTTTATCACTCTTCCTCCTTGTTGAACAGCTCTCTGTCTTTCAATTGTCATTGTCATGATGGGCATTTTGAAAGCATTTTACAGAAAGGATTTGCTTCACAATATTTCCTAAGCTGTGTGGATACGTACATGTCAGAATGATGTCTCTTGCTGTCATTCCTTTGCCACTGCTCTGTCCTCTGCCTTAAGATTTAATTCCTCCAAACTGAGTTTTTCTATTTATTCCATTCATGCTCTATTATCACATCTCCTTGATATTTTTTTCCTAACTTTTTTTCTGTTTTGTGCATATTTGAATGAAAAATTAATGTAAAACTTCCTTGCTCATATCATAGTTCTTCAATTGATTGTATTCTGTTCTCACCCCTTTCATTGCACATCAAACGTAAAAGCACAGTGAGGAAATCTATTTCTTA
Source organism: Drymodes brunneopygia (assembly GCA_013400955.1). Classification (NCBI taxonomy): domain Eukaryota; kingdom Metazoa; phylum Chordata; class Aves; order Passeriformes; family Petroicidae; genus Drymodes; species Drymodes brunneopygia. The sequence continues at coordinate 190,473 of VZTZ01024246.1, read as the reverse complement.
CAGATACATCAAATGCTTCAAACTAACCCTTCCATTTAATATACAGTGCAGAGGATTTGAACCTTTCAGCTCCCCCAGGAGAGCTATGCAGAAACTCTGCATAATGCTTCACAAGTGTGGTAGTACAAGTAATGTAGCAGTTCTCTGCTCCTTAAAGTTTCTAAATGTTCTGTTTCTCTCCCAGGTCTTATTCAAGAAAAACAGTTGTGGTTTGGTTGTTTTTTCCTTTTTCAGTTGCAGGGGGACATGGGGGCAGGGGGTGTGTGGAGAAGGAGAAAAAATAGCTTTTATTTGTTTGGGATATGTACCAATATACTTTGGGTATATTTTTTGACCTTACAGAGATTTTCACTCTTTGCTTTTTGTTCCACAATGACCTTTCTTCTATCTACCTTATTCCTCTGCAATCCTTCCTTCTTTTCCTTGTCGTAAAGAAATTCAGACTGGGAGAGAATTCAGCTGATTCAAATAAGTACCTTGAACTTAAATTGAATTGTTGAAATGAGCTCCTTTCCAGGTGTCTGTTCACCACAAAGATCCACTTGCAGAAATTACAAAGTTCACAAAGCAGATTACAATTTTTCTGTACTTTCTCACACAATACTGGTTTATCTCACACACAAAAATATTATTGATTGCCTCAAAGGATTTCGTGCATTTAACTTTATTTCCCAAAAGCTGTACACTGAATCTGAGCAAACTATCCTGTACCTCTCTGTAATTGATGAAAAAAGATCCACACATCCTGAGGACAACTGGGATGAGATGACAATCCCTGTAACAGTTTCTCTACTCTTCATTAAATACCTGGGCTGGCTTGATTGTGCTGTTGAATTATTACATGGCTAAAGCTAAATGAGATAAATATTTTATTATGTCCGGACACAATATTGCTGTCCATCACTTCCTATGTTTTACACTGTGAGTCTAGGTCATTCCTTAGCAAATTTCAGTGCATACTACCCATTGAGAGAAAAAAAAAAAGGAAATAGATAGAGAGACAGTTAGATAGATAGATAGATGGATAGATAGATGGATATAAAATATACATCTGTAAAAGCACAAGAGAAATATAATCCATTTTTAGTTCCACCTGTTTCTTACAAAACTAAACTTTATACTTTTTTAAATCCAACAAAACAAACTTAATGAACTTCTCATTGTAGTCCTAATCCTACAGTCCCCACAGACTTCGAACTACTGGTACTTTCAGTCAGCTAAGGTATTGCACATGAGAAGATGAAGGGCACCCTGTCCTTTTGTTGAGTCTACTGACTGTCTCACATGAGCAGTAGGTCTAGTTTCTTTCATGTTATTTTTTGTTGTATATTGTAGTTCAATCAATTTGGCATAAGATCATGGACTGAAACGAAAAAAATCTAGCTTAAGTGGACACAAATCTGTGACAATCTCCTATAAACAGCATTTCATCCACCAGAGAACTTTGTTCCAGTGTTTTGTTTCCTCCATAAACAGAGGGTTTTTTTGGATTAAATGTTGTAAGCCAAGCAGGCTAACTCCAACAGATAATCTGTGATGCATATCTTATCTATAAAAATAACAACCTGTACGGGATCTTAGTAATAGTTGTCATCCAAAAATCTCCCCACAAAAAAATTACCGCTTTAGTGAGACATGTAGAAGTGGACTAAAAGGGGAAGAAGCAACTTCTCATGCATGAAATTAAATTTTTCTGCAAGAAATAAATAATGTGTCCTATGTGCAATATCTCAATTTAATTATCTAGTCATAATCAAACCAAACAGGAACAAATGCTGTAGCTTTATATTCTTTACAGAGAATTCAGCTTTATAAAGATATTTTACTTACACTGGGTTGGCTCTTAACAGTGAAATACTGGGGAGTTTACAATTTAATTAAAGAAGAAATCTTGGAAGTAAGTGGGAAATGTATAATACCTTGTAAAGCAGACAATGGTTCCCAAAATATCCATGACACTTTACAATGCCTTAGCAATGCCCTATAGGTCATGTTGCCTTTATAACATTCTTAAAAGGAAAGTATTGGGGTTTTGGTGAGAATAATACATTTTGCTTCTGTGACATCTTCTTCTAAGATTGCATTTTGATTGCAAACAAAAGACCATCCCTAAGACGTCAATGCTATTTTTAAGGAAGTAACAAATCAGAGGATATGGGGGTTTTTTTTATTTTTCTGAGAGGCCTGTGAATTCTGAAACCTCTGTAGTTTGAGAGACCAGATGCTAAGTATTTTGCATTAAGTATTTAATTTTAAAACATTTAAGGCATTGGAAGTCTTTCATTTACTACACTGATGCATTTGCTTTGGAACATTTTGGATGTCATCTATACTTTCCACATTTGTCCTATGCATAAATTTTTGAAGGCTGTCATGAAAATACCAGAAGTTTTAAATTATAGACACTGAAAGAGTCCATGCTCTTTATTTTGTAATGTTTTTCTTTTTATGTTTTGACCAAGATCTGGAAAGATGAAAACTCAAATATAGTCTTATTATTTTGAAACAGACTGAATTTTTTTTATTTAGTTGAGAAAAATTCCACCAAATCCAAATAATTACACAACCAAAAGAGACCTTGAAGGTGAAAAAAAGACCATTTCACTCTTTTGAAAGCCAGCATGGTTCACAAAGTCTTCCATATATTTAATTTAGTATTAAGCTCAGCTTCTTTATTTGCCTGAATCCTCCCATTGAGTAACTATACGTTTTACTATAGAACTTTTTACTTCACATGAATTTAAAATTACAGGGTATTTATTGTTGTGAATTCAGAAAATCTAGTTCAATTTTTAAAAATTTCAACATCTCATTGCTTGCAGAGTTAGTTATCTTATAAATACTGTAGTAGGTTAAAGACCACTACACTAAAGCTGTGAAGAAAGAATACATGTGGGAAAGAAAAGAAAAGAAAGACCTGGCAGAACAAAGTCAGATAAGAAGGGGTGAGGAGGACCCACAGCATTGCACATGAAGAGGTGATTCCTTTGTGGCATATAAAGTATCCTAATTAATGATCTCTAGGAATGACTGCAAACTGACAGTCTTATGTATCCCAGGACCAGGAGACGTGTATTAACCTCAAAGCCTCCTTTAGAATATTACATAGGAAAGGAATCAGAAAGTTTATTCGTTCTGGGAGCATGCTCTGGAAGCTGACCTGTAAAAAGCTCTGTGATGAACTATAATATTCTCAATATTGAAAAGATGTGGGAATTGTAATAAGAACAGTATTCAGTGGGGTGAGACTGGGTGAAGATGTATAGAATATAATATGTGACTGTGTATTTCAGTATCTCACATAGCAAAAAGCCATTCTCTTTAAAAGGACTGTAGGAACTGGATGAATGCTGGCATTTAGCTAAATTCTCTTACTCTGACAGTATCTATGTTTCCATTGCCAAGGATAAAAATATCTAGGGAATATTAACTTTGGTTCTGATATATGAGACAGCTGATAATGGTCTAGGATTATCAAGATTTTTACCATGTGTATTTTATTGCTTAATTGCCAACCATAGGTATTTTTTAACCCACAGTGCAATATTTGGCTCTAACCACTTTCAGAATACATTTGATTCTGGTGCATTCCCTGTGCTGTCTTCTTCTATTCTTATTTAGATTTATTTTTCCACAGGATGATACCAAGTGCCAAGTTACTGCCCAGTCGCATACTAGCCCTACTAAATTTTTATTGCTCTTTATGCCTGTCTTCTGCCGACAAATGTTACTCAAAGGTTTGGCAACAGTAACCATGATCTTCATATTTCTAAAACAATGATGACTCCTTCATGGTTATAGGAGAAATTCAGTTTGTACCTGCCTCCAGTATGTTAATAATTTTCACTGGCACCACAAAAACTTTATCATTTATCTGCTGCTATATAAAGAATCATTCCATTAAGGCCGGGCCTTCAAAATGGAAGCAGTTTGACAGTGAAGTTGCTGGTTCTGAAAGAATAAGTCTCAATTAATTTTAATTTCTTTACAGCAATCAATAAAGCATCAGGTATTAAACAGATACAAGAAACTCATCCAATGAGGAGGTGGTAATAGCAAAGCTTTCTTCCTAATAATTCTACTTTTGGGATGCTAGTTTATTTCTGTGTGTTAGTTTAATGACTGCGTAATATAAAGTACTTGAACACCAGTCCTATAGAATACCAGCAAGCAATGGTGTCTGGCTCCCTTCCATTTATTTGCAAGAATTCCACTCTTTTGGTTTCTCTCGATAGAAATAAATTTCTACTACCATCTAGGATGAGCAGATCATGTAGATATGAAACAATACTTATTCTCCCAAAAGTGCCCGTGTGAAAAAGAAACTCGAAGCCATGGTAGAGAAAAAAATTTTTTCTTTCACCATAAAAAGACTCAGGGTTGGTCAAAGCCTGAAAGTAGGTCTGCCTAGAGTTTCTCCTTAAAAGATTCTCAGAGGAAAAAAAAAATCTTTAAGGTCCAGAAAGTGAGGTCTCACTAGAAAATAGACTAAGATCACTAACTTTTTTAAACAGAGAAATCTCCAAGTCTTGTTTCAGTTGCTTAAAGGCAACTAAGCAACTTGAGCATACCCAAGGTTTCTTGGCTAATTTCAGATGTTCTGGGACATTCTACCTAGGCCCCCACCTATTGTTCTAGGAAGCTGGGTATCCTGGAGGTCTTGTGAATTCTTAAATAAGGAATGTCAAACAGAACTAAACACTGATGCCAGCTGAATTATGCCTAAACTGAATAAAAAATGAAGCAGAGTTTTCTCCCCACAGACATATTCTTTCCAAACAAGTCTTTGCTCCAGTACAAGTGTCTGCCATCTCAGTGATTTTCCTAGGCATAATAAATTCTTCAGTGCCCTGACACATCCCCAGGAAGGCTCTTTGCAACAGCTTGAGTCCTGTATGCCCAACCTCTGCTAGGGCCACCCAAGGCCACTGCTCAATTCAAGAGTTTCTCAACCTCTGCATGAGCTCTGAATTCCTAGGTCTTCCTAGAATGAATCCACGTGCTCTTAACCTGTACTTCCACAAGCATTTTTGAAGAAGCTGTTACATGGGAAGAAACAACCCTCCTTTTGTTTCACCTGATCTACTCTTCTTCAATTAATATAATATTCAAATTTCAAAGGAACATATCATAGATACTTCCTCTCACTTTTCTCCTTCTCTGCTTTGTAGAACGTACACCTTCCAGAAACAGTGCATTATGGATTGAGAGATGCTTGACTGAGATGCTGCTGTGGTGAAGCAAAACCTAGGAAAGCTGGAGCTGGATTGCAATATTGTTGAGATATTAGTAAGTCAATGGTGTCTGTATCCAGCAGCAGAGGAAGAGGCGTCTATACTGATCAACATCAGACAGCTTTAGAAAAAGACATTATGAAGCTGGAAGTGATATAATTCCTAAACCAAGAGCAAGGACTTGCATTTGAGTAATTCATTTTGAAAGGAAGACTTTGCCTGACAAATCAGTCCCAATTATTTTATGTGATACAAAATGGGAGCTAATTAGATGCCCAAATTATTTATACAAATTAAGCAAAAGCCAAAACTCTAAAAGGGGTAATTAAATTTATTTGAAATTAGTATTTCATTGAAGAGGCCTGGAGAGTTGCCAGCAGCAGGATGCCTCCCTCAGAAAGCCTGTTCTGCAGTGTTCTGTGAATCTGATGGATGCTGAAATGGTTCAGAAGGTACAAGTTTCCTAGAGCAAAAAATATGAAAACACCAAGGACTCACTGTTTGAATTGTATTTTCTATATTTGTTCAACTAGCAAGAAATGTCATTAAGGGATTATGAAGAGAAGAAAAAATTAACTGAAGAAACAAGATGAAAAAATTCACCTCTTTCTCAACAGAGGTTTAATTTTAATGTTAAAGACACCATTTTAAGCTATGTTGAGGCCTAGACAGAGTGGATTAAAGGATATGCCTATTTCACTTCTCTTCAGGGATGTATCTAATAGCCACCATGGCTCAAGATAGAATTACTTATCTTTTTTCCTAGTTGATGCAAACAACTTAACTCGTGCTAACTTGTTTGTAGTGAACTATAGCAATTTTTTTACCTTTAGTCCATCAGAAGTAAAGCCAAAACTTTATCTATCCCTTTTTCCCTCTCAAAGATCACTCTTCCTTTACTTTCCTCACAGCAAAATTTTTGATCAGCTCTCATGCCTGTGCAGAAACATCCAGTGTGGGTTATGTACACATTCACACCAAGACAAACACCAGCCAGGTTTGTGACTCTCAAGCCTTGCCACTGCAGTGATGTGAAGAAATTCTGGAATTTCTAGAGAAATGAGCATTAACTGTTTCAGGACTTCATAAAATGCTACCTTCTTAAATCAGAAAGTACCTGTGCTTTTTGAATTCAAAGATTTGGGTAGTCAAGATAACATCCAAAATTTTTAAATTGTCTCAGTACTAAATTTGTAAGGAGAATACATTTATTACTATCATGAGAAAATGCGAAAACTGCTTTTCACCACTTTGTATGGAAAGAATAATGCAAAGGAACCTTTTCATTCAGAACTGGGATTGCATAAGAGAAAAAGTAGTACTTTTGAAAAATCAGAAACTATTTTTTGCCATCTAACAGAAGCTAAAATATCTTCATCTTTTAGATAAAATCTAAGCACAATTTCTCCCAAGTATTGGGTTTTACCCAAAACAGTGCCTAAATGGTGAGACATACTCAAAATCAGAAATTTCTATACTGAATTTATATAAGGTGTTTATTGGGGTTTAGGAATGGTAATCAACAATTTAAAGTTCCTACTGACACTCTCCAAACCACATTGCCACTAGCTCACTCCTCTTCCTCTCTCTCTTCTTCCTGCAGCGGGGTGGAGAGGAGAATTGAAGGCACAAAAGGTAAAGATCGTGGTTTAATATAAGAACAATTTGCTGGGAATGACAGTGAGATGAGAAAATTGATAGTAACAATAGTAATACTAAGGACTCAGAGTACACGAAAGAAACACCACAGAAATCCCCACCAATAGACAATACCCAGCTGTCCCCTCTGCCACACTATCCCCACCCTCCCTCTGGCTTGGAATCAACATTACCCAACCACTCCTTATGGCTCCCAGTGCCACCCAAGCTCTCCTTCCAGCTAGGAATCAGCTCCACGCTTACTTGACCAGAAGGAAACCCTTCTCCACAGAGATTTCCTTCCCCACACTGCCAACAGTGACGTAACTTATACTGTTTCCTCAATTTGTATCATGATTGACTCCTAGAAATCCCATTGCATGACTTCCTCAAATCCTATGCTAAAACTCAGAGCAAAAAAGTCCGTTCTTGCTCCAGTGTATCTGTTCTTCACCATTTCCTTTTTATTTCATTATTAACTATAGTACCTCTGTGCTGTGGATCTCTAAAAATCTGTAAAAGCTTTCATGGAATCGTTGACTATGCAATCTGAAGAGATTATTTTTGGATTATTTTTGGATTAAGAGTAAAATTTACTGAACTTCTGGATATCAACCCAAATTCACTGAAAATTATTCCATATTTTTTTAAGGATGCTTTTTCTTTCCCCCTGCAAGGTCAAAAGAAATAACTATGAATAAGATAAGACCATATTTGTAAATAGCTTGCTTTTACCTTTGTAAGCATTTTACTCGACATTGAAAATGTATATATGAATATGTACGTGCACATCTTTATATGTGTGAGCAATATTTTTAGGCCACGGGTTCTTTCTTTTTGTACATTTTATTATGCTGCTCTTTGAAGCAGTAAAATTAGTTATGCTACTTTTATTGATGTTGATTACAGGGATGTCTGATTTCATTTAGCATTCATATTGCACAGTAAGTGTCTTTTATAACCACCTTACTTTCACAGATGATTTGTCCCACTGTAAAATCATTAAGGGCATTCATTAGAATTTGTCATTCTGTTCCAGCGAACTAATACTTTTCAAAATAAAGGTTCAATTGTTTGTGTTTAATTTCAGTCATGTTTTCTTTTGGGCTTTAAGCCATTTTGTATTTAACATACTGCTAAGTGACTCTGGCATTGCTTAGCATTATAAGAAGTCTTTCATTACTATTCCTGGCTGCTGATCAGAATAAGACTTAGAACCACCTTGTTGTCAGTATCTTCAATGCCATAACCGCTTCCTCTTAGTCTGTTGATAATTTACTGCATATTGCTTTCTAGGTGTAGGGGAGCCTTTAGGCGAGTCTATTCTTTCCTTACTGAGAAGGTACATTAGAGTACTGAGGTCCTTCAGATCTCATTGACCCTGTTTTGGATCTATAGTAGGAGAAAAACTGTAAAAAGTTGAAAACCCAGAGGATAGTGGTCAATAGATTAACCTGGCAAGCTAAAAAGAATTTTTCTTGGGGGCTGATGCAAGGCCTCATCAATGCTCTTGATGATGGAACATAATGGAACCTCAAATAACTCACAGACTACATCAAACCAGGGAAGGCAGTAATATAATAGAAAGGTGGATGCCATTCCCTGCAACTTCAACAAGCTGGGGGAATGGACCGAAAATATTTATGAAGGTCAAGCAAGATAAATGCAAAGTCCCACAGCTGAACTGGAATAACTCCATAATACTTCAAAGTTAGGAACTGACTGGATTGAAAGCAGGTCTTCAGAAGGGTACTGGACAATTCTAGAGGATAACATATTAAACACGAGCCAGCAGTGCACCTCTGTAGGATTCTGTGTTATTATTGACTATATTTCCACTAAATCTTACGAGAAATCAGCCACCCATGTTAGATTGGACGCTTAATGTTAGGTGCTTACAGATTGGAGCATCTACATTTGAGCTGGTCACTTGGTGTCCCCCACCTTTTTTACAGACCTTGAAGGGAGCACTCCTGGGGAGCAATTCATCTCACCTAAACTAGACCTTAAAAATCTAGATCTCAATTCTGCCTGTTTCATCTACCACTTCAAAATACATCTCAGAGCTCCTTATTTATATCTATTCATTAATGAAAGAGCTAAAAGGATTAAATGATGTAGACATTAACAATTAAGTAAGATGAAATACGCCTAGGGTTTTTTATTGAGTTGCAAGCCAGGGAAGTAGCACTCACTGTAAGTGTTAAGTATAAGTTAAAGAAAACCACTTTTCCCCATGCTGAGTCAGACATATGCACCTTTCCAAAGGATGTTTCTGCTGTTAGGAATAACCTGAAGCAGTTATATAAATTTTACTTTACTGGCAGCCAGAATTAAAATGTGAGTCTTCCTGGAAGTGGCTGAAGAGCACAGCTACAAGCCAACAGATGAGAATATGGCAACTTCAATTCCTCCCCCATTTCCTCACCAGAGTACAGTAGTAGCTGTACTCTGTACTTCTGTACCAGGGTACAGGAACTAGCTGCATTTCCTATGTAAAAAGAACCAGAAAATGTCAATATACAAAGCAGCACTAGAGACCCTAAAGATGATAAACGTAAAAAATGGAAGAGGGGACATCAAAAGGCACAAATGTCAGGCAAATAAACTTTAACCATCCAAGGGAAAAAATCTTGGTCCAGAAAACTCTACATTCAAAGCAATCTATAGACTTGAGAAGAGTTTAGATAGGAGACAAAACAAGCAATGTTTCCAGTAAAAACATCTCACAAAAGTCACTCAAAGCAACAATGGGGGCACGTATGGATTATTCTTCAGCAGACAATTAAACAATATCTTGCTCTTAAAAAAAAGTGTAAAATCTACTGTCAGAGCACACAGAGGAGGTGGTTTTTGAGAAAAAAAGGTATTCTGAGAAAGGAAACTCAAGAAAACGATATGACATATCTTTTTATCCTCATACCAGCACACTAAAGTACCTTCAGGCCCTAGAAACCTGTTCCTGCTAGTACACAACAGGAGTTTGCCTGGCTCACGCTGACTCACTGTACTGCTGACAAAACATCCATATGCTTGTTTGTACGCAGAATGCTGTGTTAGATTTGGCAGGAAAGTTGTTGCTGGTTGTCACTGCAGTGGTGAGTTCTGCCCTGACAGTGTTTCTCAATGTTTATGCCACCCTATTGTGTCCTAAATGTGCAACGTTATGCTTTTCTTCCTCCTTTTTTCAGTCCACTAGTAAGTGGAAGCAGCCTTTGATTTTGTGTCAGATATTCCTTTTCAACAGTGTTTGCATTTGATGAAAGAAAAGGAGAATGAATGTACTCATCCACAGTGTGCTGGACGGCTAAAGCACTAATTAATCATCGGGCAAGTACAGCAGGATTTATCAATTTCTAACTGGAGTGTTCAGTTAACCAGGGTGCCTAGGCTGAATAGTTAAAGCCACCCAGATGCTGGATACACACAAGGACTGCAACACAGCTTTTCTTTCTTCATAGCATGTAAGTTTGTATAACACCTGAAAATGGATTGATTGCTCTTAGGGTATAAAGTGGACATAAGTATTTTTAGGACATTAGTATTTTAGGGTTATTTCCTTAGAGTATTATATATGTACATATGTTTTGTTATTCACCATGCCTATCCACCACTACTGTCATCATCTCTTTTGCCTGAACTATACTGACTCCCCTCCATCCAAAGTTTTACTTTCAAAATATGTCAAACGAGCTTCATTTATTTTCTGTTCATTTTCATTGGAGTTACTGCAAACTATTTTTACCCTTAAAATTTGATTGAAAGTAAGACCTTTCTTCATTGCTGATTCATGAAAACTTGCAGCAGGGATGAGATTGTTTGAGTCAATTGAATCCTGATAAATGGAGCACTTCAGTTTTTCTTTATTCACACATTCAACCAGAAAATCTTTTGTACCCCACCTTTCCACAACTATTTTACAATAACAGTGAAGTGAGTGAGTTCAGAAAAGTGCCCTTAACTAAACTGGTCTGTAATAATTAATAGGATAAAACAGATAGAACCTGGATATTTATACAAGAATTGCTCAAGCTTATCAATTGACCAAAGGTATAAATTCCTTCATTTTTAGTCCATACAATATAATGGGGAAATGCACATTCCTGCACAGGAATTCTATAGATCGACTTTTTATAGATTTGTAATTTGCAATGTAATTCTATTAGGTTCTTTTGTCAATAAGAGAAGAAAATCTATCACTATCAAAACCACCTACCTTCTATTTTTACTTTGATTTTTTTTTTTTAACTTAGGACATTCTCCATATGAGTGAAATATATATAGTCTTAGAGTGGCAATGTCAGCTGATATTAGGAGCAGCCACTTCCTCAAGTCCCAGGGCCTCTATCTGACAGACGTGGCTGCCACTTTCCCCTTTCCCCTTTGTGATTTCCACAACCAGCAGCAGTGCTGAGCACATACCCCAGAGACACAGACACAGACACCTGTGCACAGCCATGGACACTTATGCACAGACACCCATAGGACATAGGCATGCCCTGTCACACAGAGTGCCACAGATAAAGTGTGGCCACAGATAAGGTATGGCCCCAGCTGGCCCCACATTCAGGACACACCAGACATGGGTACAGGCAGACACATCCCCTCCTCCTGTTGGGCTGGCAGAGACAGAAAGTCTCAGGTGCAGCGCGCACCCCACACTGCCCAGGTTCAAAGCACACACACATTCATGAGTTCTCCCGGCACTGGCATGCTCCCTGTGCCTGCCCAGCACTGCTATGTGGATTCTAGCACCCCTTACCTGCCTCGTGGGTCCCTGACTCACTGCTGGGTGCTCGCTGCACACACAGCGCTCACACATTCATCCCACGCTCACAGGTGCCTCTGAATACCAGGAAAGACCCTCTGCCTGACACCTCTGCCTGGACAAGGGTCATCCTACTCACTTTGCTGGTCAAACTGGGGTGACCCTTTTATATGTGACTGGCCCATTTTATATCATTTTCTGTTTACCTCTTCTTTGTTCCTCCCTCATCTGCTTCCCCTTCACACTTCCCCACAACCTGGTATAGTCCCACTGACCCCCTCCAATGCCCAGGACCCTCAGGGTTGCATTGTTGTCAGGTGCAAAACCCCAGTTTGCCTGCAGCTTCTTGATAGCTCATCTGTTACCTTGACTGACCAAGTTTGGTTTTTATCTTTGTCTGCATTATGCTTGCCTGTCAGGTTTGTGTATTTTGTTTCTGCTTTCCTCCTTTTCCTTATTTTCCCATTTCACAAGATCTCTGATCAGATAACTGTGCTAGAAGAAGCATTCCCACACTCCCAGAAATCCTCATCAATTAGTGTGACAGGCCAGATCTGACTTCCTCCCTTTACATTTGCCAGTCAGGTTTGTATCTCTATATGTCCTTGTTTATGTCTTCCTTCTTTTCGTGTTATCTCCTTTTGCATTGAAAAGTGCTTGGCCAGGCACTTGAAAGGAGCTGATGCTTTCTCTTTTCACATACCCCCATATAGGCAACAGCTGAACAAATCTACTTTTAGCCTTATAACAGTAGGGCTATTTCTGTGGTCACATAAGACATGGTGAAGGTAGGTCAGCTGTACCTATTGTTAAAATAATTGATGTAGTTGAACAATCAGAAAATCTCCAAGGCAGCTCTTCTTACTGAACGAAAATCAACCATGCCCCAGCAACACAGGTGTACTTCCCAATGTATTTTCTCAGTGTCAACAAGGGATTTTTCCTTTCAAAAATAATAATCAAAATCCATTGATTCCTGTGTTAGTTTTCTGCATCCACACTCAAGAATACACTGGCTGTCTCCAAGAAAACAACATAGGGGGAAAAAAATCACCCTTATTAAATAGAACTCTTATGAGCAAACATGAAAAGAATCTATCTATCTGTCTATCTATCTATCCATCTATCTCTCTATCTATCTATCTATCTATCTATCTATCTATCACCCCAGCCAGGTGCCCAGAGTAGTCCCACACTTAATGTGCAGTAATTATCACACAGCACATCTCTATAGATGAGTGCACTAAAGGAGAAATGTCTCTTTGGAGGAATTGGGCCTGGGCTGTTGTCATCACTGTCATGGAGTCTAGTCAGAAGGAAGCCACCATCTCTATACCCTGGGGGTCAGTAGTTGGTCCAGTTCTGTTCTTCAGAGTCATAGGACAAAGTGTACCCTCAGCAAGTTTTCCAGTGACACAAAACTAGTTGGAGTGGTTTAATGTGCCAGAGGTTACAAACTGCCCTCCAGAGGGACCTTGGCAGCCTGAAGAAATGGGCTGACAGGAACCTTGTGGAGCTGCAAAGGGGCAGTGTAAAGTGCTGCACCTGTGGAGGAACAGCCTTTCTCACCAGTACATGACTGGACCACTCAGCTGGAAACTAGCTTGTCAGAAAAGGCCCTGGCTGTCCTGATAGACAACAAATTGTACATGAGCCAGCGATGTGCCCTTGACAGAAGGAATGACAATTATATCCTTGGCTGCATTAGGAGGAGTGCTGCCAGCAGGTGGAGGGATCCTTTCTCTCAGCCTTGGTGAGGTCACACCTGGGCTTCTGTGTCCCGTCCTGTGCTCCAAGGCAGAAGAGAGACATGCACATCCCGTAGACAGTAAAAAAAAAAAAAAAAAAAAAAATTGGCCAGAAAGATCATGAAGGANTCTCTCTCTCCCTCTTCTATCGCATAAATTGTGTTGTTGGCACTCAATAAAAGTGCTTTGATTTTGATTTAAAGTTGAAATATTTTGTCCCTGTTTTCCTTTGCACTTTGAGATTCAGTTAACGAACCATCACGACTCCCGCTGGTACCAGCGGATCGTGACAAAAGGCTGAAAGACCTGGGGCAGTTTAAACTACAGTAGAAAAGGCTTTGTGGGCAGAGGGGTTGTGGCTATCAGTGTATATAAATGCCTGAAGAGAGAAAGGGTTTAAAGAAGAGAGAGCCAGACTCTTCTGTATGGTGCTAGCAAGAGAATAAGAAGCAGTGGGCACACACTGAAACACTGAAGTTTCTTTCTGAATATCAGGAGACATCTTTATGGTGAGGGTGGCCAAGAACTGGTGCCAGTTCCCCAGGGAGGTTGTGGAACCTCCATCCTTGGAGACATTCAGACACCACCCGGACACAGTACTGGTCAACTCTTCTTGATGGTCCTGTTTGAGCTGGAAATTCAGATCAGGAGTCCTTCAGAAGTTCCTTTCAACTTCAGCCTTTCTACATTCTGTGGTTCTGTCAATACTTAGTGAATATTCATTGGGCAACTGAAACAAGTGATAAAGTTAAGATATATGCCCTTGATGATTTACACTACCCACTTCAGCAGTGTCTCTTATTGAAAAGCACTTCTTGAAACCCAAGAAAATCTTCTGTCTGGAGTGACGCATCTCCAGTGAATAATTCAACTGGATTATGCCCCCAGTAAAAACTGCTCTGTTCCCAAGACTTGGGACAATAAGAAAGGACATATAATTGCTGAATTACTATAGGGACATTATCTGTTTCTCTATAAATAACTTTGAAGTAACTTGGAAGTACTAGAGTGGGATCTATCTAAATATGCCTTGGGAAACTAACAAGCTCTGATGTCATCAGAAACACACAAGTGCATCTAGACTCACCTATCCATATGTTAAGAACTTTTTTTTTAGAATCCAGCTATAGTGACACACTTCAGTTTGTTTCATAAGGAGCAAAACCCAATCAACTGTTTACCCACTCTATAAAGTCCAGGGTGTCTACTTAAAGACCCGATGTTATTCTCTGGAAGATTATTCTGTTATAAGATTAGTCCGACTGATGGAGTGTGTGCAGCCAAACCTGACTCCAAATAGCTTATCCCAAAAGTACATGTTTAAAATATGCATGCAATATGATACAAAATATGTCAGTACCATTAACAGGATATGCAAAAATGAAATGCCTTAAAGTGATTAAAATGCAACTGTAAAACATCCTAGATGAGGTAAAGTACAGTAATTTAATACAATCCCAGTTCCAGAGAGAAAAGATATGGAATATACTACAAAAAAGACAGCTTACTAGCTTAATGAAAATATGAATAATAAGGTAAAAGTAATTAAGTAGAAGCTCAGTAGGACAATTCCCATGCTGGAGAGATCACTAGTAGAGTCTAACCACTTCTGCATTTTCTTATTGTTGCACCTAAAATGCTTGTGAAAACATGATGCCTGAGGTATAATATTCATGTTCAGTAACCTTTGGGATTAAAATGTTTTCATCAGAGATCCTTGAAAGCTAATGTGCTAAAGAAATGGGAAGACCTTTCATACACTGCTAAACACAATCTTAGTAATAGTTTTACCATAAAAGGTACAGCTTTGATCCAGCTATTGTGCCTCAATGCAAAGTTTAAAACTATCAGTCAATAGCATATAAACCTTCTCAGCCAAAGTAGCAAAGGTATTATTGTGAAAGATTCAGCAAAAGTCTCAGTGAAACAGAGACATATCTTCATATACTTTGTTGAATCAGAGCTTAACTTGCTCATTTTTAGCACTGAATATTGGGCCTTTTTAATTAAAAGTATCTAAGCTAAAACCCTTATTTTTCTTTCATAGTCTTTTCTATTGTGTTTCTTTCTAACACATGCTTTTAAGATACTGTTTGTCCTTTTTGCCTCTTTATCTCCAGTTTTCACATTTTCTTTATTTAGACTAATTATATCTGTAAGCCCTCATAGGCTTTAAAGGTAAAGGTGAATTAATGGTGGGCCTGAACTCTAATGGCACCGAAGCATCTTTTTCAATGTTACAGGCTCACTTTACATAATGTAGACTATAGAAACATACCTGTCTACAGGCTGGGTGGATTCCCTAAACAACTTTTCTTCAAGGAGGACCTAAGACTCTACTCACCTGTCCCCACTTCCATGTCTGGTGCCATCTGAGATGCCACTCAGTACCCAGGGCATGCACATGGAGATGGCAGTCACACATTGCATGAGACCTCTTGGAAACATGTTCTGTGCTACAATGGCAGCTGGAGGCCAGGCTGGACACACTGACATGATGTTAGACATGTTTATGTGGCAAATGAATTGAGCTACGTGGCTTACATTTCACTGAGCTGAAGCTGTAATTGTAAATTGTGTTCAATAGGGATGACTCTTCTCCAAAACTTTGTGAAGACTGATTTGTAATCTGTGGAATGTATCGGGCAAGTCCTTTCACATGTGACTTGAGTAGCAATCCATTGACATTTCTGTTTCATTCTAAAAACCTTAGGTTCATGTACAGAAGATCCCATCCCAGTTATCATATAATATGGTATAGTTTTATTGTTTTCTTCTTTATAAAGAATTTTACCTATTGTCTTCTTTTTCACTTTCCCTCCCTCTTTACATTTTATTCTCTTATCTCCCTTTCCTTCCTCCTTCCCTTTCTGTTCCCTTGTCTATTGTCTCCATCTGCCTCTTCCCAGAAGACAATTATATAGACTATTCTATGCCTCAAGGGATAATAGAAAATAAGGATTTTGTATATTTTGTTGATGATATTGTTGTTGCTATTATTATTATTATTATTATCACTACTACCACTATTACCATTATGAAAAAAGGACTAAAGAAGCACATAAAATAATGACATGTGGGAATTTTTTTTCCTGCCACAAATTAAGTAGTTTACAGCAAGTCAACAAAATGGCATCTCATCAGTCACATTTTTTAGCTTTGTGAAAATTATGCTTAAAGATGAAACTCATCAACCCCTGGAAAAGGATGACACTAAGTGTGCCCAGACAATTCAGCAGAACCAATATGAAAGCAAGAGACCACTGGCCAGCAGAGTGAGCCTTCCAGGTTTATGAAAGAAATAAAATTAAAGAAAACGTCAAGTGACATGAGGGTACAGCATAATTGAAAAGTTCCATATAACCCTTTAGTCGACAGATGTCTGTGGCCATAACCTCAGTTTTTGAAAAATGTTATAGCTCCACAGGAGACTGGAGATGAACTGATTGAATCCAGTTTAGAACTCGGTCCAATTACCTCTGTATACAATGAGTCATTTGCACAGCTGATCTCTGGGAATTCCTGTCACACCATATCTATGGACAATGTTTCATTGGAGCTCAATATGGAGCAGGTCTGAGGCCTAACTGAGGATCTTAACCAAATACAGAGAGAAATACAATATAGATCATGATTTATTGCAGTCTACTAAAATCATTATTAACAACCTTTGCTGGTGCTGACAGGTCTGAGATTTGATAAAGTAGTTACAGGATTTCTTGAAGCTGTGAACTCTAAACAAACTAGCAAACTCAGACATGCAAAGGATATCCTCAAAGAAAGCAGTGGAAAGAATCCAAAGATCTGTTAAAGTACAAAGACAATTCCAGCTCAGAATGATTCCAGTCTGTCTGGATTAACACATAATTTTAAATAATCTGTGATACTATTATATATTAGTATTGTGAAAATCAAACTTGAGAGGACTTTAAAACATCACTTGCAGAGAGCATCTGATCACAGTCAAATTTGTTGCATCATGGTCTAAATTATGATAGTGCCATTGTTCTTGCTGTCTACACAATACTTTAAATTAAAACCTGCCCTAATAAAAAGTTCTTTTGCATACTCTACATATGGGTTGTTTGGCGTTTTTTTCTATAGAAAATAAAAATTTCTTTAATTCATGTTTATAATACAAGGAGTGGCAGAATTGAAATTTTATTAAATTTTATTTTCCTTAAACTTAAATAATCATATTCACAAGACATAACTGGTTTTTTTCTAAGATAAAAAAGCGATATGCAGATATATCTGCAAACCATCAACTCATTTGGGCAAGCATATTTCATTTATCTGACATTTTCCAGGTTTCATATACATAAAATATATTTGCTTGGGATCTAATATTGAATGTTTGCCACACTTATCATAAAATTTGACAGAAATGTATCTAAAAGGAAGAGTTGTGCCTGCCCTAACCCTGGCAGTGTTCAAAGCCAGGTTGGATAAGGTCTTGAATGGAAGATATCCCTGTACATGGCAGGGGGGGTTGGGATTAGATGGTCTTCAAGGTCCATTCCAACCCCTTAACATGTTTTGATTCTATGACTCTATGAATACATAAGATATTGATTACCCGGACAATGTGACAATTTTTTTTTTTCACATGCAATAAGTATGAAATCAATCACCTCTAACAGAGAAGCCTGTGATCTTTATAGTACTTCCAGCTGAAAAAAATTTGTTTCTCCTGGAAGATATTAGAAGTGGTGATCACTTATTTAACACAGTTATTTCTATGGATGGAATTTCTAAAATAATTTTCATAGATTCACCACTCTTGTTATCTAGTTGAGTCAGAAAGCTGATGTATATAAGGTCACATTTGCCTGCAGACATGCTTGGGCCCCTAGTATACCAAATGTGCTGCTTGCTCAGTGCAGTGCAGTGAAATCCTCCAGCAGCTCCAGTTTTCTTCCAGAATAGCTTCTTAACAGATGGTATCTCATCATTGTCAGTGGCTCACCATCCCAGAGAGCCATAAGGATCCATGCAGGGACTGACGCTTTTCTTTCTCTTCCTGCGACACTAACAAAAGTAGCCAATAACAACCTCTTCCCTTTCACAGACAATTCCACCTTATGCCAGCTGGTTTATTCCCAGTCACATCGTGCCCATTCTGCTCCAAGTGCACCAAGAGGACTTATGCTGTTTGACAGCTAAGCCATACACCAGCTAATCGCCGTCAGTGAGAGCAAAATGCAGAAAAGCAAACTCCTTTAGTTTCTGGTGCTGCTGCTGGTCATCCCTCTCAGCAGCGTGAGCTGTTTTTTAGCATTCTGTCAGCCCTGTGAAGATCAGTTTAGAAATTAGAGTAGACACAGCTAGCAAATAGCTTTGAATCACTTTGAGTGTAATTAAGCGTGAAGTATAGCTGAGGGCTTTATTTGATCCAGACTGGCCATTTTATTACTAATGTACTCTACAGAAAGTTTCTATATCCTTACTATGGTGGCTTTCTACAACACTGACTGAATACTCATGCCCCATGCACTTTATTTAAAAATAAATGAGAACAATTAACTTTGATTTGTTGTAACAGTTGTAAAGGGTATACATTAAGATTTGCTCTCATGCAATATTTGCATGTAGCTGTACCAAAACCTTCCACTGAACACAGTAGAACTTGCTGTTGTATCTTATCCCTGAGGTGGAACAGGCACATTAATGCTGTAGTAAATATGATGAATCACAGTTCAGTTATCCTAAAAGAGTCTAGAGGATGGATCTAAAGACTCCAGAGATCATTCTTCTGTTCAGAGAAACTAAAGCAGCCATGCATGAGACCTTCCTCAAGGCAGTGATAAAATATGATTTCTCTCTTAAACTCCTGGATCTTGCCCAATCTATTCAGTGAGATGTAGCGGTGAGTTAAATACTGCATGTATAGTATGCTCATTAGCTAAATCTGTATTACTAAAATAATTTAATCATTTTTGTTATTAAAAACAGAAATAATAATTTTTATTTATGTTCATCATATCAGGATTCAATTCCTTCCTTCTACAATATGATTTGTCATTGAAAAAAATGTTGATTTGAAATTTATTGCCCTGATATTTACAGAAAGTCCCTGATCTACTCAAGTTTTGAAATTTTATAAGTTACCTTTGCAATAAAATGAAGGAATTTATACCATGTAAGAGTTTAAATTAGACTCAGAGAAGATTTCTTATTATTATTTCTAATGCACCAAATCTCAGATCATGACATAATGATATTATCTTGTCTCACCTTATAAAAATGCTTTCTCAGGTAAATGAGTAATGCAATTTCTGGTGCTGTTTCTGCTCAGTTAAGCTGGGTCAAAAACAACACTATGCAGGTCACCGTATCAAAGCCAGTGCAAGCATTGTGTAGTAAAACAAGTCATCTTGAAAACTTGCCAGATGGCACTAATGGTTATTTATGAATTGCTGTAGTTATTCAGTCTGTTAAAACAAAAGTCCTTCCCAGTGAGAGAAAGAAAAAAATACTGACACAAAGACCATTGATTTGTTATGTTTTACTATCTAAGTGAAAGATTTAGGTCACTTAAGCTTTCTCATCTAAGACTAAGTTATGTGTCCATGTTGTCATAGATCCAGAGCAAGAAAGACTTTTCAAAGGGTGATTAAAAGAAATGATCTTAGTTACCCTCTGCAGACTTATTTTTTCTACTTATTGCTTATTCTGTTGCCCACACATAAGGACACAATACCATTGGATATACCCAAACATGAGATGCAGAATATCCAGAAGACTCCTGGTCTTCTCAAGTGGCAGCTGATAGCCCAGCAGGGTAACTTAAGAAAACTCAGTTGACTTTAGATGTCAATGTTCAGCAATTAAATCAAGATTCAGACTGTCGTTGACTATAACAAGCAACATCTTCTTACATATGGTACTTAATAACATGGTTTAGTGGTAGTCGACTTGGCATTTATTGTTAGGTTATAGCTGGACTCGATCTTAGAAGCGTCTTCCAACCCAAATGATTCTCTGATTCCATAAAGGCACTTTAGACACCAAATTACGTGTGCACAGCTCTGTGCACCATGAATACATACCTTTACCTTTAAACATCTGCATCTGTAGCCTGTTAGGTGATATTAATGTGATCGAAAAGTCCTAAATTATGCATCAAACTGAATCACATGCAAAATATTGTTGTGGTTTAACTCCAGCCAGCAAGCAAGTACCATGTAGGAGCCCTGCAATAGGAGGAGAATAGATAAAAAAATAAAACTCATGGATTGAGATGAGAACAGTTTAACAATTAAAATAATAATTTTATAATAATAAGAAGAGAGAGAAAAGGAATAAAATCCAAGTCATGCAGATTAGTAATGCTGTTATGATCCAGTTGGTAAAATGTTAGGACCTAGTTATTAGGGTTCTTAGAAATACCCCTGCCCAAATCAAGGTGCAAACAAGACCATATGCCAGTGACAGTCGCAAAGGCTTTATTTGACAGTAAACATGAAAGAGAGAGAGAGAGAGAAAGAAAGAAATAGGAAATAGGTGAGGGGGACAGAAAGAGAGTAAGAGGGACAGAATAAGGAAAATATCACCACTCCATGGATCCCAACGACAGTCTGTTGATCCTTTCCAGCTGGTCTTCTTGGTGGCTAAAGTTCCCCCGGAAAAGCCTGGAATCTGATGGGTTTATAGACCCTCAAGCCAGGTAGCAATGTCCAGGCATGTCCCCCTGGGGGAGGGGGGGCAGTCTCTTACAGCAGACTCTGGATCTATTGCATCACATGCAGTCCCGTAGAGCAAGGCCTAGCACTTTGAGGGTGTCTTTGATAGACTGTGACTCTCCCTCAGCTGCCTCTCACGTGGAAGTCCCATGGATGAGGCCTGTGGGGTTCTGGGGGTGCTACAGCTGGGCCAGAGGATGGGCGTTCATTGCCTCTGACCAGAGGTTATGCCACACCCAAAACCTCCTCTCCNCCCAAAACCTCCTCTCCCCACCTTAGCTGCGGGGGGGGGCGTTCCATGTAAACCTGGCTTCTGTGTGCTGTGCTCTGCCCCCACCAAAGCTTGGCTGTAGCTCCCAACGACAGTCTGTTGATCCTGGATACCTCCTCCTCAGTCTGGGATGATTGAACAATGGGTTTCCCTTTATCTAATCAGCAGTTTGATTTACAGTCCAAAGTCCCAGTCAGGTATCTTCAGGGAACCTTCTTTGGTTGTAGCTTCTTTGTACAGTTTTGGTTATGATGAGCCAAACTTTATATCAATGTTTGAGGCATGAACTATTTCTGTCTCTGACAGATGCAGAGTACATTTGCTCACCACTCCTTGATCAATGCATAGTCCATCCCTTAGCAGAGGTTGATCCCGCATAACAAACCCCCCCCCAGTTTTATATACAGAGTGTGATATTCTGTGGCATGGAATATCTCATATCCTTTTGGACAGTTTAGTCACGTGTCCCAAGTGTGTTCCCTATCAGCGTCTTGTGCACCTGCTTGCTGGCAGAGCATGGGAATTTGGAAAGTTCTTGACTTGGAGTAAGCACCACACAGCAACCACTGAAACATCAGTGGGTTTTCAACATTAGTCTTCAACCCCTGTGTCAGCTACTAAGAAGAAGATGAAACCAGGACAAATATTAACCAAGAAATTATATATTCTGCTAAGGCCCAAATAATTTTGGAAGGGGGTAAGAATTAGCACTGTGTAACTGCCCTGGTTAGAACAGGGTGCATTTTTACAATACAAGGAGGAGCATAACTAGAACCCTGAGGTTATTCTATATCACCTGACATCATGCACAGGGGGTGGGAGGTCTCTTCTGCTTGGGTACCATGCTGGAGATGTTGGGGTATTGCGAGCTTTCACATGGCAAGAGGTCAGATGTGAATTACTCACCTCTCTTGTACACTCTTTTATTAATATTGGTGCTGTTACCATGGGTTTCTTATTTCTTTGTCTTTCTAGTAAATTGTTCTCTCAACCCATGTTTTTTACATTTTTTGCCTCCAGTTCTCCTCTGCATTCTGCTACAGGGGGAGGGACAGGGAGAAGGGGGGGAGAATGAGTGGAGCACAGTTTGGAATGTTTCAGTAGGAATACTGGAAATACCATTCCTAAACCACAACACTTAAAAATGAAGCTACACAAGCTTGATTGAGTTGGATTGAGAACCACAGTTCCTGCAGGGAGGTTAAGGCAGTATTTCATTCTTCATCCAGTCTTAAAACTCTTCAAAATTGTCTTTACAAAGATACCTTTTACAGTACAGACAAATGTGGTTTAGAGACAAACACAGATATCCATGCAGATTTTATGTATCTACACATGAGCCCTGTAAATTCCCTGCATTAGCGAAAGAAAAATGACTTGAGTCATGCTCTAAAATACAGGGATCTTGAGCTGAGATGTGCTAAGGCATCTGAGAATTGCACAAAAGTGATGACTAAGACACAAGATGTGCAGAATCTCTATATATAGGTATGAGGCACCTATAGAAGGCTGACATTGAGATTTCTGATTTCTTGGAGCAGCAGCTGGAGAGCTGAAGGGAGAGTCAAGGGTGTTTCAAAGTGCAGTAGGTATCCTTGTATTCAGATAACCAAATAAATCTCTGGAGTCTATTATGCCATTCTCACTAACGCGTTTCAGTGATTAGAAAACATCTGATCAATAAAATTCCATTTTGTGCAAAAACATGTATCTATAAATATCAAACAAGTCTGTATCTGAAAAAGATTAAATTACAAACAACAATTTATACCATTGGATTCAATGACATTGACTCTGGATTCACACATTGCTCAATGCAGTGAGAAGTTTTGTAAAGATAAATTAAATGGACCAAAACTTCAATTATATAGAATTACATGAAACTCAGGTCCACCTACCTTGTTCTAAGATAGTTGTAGTCATTTTACCTCTTTTAATATTTGCTTTTGATTACTTGGGACTGAAGAAAAAATCTGAAAAAGATTATACTTTGATTAGCTTCAGCAACTGGGAGTTTTATTTTGAAGAGGCAAATCATGGATGGTACGGGGCTGAATCCCACTGCAGTAAAATCCATAGGATTAGTTGGTAAAATAAACAATTCTGGTTGTGGCCACTCTCTAAATACCTAAATGTATTTGCTGTGGGGAATGAGATTTTAAAAGAAGAAATAAATATGCATTGTAAGAGTTAGTGTCAAGTATTTCAATAAGTCACCTGAACCTCTTGAGAAATTGTTGGCAGTTCACATGTATTCTCTAAGTTCTTTTGTGTACCAATGTGACAGGGATGTAATTCTTCCCCACATGGATTTACTGTAAGCCAGAGGCACACATTGCCTGTTAATGAAAGTGAGACTTATAGAAGCACCCATGACTAGCCAACCAGTAATTTCCCATCATTATTCTAGCACGAAGCATCTTTATGATAAAGGAAAAATCACACAGCTGTTGGAAACTTAGAGGTGAGGGGTTTTGTTTTCTAATTTACTTTCTTATTTCAGTATTGCATTGTGCAGAAGTGGCTATTTCAATAAATTAAAAAAATGCCATGATGTCACCTAATATTTCTTAAGCAAAGATGAATCCATTGCATGTTTTGATATCTTAGGTTGCATTTTACCATGTGATGTGACTGAGCAGACTCTAACCCACAGCAATGTGAAGCCTGTAACGAATGGCTTGTGTCCCTGCTGCTCCCCATCAGCCCGGAGAGCAAAGATACAGAGAATTATGTAAGAACAGTGGGTGGAAGCAGTTAATGGGCTTTTTGCTGCTGGCATTTCTCAGACAGAAATACTGTCAAGCAAAGCCCGCATGCAGAAATCATTATTTACTTAGATGTGATCATATAAAATTTGACAGGTATCATTCAGTTGCTGACCTGTGATGCAAATAAGAAAAAAAAAACATTGTCAAAGCAAGGTTGATTTTTGTTCTGTGATCATCGCCAAATCACTGTCAATATAGAATGGACACTCTGTGCAGCTGTGGTTATTTGAAAGACATTCCTATCATACTTTTACATGGTGCATTGGGGGTTTATTCTGCATGAGAGAGTGGAGTTTTATTTCCCTGTTTTGAAGAGGGTCCTTAGGGAATGAGCTGAGCAACTGGTGACTCAGAGTGACTCTCTGGCTCACGTTTTGTGAAGAAGAAATATGCAAGGAAACAACTTTCTAGTTAGTTTCCTGAGGATCTAATAAGTGTGAATAAACATAAATATTAATCTAATTGGCCACACTTTGGAAGCAATTTTTCCATGACAGGTGACAGCTAGAATGTTCATAAACAGCCCTATTTTTGAAGCATTATTACATGGGTGAAAAGCAGTTCAAACTGAATATATAAACAACATCACGGTGTGACACCTCCAAGTGACATATTGATTAGAGTTTAAATGAATTGGTTGAATTAAATCTGGGTCATGCAGTGAGTGGCTTTTTTAGACAAGGATAGAAATATGAAAGCCCTCTGAATGAAATTTGAAAAAGAAACATTTTGAATAAAATGAAATTCTATCTCTGCCTTCTCTCTTCTATTTCCCTGCCACATAACTGTACCAGTATGTCTTGAAAGGTTTAAAGGAAAGGCAGATGGTACCTTTCAAAATGTTATTGAGTGCTTTTACATTAGTGTGTGTTGTAGTGTCATTGTACTTGATATGGAGATGAAGAATATGTTAGCTTGAGGTTGTGCATCATTTTCTGTGATCTCAGCTGGAGGTAAGATTGTTCAGAACTGACACAGCTTGAATATTGATACAAATACAATTATAACATTCCACTAACAGAACTGAAAAATTGCTAATCAGTTTTATTAATAATTATGTGTGTAATTCTAAGAGTTCTGACCCCTACTGAGCCATTTAGGAAACTCCACAAAACAAAATATGCTATAAGCACATTTCAACAAGAGCAGCTGTATGAAGAACTGATCCATCAAGTTGTGTCAAAGAGTGAATTTTTTAGAAGAATTTTGAAAAAAAGGTGAGGTATTATTTCCATTTGTAACATAGATAGGACTCAGAGACAGATATTCTCACTGAATACTGCAGTTGTGAAATAATATTTTCTACCAACACTGCCGTGGTAAAGGGAGTAGAAAAAGGAGAAAAGAGACGGGGGGGAAGAGGGAGGCAACAAACTGAAAGTATAAGCTCTTTAGAAAGGAAATGTTGTATTCAGTCCTCATCTGAGGCTATTTTAAGAAGCCCTTTGTCCAGAAATATTCCAAGCAATCTCAACTGAAAAACTGTTCCTTTAAATATGTTTGCTTGGGTACTCATATGTTGAGGAACTCAAAATTGCTAGCCCCTTATAAAAGTCTTTGCTGTGGCTATGAAGGCATACTAAAATATTTATAAATTACTGGTAGCCACTAAAAATCAAAAAGACCTTTTCCTTCCTATTGGCTTTAAAACAGGTGTAGATCAGGCATTCTACAAAGAAATAATTATTTTCCATTTGAGTGAGAATACATTTCTACATGAAGGCTCAGAGCAGCTCTAGTGCTTAAAACTGGAGACATACAAAATATGTGTCTTAGAAAAATATACAGCTCTAGCACATAGTGAGCATATATAGCAGTATCTGAAAAAGTGCATGACTATTCAGTGTCATTCCAAAGTTTCTTTCAGCATAGTCATCAAAAATTTTCCTTATGTATTCCATAGGCCTGTTTTAGATCAATCTCTTCTTAACCTGTACAGTCAGAAATCCTCTTTATCTGTTTTGTGTCCAACAGTAGAATTTGTCTCTTTCTTGTCAGACCCTCATCCTGCAGGCCACACCGCTCCTGACACAAGCCAGGATGCCATTGGCCTTCCTGACCTCCTGGGCACATGCTGGCTCATGTTCAGCATCTGTCAACCAGCACCACCAGGTCCTTTTCCACTGGGAATCTTTCCAGCCACTCCTCCTCCAGCCTGTAGTGATGCACATGGCGGTTGTGACCCAAGAACAGGACCAGCACTTCTTCTTGTTCAGTGTCATACCATTGGCCTTAGCCCAATGATCCAGGCTGTCCAGTTCCTTCTGCAGAGCCTTCCTACCCTTCAGCAGATCAACACTCCTGCCCAACTTGATGTCATCAGAAAATTGTCTGACAGTGCACTCAATCGCCCTTTGAAAGAAGAAATCCATGCCTCAGGAAGAGAAAAAAGATCATCATACCTTCTATTAATTTTATTTTTAAATTTCCTGTCAGGTATATTCACGCATCCTATCTTTAAAAGAGACTTATAAATTCACCCACATGACCTATAGATATTAAGACCTAGAATTCTTTAACACTTTACAGAAGAGCTAAGGAAATCATGAATTTTTCAGTTTTACATTAAAAAAGAAAAAAGCAAGAAAAGCCTGATTAGGTTGAAGCAAAACATCCATATATAAAGTTTTTGACTTAACAAGCACAAAAATTAAGCCTGAAGATGTCACAGATGGTCTGGTCTATTTGAAATGAAAAGGCTTTTTCTTATTTTCAACTAACAATTTTTATAAGAGTTTTCTTTTTCTATTTGTTGCCAAATTATTTAAAAAAAATCACATGCTTATTTTAAACAATGACCAGAAATGTTTTAACATTTCTATGAGTCTAAGTATTAAATTAATGTTTGATGTTTTGTAATTTTTGATGAGGCTTATCCAACTTCTTGTAGACAAAGACAAGCAAATTAATTCTGTCTCATTTTGTAAATAGTACTGGTCTTTCTCATTCTATATATCTTGTTGAATTGCCTACTCACCAGCAGAATATGTCAGACTATTTTCTCTATCATTTTTCAGTTCCAACTGTGCAGCTAAAATATAAATAAGCTTGAAGTTACATATTTCTGTTGAAATAGTAAAAAAAAATACCAGATTTCAACTTATTGCCCAAAAAACCCAGACATAAATGAAACGCCTTAGAGCTAGATTTCTTGTTCATTATAATGGATATACTATTCAGAGATATTTTAATCACAGAAAGGGAAGCAATCTCTGAAGAACATTTTAATATTCAGGAATTATATTTTTGAATGACAGAATCAAATATATGCTTGCTTAATACATAACCATTTTCAGTACTAGAGCCTGTCTCTTTTCTCCCTTGATAAGATATAAGGAATATTTTTTTTATATAATATTGTATGAAAATAAGCTCAAAGGGCAGCCTGTTGGATTTTACATGACTCAGCTTTGATTCCATGGGTGTCTCTTTACCTTCCAGCATTATTTATGCAATTTTTTTAGCTTACTTTACAGGCATGCCAGCATTCATAGAGTAGATCTATTGAACGAAACCACAATAGCTGTAATACATCAATACATCTGAGCTGAGCAGCTTTAATTAGGCCTTCCCAGTCATTTCATCAATTCCAGTGGAGTTCCTTTGGGATTTGGATAACACCATGCCTTCTGTAGTGCCTGAGAATTTCAGCACTCCCGTCCCACTCTGCCAGTCACATCACAAGGTTAGACAATCAGCATTAAATCACACAGTAGTCTGTATTGCAGAACATAAATTCACCCCTAAAGTAATATCTTTGAGACACTAAAATCTTTCCAACCTTAATATCAATTTGAAATTCAAGCTATCATGAAATTTCCTGCACAACACTCTGTTGTTGCTCAGCAGCAAATTAAAGGTGTGCTTCACTTGAAAATTTATACTTGTCAGATATGACAAATGTATTTTTTGCATTTGTCTGGCAGATGGGATCTGCTAGAACTTGCAGACATCAGAAACCCCAAAGAATGCTTTCCTGCTACTGCAGTAACTCTCTTGGTTTGTACTTCATTTGAGAACTATTTGCCAAACAGATTGTTTAGGATTTAGCAAACCTAAAGCAGGTTCACATATCTATTCACATATATTAACTTCTATCAGGATTAAATTCTTCATATTTAAAGCTATTTGGCTATCTGCAATAGGTGTTCCTTACTTCCTTGGTTTGCTTGTTTGTCTACTAAATGGCAGAGAAAAAAAAATCAAACTTCTTTATCAGAATTAAAGTGATTTCATGAACATAATAAGCATGTATATAAAACAAGCAGATGGCCATGCTATGGCAACTTTAAAACTTTAAACTTTTTACTGGACAACACAGCAGCCATAATTTTTTTCAAGCAATTTTCAAGGATTTCCAGCAAATCAAGGGATAGAAATGCAGAGACAACAAGAAGAAAATAATAAATGTTTGTAAATACAGAAAGTATTTGGCTGAGCTGCATCTGGAAATTACTGTAGATGGTATGGATGATACAGACTGGTCCATAATTCTCTCTGGGCACAGCTACATAGCAGGCAGAAACATGAATATGAAACAGGCTCAAACACGCCTCAGTTACTTTTCTTTTAACTAGTTCAGGGACCCTCAGAGATGAAACTGTCTTGCTACTGGCTTCAACCCAGGCTTCACAATACACTGTACTTCAGACTGTAATGTAATGGCTGTGTGCTATCTGCTCTGGAAGCAAGGATAACTCTCATACTCCCAGTATCCCACACAGAATCTGAAATCTCTCCTCCAACTGCAATGGAAGTAAAACAATATAATAGCTAATTTATTATGATATAGAAAATGCAAGGTACTGGGCAGACAATAAATTATTAACAGACAATAAACTCAGTTATATTCCTGTTATTCGCATGGAAAATGTGTATGCAGTGCAGGTGCTTTTAATTAAAATATATAAAAATAAAAGGATGGAGAACCTCAGCTAATTATCTCCATATTCTTCATAGTAGGGCATAGTAACTGGATATCATTTCACCTGACCCTAAAGACTACAAAATTGACTGAATAGAAAATGAGGTTATTAAATGAAGCAGGCTTTGTATCCTGGTCACACAGTTGCCTAATTTATTGCGGGTACTTAGACTTGTTTATTTAGAGGCAAAGGACAAATCACAGAATAGAACAATGTTTGAGGTTGGAAGGGATCTGTGGAGAAAAGTTTTCTGATGTTCTGCAACTCCTGTGTTGCAGTTTGTGCCCATTGACTCTGGTCCTGTCACTGGGTGCATTTGAAAAGACCTGAGCTCTGTCTCCTTTAGACCCTCCCTTCAGGCATTTATATACACTGATAAACTCCCTCTAAGCCTTCTTTGCACTAGGCTGGACAGTGTCTCAACCTTTTGACATCCAAGAGATACTCCAGCCTCTCCATCTTTTTCATGGCCCCTTATTGGACTCTGTTCAATATGCTCATGTCTATCTTGTACTGGAGAGCCCAGAACTGGACACAGAACTCCCAATATTGTCTCACTAGCACTGAAAAAAGGGGAAGGATCATTTCCCTCCACCTGCTGGCTACACCTCTAATGCAGCATAGGTTATCATTTGCCTTCTTTGTATCACAGACACACTGCTGGCTCATGTTCAGTTTGCTGGTTCATGTTCACTGCCAGGACCATTCTTGCAGAGCCGTTTTCCAACCAGGCATCCCCCAGAATGTATTCATTCACTGTCATTGTTCCTTCCCACTTGTGAAAGCTGAGCCCATCAGTGACGGTGGTAGCACCTCTGGGATAACAAATTTAATAAAGGGGAAAAAACTGCTGTGCAACAGTAGCAGAAGAGAGGATTTAAAATATGTGTAACAGTTCTGCAGATGCCCAGATCAGTGAGGAAAGAGGGAGAGGAGGTGCTCCAGGCACTGGAGGATATTCCCCTGCAGTCCATGTTGAAGACCATGGTGAGACAGGCTGTCCCCTGTAGCCAGTGGAGGTTCACAGTAGGACAGGTATCCATTTCCCAGTCCATGAAAAACACCACACAGGAGCAGGTGGATGTGCCCTGAAGGAAGACGTGACCATGGGGGAAGCCCACACTGGGGCTGTCTCTTGGCAGGACCTGCAGGCCCATGAAGAGAGAAGCCCACGCTGGAGCTGGTTTGCCAGCAGGACTTGTGACTCCAGGGGTTCCCATGCTGGAGTTCCTGAAGGACTGCATCCTGTGAAAGGGATCCACTCCGGAGCAGCTCATGAAGAAATGAAATCGGTGGGAAGGACTCAGATTGGAGAAGTTCAGGGAGGACTGTGTTCTGTTGGAGGGACCCCAAAGTGGAGCAGGGGAAGAATGTAAGGAAAAAAGAGGCAGAGATGATCCTATGCCCTGTCCTCCTGCCCTGCTGATGGAGAGAAGGAGAAATTTAGAGCAAAGTTGAGGATGGGTAGAGAGGCAAGGGGTGGGGGAAGGTGTACTGAGATCTGGTTTTATTTCTCATTGCACTAATCTGATATAGATTGTCAAGAAATTAAAATAATTTCCCCAAGTGGAACCTGTTTTGCCTGTGACAGTAATTGGTGAGTAATCTCTCCCTGCTTTTATATTGACCCACGAGCCATTAATGATATTTTCTCTTTGCCCAATCCTGCTTAGGAGGGGAGTGATAGAGCAGATGGACACGTGGTAGCTAGCCAAGGCCATCCCACCACAAAGGTAAAGATATAGATGCACCGCAGTCTGCTAAAATTATCTCATACTGCATAATTGCTAAACTAGTTCCGGACATTGTGATGCACAATCTGTCATGTGGCAGATTATATACAATCAGTCTAGGTCATGTAGCAGGGATAATGCTGCCTTCAGTTCCATATGCTCCAGACCAATCAGTTTCTTCTGAATCTTGGGGAGCTCATGAAGCAAATTGGACTGAAATTTTGAGCAGGGTATATGGGTTAAACCAGCAGTCCATTCTTTTGAACATTGTACAGATATTGCCTTTTTAAATGGTCTCAAATATGATATTCTTGCTTGGCTTCTTTCCATAGGAAATGTTCTAATCTGATATTTCTTTTCTCTACAGAAGTAAAAAGGATTAATCTGTAATTGCTTTGATGGAGACACCCAAATTTTAATGAGCATAACCTTAACAGGATTTGAACAAGCCAGTCTTTCAAGTATGATATTGACATTCATACATAAGTCCTCCTCATCTTTTTTTTTTCTTTTGCCATTTTTTAAAATATATAGGTACATTATTTTACTCTCAGCATAAGTCTGCTATATTTTCCAGTTAATGAAACATAAAGATACTAATATTTCACTATTGCTGTTCTTGATAGTCAGTAATTTAACGTAAAGGTCAAAAATATAAAACTGTATATGTTATAGTAGTTCATGTCAGGGACTCACACATATTCAAACTCTATTTAAAAGCACAGCTAATTTATTGCACTGTGGATAACTCTTCTCCCAGTTAAAACAAATAGGGAAAATTTCAACAAAATTTTACAGGTTTTTTTACCTTTCAGTAGGTGATATTTGTAATTACTTTATAATGTGTTCAGAAAACAAGTAGGTCTTCCCAAAAAGTAATTTTAAAAAACCACCCACTAAATTAGAACTCTAAACCATTAACTTCAAACATATAGTATTTTTTAGTTTTGCAATGCGTTACCAAAAACGAATATCTAATATGACAAAATATATACATACACTACTTACTTTGTATTTTCTGAGTAGTTTACATACTTCAGCTTCAGTAATTTCTTTTTTTTTTTTCTTTCTCAGCATAGACATTTAGGTTTTGAATACCTCATAACTGCAATTCTCCGTATCCTTAATACTGTGAGTACGTTTGCTTTGGTGTCCCCAGAGCTTAAACTTTATTCAGCTTTGACTCCAGAGGCTCTGCTCTGCTGAAATAGTAATTTCAAGAGCCTTTGGCCACTTTGTAAGTTGAACTGGAAGGGTGGAAGGGTATGTTGTGGTGTGTGAAGTGGGGTCTTTCACCATCTGACAAATCCCCTGACAAGGGACAGTCTCAGGCTCAGAGTGATTGGCAGCTCCTGCAGCTTTTGGACCTGAACAGCTGCGCATTGCAGCTGAGCTGAAAAAGGTCCTCTAATTATCACAACATTAACAATCAACTGGTTCTGGCCAAAAGGGACCACAACTGAGAAGTCATTTTGCAAGCTACTTAAAATTTTTCATAGACCACATGCAGTCTGCAATCTGCCCTTTGTGACATTAGACAGTCTAGTAGCAATAAAAATAGTGGTATCGCAGCTAAGTAATTAAATTATGCTAGAGAAATACAGTAAAAAGTTTATTAATGCTTTTTGTTGTGAAGAAAAGGGCACTTTATACAAGAAAACACTGAAATACTGCAGGCAGTTTAATCTAATTCATGAAGCTGGATGCAGGCTATTTTTAAATGGATAGTAATGATTGTTTAGAGGTGTTTAACACATTGCAGTCTTCTGAAAGAAAAAGGGAAGAAAAATAAACCTGACACACACCACTGCACAATCTGTAAGAATGGCAGGATAAGGATGAAGAAGGTATAACAAAGATATGCAGAGCTTTACAAGGTAACATGGAATATCTATCTGACAGATTAGGTACCCTTCTGTTCATTCTAAATGGAGATATTTCCCTGAAAAAAAAAACAATTCTCACACATAGTAATTATGATAATTTAAATTCAGAGCTAGCATAAACAAAAAACCTTGAAAATATTAATTAGCAAGTAGATGGTAAGTAAAATGAGAAACAATATTAATTTTAACATTAGTGGTTATGTATATCTTTGATAGTTGTTAATACTATTTAATGTCAAGGATCAAGGTTAAAGCATCTTCAGTAATTTTAAACAGTGTTCCACTGAAAAAATTAACAAAATTCACAAATTTTGATTTTTTTCTGTCTTTCTAGTTGCAAAATACTTTGCATCAAATAATTGAAAGTAATGTATGTTGTGAAATTTTTTGATTTCCAATAAAGAAATATATTGCCTCAGTTTAACATGACTTCTTCTGAGTTAATATCTGAGAAGATTGTGGAATATCCATCCAAGACCATCCAAGATTTGGCTGAACAAAACCACAGCTGATGTATTCTATTGCTAGTAATATTCCCACTTAAAGGGAAATGGGACTGCATGACTTCCAGAGAACCCTGTATTCTTGGTCATTAATTATTCAACAGAAGTTAGAAAAATTTTTGAGAAACATGTGAAACATATAATAAGACAATAGCCACTGAAACCTTTGCAAAACAGAAAAGTGAACATGAAAAATACTTACGATAAGGAACATTAGAAACTCGTTTATATCTGGACCCTATATGTTTAAATGATTGTACTACTTAAGGCTTACCCTCACTTTTTAGGAACTTATAAACAGGCCAAAAGACTGTCTTTTGAAAAAAAAAAGAAGAAACATCACATTTAAAATATTCATTAAAGTCAGTAGAAATATCTCCAGATTTCCATCAAATTGACATATCAGGATTGTAAAATACTCTAGTGATTGCCATGTAACAATTAGGGTTAGGTTCTGTTTTTTTCAATTTTTTATTCTACATCCTGAATTTTATTTTATTTATTATTTTATTTTATTTTATTTTACTTTACTTTATATTTTATTTTATTTTACTTTGTATTTTATTTTATTTTATTTTATTTTTATTGTTTCTACCACTTTAAGAAAATCACCTAATATCCACACATACCAGTTTCACATTTTCAAAAGCAGAACACTAATATATTTTTTCACTTGAGCTGTTGTCAGGATTAATTGGTGTAGCTACCAGATCTAAAAAAAATTTGTTATTTTAAGGGAGCGTTGAGTAAAATACCACAGCTGTCCCATTAACTTCAGTTGGATTTTTGCCTGAATACATAATACAATATTAGTTTATTATCAGCAAACAAGATGTTCTGCTATATTTTGATTCTCCTCTTAATAGGAGTCTAAATTTTCTTTTTTTATTATTGTTTGATTTGATGCTTTTGTTCAGCTTTTAAAAGCCAAAAGAATGAGTAAATGGAAACTAAGAACCTGTCAACTTCTCCTTACACAACATGATGGCATTGAGAGCTCTCACTGTGGAATAATCAGAGGTTTGGCAAATATGACATTCCTTATGCATACGCTGCAGAAAATACAATTTTTCAAGACCTTGTTCCAGGTAAAGTGGAATAGCGTACTTTTGGCT
Organism: Drymodes brunneopygia; assembly: GCA_013400955.1. NCBI lineage: Eukaryota > Metazoa > Chordata > Aves > Passeriformes > Petroicidae > Drymodes > Drymodes brunneopygia. Next base: position 156,196 of record VZTZ01024246.1, on the reverse strand, counting down.
TGATATCAGCTAAACTTCAGGTTAATCACACTTCTAGCTATCAGAGAGTGATGGCATGCAGAAGCTGAAGTGAGACTTTGCATTTCATGGATGAAATTCTATTTGCTACAAACTGATAGCAGGTTTGGCAGCTGAATGATGTATTTCCGGAAATGGGAAGATGTCCTAGAAGTTACTCATGGCTGTTTCCAAAGATTTATTAAAACTAAACTGACACTTGCATCACTGATAGAGGTAATTTCGGAACTCTTGAAATTCTACTGACCCTAAGATAATGAAACTACCACCTTGTACACATTTGTATTCTGTGGCAGGTAGCACGGGCTCGTGGCTCAGAATGTGAAGCACTATCATTATGTGCTGGAGGAATTCACACCAGTAACTGAGGGCAAATGCATAGACTCAAAGATATTTCAAGAAAGGTAGATACAATACTCAGAACCAAATGAGAGCTCTGTGCAAAAACGATAACAAGTTATTTGGATTGTTAATAAAACTTAGAGTTCTGTAGGATGAGTGTAGCCTTGTAACTAAGCCATTTTTTAATGGATTTTTTTTCATCCTGTATCACAGCAAGTATTTATATTATGCCCTAAAACAAATCAAATCCAGTGCATATGAAAAGTGCCATGAAATGTGCTTAGAAAAGTCTTGCTGAGGAAGAGACGTGCATATTTATGACACAGACAGCCATGGGCTGTACAAATTAAAGCTTTTCTTATAATCCCAATAATGTTTTTAACAGTATTTTCAGATAAGAAGGATGTGTGTTAAAGTCTGATCAAAAGTATCAAATATTTAGGCTAATTCAAAATGCGGGTTGGCCATGTGAAATGGGATGATTGCTTTATACTAAAACACAGCAGAAATATTAGTGAAAATCAAGAGAAATCACTAGAATATTTTCTCTACTTTCATCAACTTCAAAAATCCCCAAAACCCCCTATCTTCTCCTCATGATTTAATAATAACATCTGCTTTTAAGGTGTTTGAAAATTCACAGAGATTAGAGGAACAAAGGTAATCCTGTAAATGGTCCTGAGGATAATGATCACCACTGGGTAAACAGGAAACTGGTAATCAGAAAATAAAATTTAAAACTCATTGCTGTGAATCTGGAGTTAGCATAGAGAACTGAAACTTTTCATTTACAAGTCGTGCTTTGATTCAGCTGTGAATCATGTCAGAAAGCAGATAAACAATTTTGTCTTCCTCAAAGACACTGAGTAGTAAGGAGGACAGTAATATTTTGAGGAAACTAAAATTGAGGCTATATTTATACAATATTGTGTATCTGGAATGTTAGGGTTTTTCTGGGACACTGTTTCATCTGACTGTCTTTTATTCAACTAGTTACCTTATTAGATGACTTTGGTACTGAATACTTTTATTGAAACAGACATCTTTCCAGTAAAGCTTGCTACTATGCTGGTCCCAAAGTGACACTTGGCTGGAAAGTTTGTCTTAAGTTCATTAAGGACTGAAATAAGACCCCTCGTGTTTAAAATATCCACAGAGCCTGTATTAGGGTCTGTGCTATACCTGCAAGCTGCAGCTAGCTTTCAGCTCTTGCATAGAAAGGACATTTGATCTTGTATCTGTGTTTCTCAACCCACAGAGTGTCACAGCATTGCTCATTCTTCAGAACCATATTTGATTAATCAAACAAATGAGGAGAAGTAAGGGAGCATGTTTTTTAGAACTCTGTAGTCATTACTTTTCTTTTTGAAGCTGTGCCTTGTATCTGAGTTCTCTGAATCTTCATTGGGTTTGTGTGGCCAGGTTTTGGTAGTGAGGGAGCTACAGAGGTAGATCCCCTGAGAAGCTGCCAGAAGATTCCCTCGTGTCTGACAGAAAGCATGGCTGCTGACTACAAGACAGACCCACCACTGGCCAAGGCCAAGCCATTCAGTGATGGTAGTAATGCCACTGAGATAACGTGTAAGAAAGCAAAAGGAGCCACATTGAAGCAGCCTGTTCCTGAAGGACTGCACTCCTTGGAAAAGGACCCGTGCTGGAGCAGGTCGTGACAAACGGTAGCCCATGGGAAGGACTCATCTTGGAGAAGTTCATGGAGGATGGTCACCCATGGGAAGGAACCCATCCTGGAGCAGGGGAAGGACATTTCTCCCTGAGGAGGAAGGAATGGCAGAAACACCATGTGATGAACAGACTGTAACCTCCTTTCCCTGCCTCCCTGTGCAGCTGGGAGGGAGGAGGTAGCAAATTGACAATAAAGTTAAACTTGGGAAGGAGGAAAGGGTAGGAGAAAGATTTTTTTTTAGATTGTTCTACTTCTCATTATCCTACTCTTGATTTTAATTGGTAATAAATTCAATTAATCACCCTAAGTCAAGTCCAGTTTGCCCATGATGGCAATTGCTGCGTGATCTCTCCCTGCCTGTATTTCAACTCATAAGCCTTTTGCAATATTTTCTCTCCCCTGTCCAGTTATGAAGGGGAATGATAAAGCAGGTTTAGTGGGCACCAGGCATCCTGCCAGGGTCAAACCACCACAGAATCTAATAATTCATTTCTAAAGTTAAGTACAAAAGCCTATATGTGTATAGTGTTCACTTAGAGTGAACACATAGTGTTCTCATTGATTGTGGGGTCCTAGGACTATTTTCCTATTTCCTATTTCCTATTACTGTTACAGTTTATGAATACTGAAAAAATTATAGCTCCCTTTTTTTGCATCATATTTTGGCAGAGGCTTTGCATACACCTGCTCTGTTAGAGGTAATTACCAGGAAATTTTTAATTTCATTTCTACTCTTTTATTATCCAGGAAGTATACAATGTTTCCCCACTTTTTCCTCATTATTTATTTATTTTATGAATGATAAGAAGTGAACAATTTTCACTGAAATCAGGGGGTTTTTTAAGTGTAGCTTAAGCTGATTACATATCAGATTAATACATTCAGAAAGTGTCTTTGAGAATGTCTATAATGGGAGATACCCTAGTTTAATTTTAAAAATTCATGCCAGTTAAATTCCACAGCTTGAAGTAGTTTGGAAACAGATTCAGCTAAATAGATGCAACCCCTTTTAGGGCACTTTTATTTCAGCCCCATCAGTTAATTCACTCCAATTAGAAAATATGTTAATCTTCCACAGTTTGCAAGAGATGAGCCTGCAAATACCAGGCTGGAACACATATGACTTGCCTCAGTAAAATAACTCTAGATATTGAGTAAAAGCTAGAACAGCTATTATAAGCAGCTATTATATCCAACTTGCAAAATATATTGGGTTTTATTTCTTACAGAATTTCATGCATGTGAAGCAGTAGTGGCAGTTACTCATGTTACAAACACCCGTCACTAGTGAAAACAGAGCCCAGATTAAAGTAGACTTATTTTCTTAAATGGATGCAGCATTGAAGAATGTATTGTGCCTCTTGGTTCTATTAAAGGAACAATTATCTTACCACTTGTCAAGCCTCATTTAGGTTCCATAGCTAAATAACTAGTAGTTAGTTGCACATTGGAAAAAAAAAAAAGGCAAAAAGAAAAATCAGTCTTTTCAAGGTGCTATATTTTAGGTCTTTTTTATTTTCAATAGATTAATTCAAGTTAGAATGGGACTCTTGTAGTCAGATTGTCCAAATCCCTGCTTGAAAAAGGGTCAATCTCCAATTTAGAGACAATTTAGATTTAGATGGCACTACATTATTACACTACTCAGTAATTTANCCCACAGAGTGTCACAGCATTGCTCATTCTTCAGAACCATATTTGATTAATCAAACAAATGAGGAGAAGTAAGGGAGCATGTTTTTTAGAACTCTGTAGTCATTACTTTTCTTTTTGAAGCTGTGCCTTGTATCTGAGTTCTCTGAATCTTCATTGGGTTTGTGTGGCCAGGTTTTGGTAGTGAGGGAGCTACAGAGGTAGATCCCCTGAGAAGCTGCCAGAAGATTCCCTCGTGTCTGACAGAAAGCATGGCTGCTGACTACAAGACAGACCCACCACTGGCCAAGGCCAAGCCATTCAGTGATGGTAGTAATGCCACTGAGATAACGTGTAAGAAAGCAAAAGGAGCCACATTGAAGCAGCCTGTTCCTGAAGGACTGCACTCCTTGGAAAAGGACCCGTGCTGGAGCAGGTCGTGACAAACGGTAGCCCATGGGAAGGACTCATCTTGGAGAAGTTCATGGAGGCTGGTCACCCATGGGAAGGAACCCATGCAGGNACCCATGGGAAGGAACCCATCCTGGAGCAGGGGAAGGACATTTCTCCCTGAGGAGGAAGGAATGGCAGAAACAGCATGTGATGAACAGACTGTAACCTCCTTTCCCTGCCTCCCTGTGCAGCTGGGAGGGAGGAGGTAGCAAATTGACAATAAAGTTAAACTTGGGAAGGAGGAAAGGGTAGGAGAAAGATTTTTTTTTAGATTGTTCTACTTCTCATTATCCTACTCTTGATTTTAATTGGTAATAAATTCAATTAATCACCCTAAGTCAAGTCCAGTTTGCCCATGATGGCAATTGCTGCGTGATCTCTCCCTGCCTGTATTTCAACTCATAAGCCTTTTGCAATTATTTTCTCTCCCCTGTCCAGTTATGAAGGGGAATGATAAAGCAGGTTTAGTGGGCACCAGGCATCCTGCCAGGGTCAAACCACCACAGAATCTAATAATTCATTTCTAAAGTTAAGTACAAAAGCCTATATGTGTATAGTGTTCACTTAGAGTGAACACATAGTGTTCTCATTGATTGTGGGGTCCTAGGACTATTTTCCTATTTCCTATTTCCTATTACTGTTACAGTTTATGAATACTGAAAAAATTATAGCTGCCTTTTTTTGCATCATATTTTGGCAGAGGCTTTGCATACACCTGCTCTGTTAGAGGTAATTACCAGGAAATTTTTAATTTCATTTCTACTCTTTTATTATCCAGGAAGTATACAATGTTTCCCCACTTTTTCCTCATTATTTATTTATTTTATGAATGATAAGAAGTGAACAATTTTCACTGAAATCAGGGGGTTTTTTAAGTGTAGCTTAAGCTGATTACATATCAGATTAATACATTCAGAAAGTGTCTTTGAGAATGTCTATAATGGGAGATACCCTAGTTTAATTTTAAAAATTCATGCCAGTTAAATTCCACAGCTTGAAGTAGTTTGGAAACAGATTCAGCTAAATAGATGCAACCCCTTTTAGGGCACTTTTATTTCAGCCCCATCAGTTAATTCACTCCAATTAGAAAATATGTTAATCTTCCACAGTTTGCAAGAGATGAGCCTGCCAATACCAGGCTGGAACACATATGACTTGCCTCAGTAAAATAACTCTAGATATTGAGTAAAAGCTAGAACAGCTATTATAAGCAGCTATTATATCCAACTTGCAAAATATATTGGGTTTTATTTCTTACAGAATTTCATGCATGTGAAGCAGTAGTGGCAGTTACTCATGTTACAAACACCCGTCACTAGTGAAAACAGAGCCCAGATTAAAGTAGACTTATTTTCTTAAATGGATGTAGCATTGAAGAATGTATTGTGCCTCTTGGTTCTATTAAAGGAACAATTATCTTACCACTTGTCAAGCCTCATTTAGGTTCCATAGCTAAATAACTAGTTGTTAGTTGCACATTGGAAAAAAAAAAAAGGCAAAAAGAAAAATCAGTCTTTTCAAGGTGCTATATTTTAGGTCTTTTTTATTTTCAATAGATTAATTCAAGTTAGAATGGGACTCTTGTAGTCAGATTGTCCAAATCCCTGCTTGAAAAAGGGTCAATCTCCAATTTAGAGACAATTTAGATTTAGATGGCACTACATTATTACACTACTCAGTAATTTAGAGCTGCCTAACTTTATTTGATCATTTAATGAGTATCCATTTTTGTTGATTTTCACTGATGCTTACTTTGGGAAAATTATAAATTTGCCAAGAGCAAAATTTCAAGACAAGAATTGTTGAGATGCTTGGAAGTATTTTCTCCAGTTTTCTTTAATGTTTTCCTCCATAAGAGTGAAGAACTATCTGGTCTAGTCACAATGCCCCATCATGTGCTTTCATGCTACATTGCTATAATTTTTTAGCATATATGGTCCTTCAGTAGAGCAAGGAGAAAAGTGCAATACCAATTTCTTCTTTACTTCCCAACAAATGATCTATTCAAGAAAGAAAAATTATCTGCTAAAAATGCATTAATTTTCAGATAACCTCATTATGTTTACAAAAATTCATTTTAAATTTATATTAAAACGATGAATGCATTAAAATTTCTGCCTAACAAATTATCCATGGGCATATTCCGAATAACTCACTTCTGCATTTATTCTCAGGAAAGCTTAGCTAAATCAAAATTCTCAGCTTATGACAAATGGTTTTCACCTTATTCACAACATCCTTTAGAAAAATTCAGGTCATCAATGACAGGTGATTTGTGGTTCTGGATCTACACGATGCACAACTGCATTATGACAAACATCAATCAATAATGTCAGTCACACATTCTCATAGTCCAAAAAACCCATCATGTAATCAAATTAATGTGCATATTTAAATGCAGTAGCTATAATAAAAATATTAACCTAAGAAGGGATAATTTAACTTTGAACTTACTGGAAAGCTGCAAATGCTTCAGCTCCACTAAAATGTCTTACTTAAATTCAGTTAGTTAGTTTGGTATTGGTTTTTTTTCCAGGTATGGGGTTTATCCTCAGGAAAGAATTTAAAAAACAGAAGCTATATTTACAGAAAATACCAATAACAAGTTGTATTATGAAGAGGTGAGTGTTCAGCTACTTCTTTACTGGGCAGATATTTATTTCTTTTAATATAGAACTTAAGTTTGTTTCTATTGGCAAGAAAAATTGCCAAGAAATTGGCAAAGTTTTTTTACTGGAATGGAATTGAGGGATATCCACCAATTTAATCAGTTAAACATCAAATCATATCACCTCTATAAAAACATAAAGATAAAATTCAAAAATTCAAGAAAAATATTTTTAATAAGCTTGGACCTGAATTTCTGATTCCTTACCATGTTTATGAAAGCAAACAAGAAAGGATTTTTTTTAACACTCACTTTGCACTTTTTTATCTGGCTACCAAAGAAGCAATGCTACTCCTGGAAATTAATCATGAACTGTTATTTCCAATGCAAATGGTTTGAGACAGACACAAACAAATGCACTTCTTTCTCGAAGTTCAAATCAGTACGGAAATGTTGCTAAGCCCATCTACATAAAATCGTGTTTCATATGTTACTATACATCCTGAAAAGTCTGAAATACACATACAAATACCTAATTTTGTCATCTTTTGAAAGAGCAGAAAAATATTGCTGAGAACAAAAACAGCATAACCTATGCATGAGGAATTAGGGGAGAAAAAACATTGGTCACACACTTGTTAAAAAATTGGTCCTTTCTGTCATAAAACAACTTTTCTCCTGCTAATATATTTCATTGTTGCAAAGGTCATTGTTTGTTTGAATAAGGGGAAATAAGCTGTGGGAAACAGCTTATATAATGCAAATGAGAGAAGTTTGGCAGAGGCGTGCATGTTAATAAGCAAAGTACAATTCTGACTACAGAGCTGCTTGTTGAAAAGTTTTCTAAATCTATGACCATCATGTGGCTAAGGGCAAGGGAGACTGGGTATACTGAAAAACTGCAAAATGTGTGTAATTGATAATGCCTACGTTTTACGTCGTTTTTCTTCTTTTCTGTGGAAAGTGCTTTGCATAGCAACAGAGGAGATATTTCCCTTTGTTTTGCAGATGGGAAAACTGCTCAAGGGCAGTCAAAAGCCCTATCTGAGGACAGAACCAAGGTCCAGGGTGCCCAGTATATTTCACTGGTTCTACAACAGTGCAGTTTAAAAATCTATTTATTATTATTTCTTTTTTGAACAGCTTTTCCCCCACCTTAGACAAAGAGCCCAAGAAGTACCTACAGCAAACCTACCTTAACCAATGAGATACTTAACTTCACACTGACATGAAGTATGTAGATAACATTTTCAGTGATCAAGATCAAAGTCTTTTCCCAGTGATAACAATGAACTCTATTATCACAAAAACCAAGGTGTTCTGTAGTGAATCATCCTTTCAGGTTTCAAACTAAGCATTCAATGAGAAATAGTGGTATTAAAAAAAAGGCAGTCAACAAATCATTTTTTTTCTCCAGATACTGAATGACATTTTCATTTCATCTGCTATTTTTCACCTGTAAATCAGTGGCATAAAAGTACTGTATCACAGCTCTACAGACCTCATACTTTGATTTCGTTATATATTCTGCAATTCTAGACATTCTAAACATACACTAGAGGTAAGACACTATCCTCAGATCTGATATATTTACAGTCATTTTACATTAGCATTTAAGTTTACATTTATATTAGCACTCAATTACACATCTTTTTTAGACATTTATACCCCTCAGCTATGATGGGATCTATGAATAACCCATTTCAATATAGTTGTCCTCACAGTGCTCCTTTAGGGTTGGAAAGGATTATCACTCACAATTTTTGAGTGGAACCACAAAGTCTGTGATATGAGACTTGGCTGCATTTCTAAAATCATCATTCCTGATGAGGACTTAGCCATAAATCAGCTGCATTTCTGAGTAAGACCTAGGCTTTGGCATTATGAATCTGTCTTTTCCTGTGCAGGTTTAAGAATCCCAGTTTTTTCTATAATCTTATAATGAAAGTGCTGTCCTGGGAGATGTGAAATAGGAAAAAATTCAAGCCAAAGAGAGCCTGCAACTTAGGTGCCCACTTGCCACCACTAATAATTTTGTACTAAAGATTAATGGAGGGGAAAAAAAAAAGAGAGTACTATCACACTGTTTTCAGCAGTAGTGAAGAAATGTCTGTTTCTTAAACTGAAGAAGTGCTGTGAAGGCATTGAAATATTCACATTTACATTTTGCTTTACAAGCAGTTTCAGTTTAAATTAAGGTCATACAAATATATATGAATATATATAAATATGTGGCAACACATATGTTCAGCCTGTTGAATCAAGAGTCCTGACCAATACACATTTCCCTTATTATGCAGAAGTCTTAGTAGAGTCGATACGCTTAATTTTATGCTACACACTTAGTATGAATAATTATTTTGCTGAATCAGGAATCAAATGCCTGAAGACAGTGAGTCTATGAAGTGCAAAAACACTCAGGTAGCATAAACGATGTGTATCACACAAGCACTAGCATATGCTTGGCTTTTAATTGCTACTACAGTTCTCAGCAAGGCTACCAGCACACTATTTCTTGAAAAATAGGAAGCTTACAGAAAAGAAAAGCTATGATATGAAAACTCCTTTTGCTTTTCTCTAGTAGTAGATTCCCACTGCTCAGTTTTTCAAGATAAATAAAGATACTGGTAGGAAGTAGCAGCAATGGAAATTATCTCCAACAAAGACAATATGCGCTTTATAACTTGAGGGAAATTGCATTTTAAGTTTTAATTTTAGTAATGCAATCAATTTTTGCTAAGACATGGGTCTTTGCTGAAGGTCTCTTTATGCTGAAAATTACTCTATAGTCTTTGTTTCTGCAGCAGAAATGCATGATTTAGAGAAGGATAGAGGAATAACAAGCAGTAGAAGGAAATACAGAGAAATATACATTGTCACTTGGATGTCTCTACCACAACAGAGTGTGATAAGCTGAAGAGAAGGAACTGATAATTAAATCATTGAAAATTACTACAGAGGAAACAAAGGAAGGAGAAAAAAATCAGAGACATGCACATGTGTCAGTTATTGCCTAATCCTGTTCATAAACCATTCTACAGATTAGTTGCATTCAATGAAATTTTTCACAAAGTTGTATACAGTTTTATACAGAGTTGTCTGACCAGCTTATATAGACTCAAAATAGTGTAAACAAGGAAGATGTCAGGGGAAGGCTAAATTCTCTCACACAGAAAGAGACATAAATGCCACTTGAGATTTCTTATAATAAATCTTCCCACCATAAGCCTCTAGCTGATCCTACCAAGAGGAGCAGAAATGCTTGATGCCATGTTTACCTCCCTTTACCAATGTTTCAGGCACTTTCATGGTCTCCTCTGTACCCACTCCAACAGGTTCATGTCTTTCTTGTACTGGAGCTCCAGAGCTGGAGGCAGTACTCCATGAGTCTCAGGAGGTGGAGAGGTAGGGAAGACTCGTCTCCCTTGACCTGCTGGTGATGTTTCTTTTGATGCAGCCCAAGGTACAGTCCTAACTTATAGAGGCAAATCTGTAGAGTGAAACAGTGGGTGGTGAACACATATTTCAGAGTTCTAAAATCTGGTCTGGTGATAAAATTCATATTTGTGGCAAGAAAGCTTCGAATACATTTACTGAGGGTACATTCTGGTTAAATTTAATGCAAAAGAAAACAGGTTTTATGTAATCTAGGACAGTTTCATAATACAAACCCAAATACAGTAGATGGGAGCAACTAGGAGGCACATTCCAAAAGTCCATTACTGATCTAAGCCAAGACTTATAAATAGGTTTACCCTAAAATGAACAGGGGTCTACTAGAGGAGCCCTTATGCCACTTTCTAAAATGGCAGCTGACGCATAACTAGGACACACTGGAATATCTCAAAGGGTGTACCATGATGTGGCTAGGCCCTCTTCAAATTCTTCTACAGGTTTTAGATGCTCTGGGTGTCTCAACATCTGCCTATCAGCCATAGCATTTAAACTTCTACAGACAGCAGAGATCCAGTGACTGGTGTTAATGCTCCTCAGCCCACCTCAGCATAGACACTCAGATTTGGTCAGATCTTCATCTCTCCAGACATCATTGGCTATTTAAAGGAGCCCCAGTTAATTTTTCCAGATGAGGGTCTGTGGTACTATTATTTGGTAAACACTCAAACACCTACTCTCGTACAACATGGATTTCCAGTGGGTACTGATCGTTAGGAGTGTATTTTACACGTACTGCCTCCTCCTGTCATGGATGGAAACGGCTGAATGATTGCGTAGTAGGAGAAAGGCAGCAATTGTCATTACACCGATTTCTTTAAGAAATGCTTAAGTAGCTTCAAAATTCCCAATATCTCCTTAAGTCTGAAAAGGCAGCACTTAAGAGCTAAGCTCCTCAGAAATCGCTTCATCCCAATTGCAAAAATGCATTTCATTTTGCAATAGGAAAATGCTGCAATGCTTGGTGCAAGAATGACATCACATGAAGGCTCAATCTCACTATGAAAATGATAAATCATTTTGGTACTTTCATATCCTCGTTCCAGGTAATTTTAAACATCTTCCAGGTCACAGTATGTGTAAGATGATTTTTTTTTTTCCAGTGCTCATAGAAGATATAAATAATGTGCTCTGACTCATATATTAAAGTAATATTAACAGAAAAGTAACTTCAGAAATTTACCTTTGGGTAATAAAGAGTTACTTCCTTACAGAGAATAGATATTGCATTAACAGGGTTGGATGATCTCAAAAGCATATGAGAGTGTCTTCTGGGAACCACATGACTGGCATTTTTCAATTTCTATAGTAGATTATAAAGCAGATTGATGGTGATGTATTGAATGTTTCACTATATTTCCTATTTTTGCATTTTTCAACAATGAACATACACTGAAGATTCCCCCTCTCCACTAGGCTGGCATGCCTTTTTTTAACCTAACAGTTTAGAATTCTGTGCTGTACATCTTCTTTAGTTTCTTTGAGTTTCTTTTTATTTTTGAACCATACAACTATTTTGTTGCCTAACACTGGATAACAAGATTTGAGAGTTCTTCAGCTTTCCTTTCACCTAGCTTTATTTCTTTTTCTCATTTTCAAGCCTCTTCTCTCCTGTTTGTCAGTCTTTAGTCTTCCCTCATGGTTTTTCTGGTTACTTCTTACCAGACTTTGTACTCTGCTCCTTATAGCTGTTCAATTTTCTTTTCCAAAGAGTTATAATCTCTTTCAGCATCACATCAAACAACTTCCTACCTAGCTACTGACAAACTTTCCTGTTGTGTACCCCATTTCTTAACCTCCATACCTTTTTCTAGGCCTCATATCCTCTATTTACATCTATCCATGTCTTTCATCCTTTCAAACCCATATCTGTCCCTTCAGGCATCCAGCATTGCCCATGGATGTTATGGATTTGTCCTTCTCTGCCAGCCTGTTCTCAGACAACTGGCTCAGCTTCTTTTTCTTTTCTTTGCCAAGAGCTTATGGTTTCTGCTTCCCCTTTACCAGACTTAGCTTCAGAGTTCTACTTGCTACTGTCAATATTTTTTTTCATTGCCTAATACACTCATTCCCTCAGGCATATAAATAATTTTCCCTTTTCTCTCTCTTTCTGTCTCTCTGTATCTCTGTCTTTCTCTCTTTTCCTCTATCTATTTGGAGGTCATCACAGTCTAATCCTCCCATTCTTCTACCAATATCTTTTTTTGACCTGTTCCTTGGGACCTTTTGGTTCCCACAGTTCAAACCACTTCCAGAAGGAGTAAGGAAAATTATTTATTTATTTCTAATCCATTTTGTCTGCTTATTTTCAAGCTTTTATTACGATATTTTCTGTCACATGTCTCTTCCATGCCAGCCACTTGCTCATCTATTTCATTTTGTATAGGAAACACATATCTTAAGAATGAAATTAATGAAAAGCTGATAATCTCAGTTCAAGTAATTTAATAGTGATGACGCCAATGAAGATGATTTACTTATCTCCTTTCTTATGGAGACCCAAAGTGTGTTGAAACTATGTGTATCTTATCACATCTAGCTGCACAAGAAAATCATTGTCTTCATTTTTATCAAACAGAGAATATAAGGTGCCTCATTATCTCTGTGAAGTCACAAAAAACCCCCAAAAGCTGCTTCAGTGGACTTTTGGGTCTTTTTCATAATACAAAACACTTTTCTAGTTACTCATTTGAATTGTGACATAGACTGTAATACAGACTCCAGTTAGTAATATTTTTGTTAACTGCCAAACATATGTGCATTGTTTATAAACTCACCTATGTTCTTATCTCTGCTCTTTCTCCCTGTCTTCTCAGCCTTCACTTAAAAACCTGGAAAAGGTTACATCAAATGTAGGAGCAGTAGGCTAACTACAAATAAACATTCTCAAAGGAGAGATTTTCCAGTCAAACTATAAAAGGGAAAAGTTTACATTCTTTCATTAAACAAAACCACACTAAAAGTATTACTTCAGTTAGTCAGGAAGCACAAAAAGTCATCTCAGTAGCTTCCAAGAAATGTAATTTTGAATATCAAGGAAATAAATGGACAGAAAGATACCAAAGTAATCTGTGAATAGAGTCCAATTTTAACAGAAGAAATAAAAGGATTGGATTTGTCTAATGAAAAATAGATGTCTTCAATATTAATATCTTCCAGTTCTTCTCCTAGACCAATATAACTCTGATGTACTTTCCCTCTCATCTAAATTTAACTATTCTGAAAAATTTGGCTATTATCTTTTTCTTTCCTGCTTCTCTCTCTTTTCCCCTGTATCTCTGCAGGGCTTTCTGGGGCATTTTTTACCATTACATCCCAATTTAGTTGCAATATTTTCACTCTAGTCATACCATGTTGAGCTTGTTCCTGCCATGCTCTCATTGATGCCTGTTGGCTTTTTTTATATGATTATGATCTGTCATTTCAAAGCTAAATGTAAATCAACAAAAGTGCTGATAAGTTACCAGAATCTTCTTTCATCCTCATCCTGTTTTCAGTTCTACATTTGCTGCCAGCAGTTCTCCTGTCTTGCAACTTTTGCTTGTTCTTTGTTAGCTGCTTGAATAAGTGCTTCCAGTGGAGAATTAGAAAGCTGCTCTTTTCTTCCTAGGCCTGGCTCAAATATAGTGAGAGCATTTCATTACAGAAGTATCATAATGTTTGACAAGATGTGCACATTTTTATAATATATACAAAATTATCTGGTTTAAATATGTAAAACCCAAATTGCATTATGTAAAATTAACAACCTAGCAGAAGGTTAAATTGGGAGAGGGAGCTAAATATTTGTTTCACAGAAAATGGAATAAAATATTTTGGGCGTCCAACTCCTAAAGTCTTTTAGCCTTCCAACCATTTTAATCATTTGGGAAAGAATTGCAGCCGTATAGTTTCTTACATCTTATAGAAAGCCAACCAAGAATGTAGTTTTATCTCTCACATACGAAAGCACTTCCCGCACCTCTTTTTTTTATTTAACTGGTCTTTAAAATTTTTCAATATTTCTTCTTTTCAAAGTTTTTTTTCTTTCCCCTTATCTGTTCCTGTTTTTCCATTTTGCCATTTCAAGACAAAAAAATATATAGCATAAGAGAGTATTTTAGAAATAAATTACTTAGGAAACAGGTATTTGGGGAAACTAAGTAGCTCATGATGATGAGCTCTTACTTTAATATGACATTTAGATAAGCAGCTGTGATCCTTGTATGCATAAATAAAGAAATATTGAGTAGAAATCGCTGATCTACAGCACTAGAAAAGCTATTACTGGAATATTATGTATGATTCTAATGTCCACATTACAAATGAAAAAAAAAAAAGTTGAAAGTGAAAATTAGGGCTTAGACAAAAATTTATTGGATCAGAAAAACATTTTTTAAATCTGTTATTAATGGAGTTTGATTTGGTTAAATTACCTAAAAAAGAAAAAAAGGCAGATTTAATCACTGTCGGCAGAACTGCGACATTACTGTAGTAATGCAGACAATCTACTGAGACACAAATAGAGAGAGAGGCAAAGGGCAAATGTTGATGTTATGATTCTGTCCATATTAGGATATTTTACAGTATAATGATTTTGGACCATCTCAAAAGAAGGAGCCCATAGCAAACCATTTTACAGCACTGGTAACAATACTGGTTAAAGTATGGTGGTGTAGAGATTAGTATCTGCTAGCAACCAGAGAAAAATCCTTCAGGGATCTCTGTTGTTATGAGTAATGTCACAGAATCATGTGGGTTGTAAAACACTCTTTAGGATCATCAAGTCCAACTGTTAACCCAGCGCCCAAATCTACTACTAAATCATGCCTCCCAGAGCTACATCTACCTCTTTTAAATAGCTGCAGGGATGGTGACTCAAGCACTTCCCTGAGGAGTCTGCTCCAAAGCTTGATAACCCTTTCAACGAAGAAATTTTTCCCCTGGCACTACTTGAGGCTGCTTCCTCTTGCCCCTTGTTAGTTACATCAATGAAGATTTCAGTCAGTAAAGGCATGATGTAGAAGTGTAACAAAATCTAATGACTGAAAGAGGGATCTACTATGTAACCAATACAAAGGCAAATAGCCACTAAAATTATTTACCTAGGAATAATTTACCTTGATGACTTGGATTCAGTGTTGTTTTAAAGAGCAGTCTCTAGATCAGCCATGAAATACTGATTTAATATAACATCACTGAAGAAATTTTATGGTCAGGATACATGCTGGTTAACCATCAATGTGCATAAAGGTCTCTTGGATTATCTGAATCTGTGAAAAGGAAGAAAAAAAAAACCCACTACAGACCAGCAGAACTACAGAAAATAATTTTTCATTTAAAGAATATTATTAAAATTTCCTGAAAATTCACTGACACTGTACTAGTAGTAAGTAGTAAGGTGGCCTCAGGAAGTGATCTGCTTTACCTTCAATCCAATTTTGAGAACTAATGCACAAAGGGATAACAGAAGTTCCCCTGACCATCCTGAATGCAGTATTTACAGAGCCACTGGAAACCCTTCCATTCCTGAAGCCTGCTAATATTTCTGCCAGCTTCAAGAGGCCTCTCATTGTTTGAGATTCTGCAGCTCTGAGGCACTGTTTAAATGATTTGCTCAGACTCACTTCTGGCCAGTTTTTGAGCAGTAGTGATCAATCACAATTGAGTTCCTGGTACCATGTCACAACAAACTGATTAAACTCTCCCCAAAGAAATCACAGCTGTTATTGGGCCTAACGATATCACCAGGACTTTAAATTACAAAGGAGATTATATTTGTGTCTCAGAGAAAACATTTTAATTCGAAAGCTCAGCAAAGAAAAGGATAAAAAAATGTTCTAACAATATCCAGTGATCTTTGTAGATATTAAACAGTAGTACATTTGCTTTCAGAAATGTAGTGTAAGAAAAAATTCTTCCTTACAATACTGGCTTTTAAGGCGTTCCTGTGCCTTTTGCTGTTCAACTGCTCACAAAAAATTAATCCTTGTTTTGCAGGCAGCAAGTACAAAGATAACATTGGCTTCCTGAGCCAGTCCAGAGCTGCTGCTGAATGGCTGCAAGGACCCACTGCAGTGATGACTCAAGTTGATAGCAGACATCCTAGCCTGGAGGAATCCCACTGATTGCTAAGGGAGAGGCTCTTAGGAAAGTAATTACCATTGCATAACCTATGATCTAAAAATTCTGACTTTATCTCATCTGTAAATTCAAAATACTTTATTATGGGAAGTAATGACTAAATTTAAACCCAGAAATGTTTTCACAGGAGTACTGGAAGTCACGGCAGACACATATGCTTAGGGAGTACATGCAATGTAACTACATCTTCTAAGTGTCTCATAAAATTAACTGCTTGGACTTATACTGAGTTCAGATTTCATAGTACTGCTCAGTTGCTCAAAATAAAATTTAATGGATCAAGCAAGAAAAATGCCTATGATCTCCAACGCAAAAGAAGCAAAATTATATTAGCTATATTTATTTAAAAACAAACAAACCAACCCCACAAAAAACCAAAAACAAAACTAAAAACCCCCAAAACAAAAAGAAAAAACCAAACTAAACAAAACAAAAAATGCAAACAAACAAACAAAGAAAAAACCACAAAAAAAAACCCCAAAAACCAAACATATACACAAAACCCCCCTGAAAACTCAGAAGAGCATTTGCATTGTAAAGAAAATAACTACTTAGCTGACTAAATATTATATTTAAGTTAACAGGATATTATACTGAGATGAGCTCCCTTTACAGAAACAGACTCTAGGTCTGTCTGGCCTGTGCTAAGATAACATCTTGGACAAAGGCAAAATAGGCCTCCAGCAACACCTAACAAGTCTGCATAATTTAGAGCATAATTTAACACATAATTTGAGGCAGCTTTCCCCTACATTCACAAGATGGTCTCGTTTTGCTCAGGGCAAAGGAGCAATGGCAAGGAGTATGCTGGTGCCATCTTTGCATCGTTCATCACTACCTGCCCATGAATAGATGCCTTGATTTCCTTTTCCAGAGAGCTTGCTATTTTTATTTTTTAAGCAGCCACACACACAAAGGAAAGGGAGACAAGAGCTAGGCAAAACTCTGAGGCATGATGAACAAAATCTGATTGAAATCTGCCAGCCAGCTGAGCAAAACTGCTAATTCCCCAAACATCTGCATATTACACCCCCAATTACATAGAACCAGGTCACACAGAAAGATTTGATAGATCAGGCTTGGAAACACGATATTCAGACACTCATCAAAACCATTTAAAAAAATGCATTCAGCAAACCACATAGCTAAACACAGTAGAAGGACATTTTCAGTTGAATTTTGCAGAGCTTTTGAAAATTCAGTGTATTTTAAGCAGATTCAGAAGTGCTTCAGCCTGATTTCTTCAGGGATGATGATTTTGGTTTCTTGACAGCTCAGATCCAAAGCGTGCTTAAAGATAAGTGAGGCTAAGAATGCTTTAAGAGCCCAAGCTCTCATGTCAGGCCTCCTTCTCTCTCCCCATGCCTGTCGCACTGCCCCTACCCACAGCATTCAGGGTGCAGGTCAGAGGCTCCTCATTCAGGCCATAACTCTAAGCCAGAACTTTCAGATGGGAATACAATACAAAATATAGAAATTGTGTGTTCTCTTTGCACATGCTGAGGTCCAGACTGATTATGTTTCTGCTGTTTACACTCAGAGCTTTGAACCTAAATGTTATTTCTTCAATATTGGCCATATCTTCAGCTTTGGCTGTATTTGCTGATGCCTGCTGTGACCCATCTCAGGCTCACTGACCATCCAGAGCAGGCAGAGAGTTACATGTGCACTATTAAATAGGAGCAAGCTGGGAGGTGAACCTGAGACAGATCCTTGTTCATCCACACCACTGAATTGTTGGATTGCTCTTTTTTATTTTCTTCAAATGCCTCTCCAAGACACATCTGCTAACAAAAGGTTTCAGTAACATGGATACCAATAGTTCTGAACCACGTGGTGTGGTTTCTAATCCTGTTTTAATCAGTATTATATACATGGCCACAGTTCCAGCCTCATCCTTTGCAAACTATTTCTTTATGATGAAACTACTGCACAGAGGATTGACTCACATGTATATGCACCATCCTAGTGTGGATTCAGGACATGCCCAGCACAGGCACAGAAACCTGGGAAGTGGGATGTGCTCTTAGGTTTTGCTGTATAGACATCACTTTACTGAATTAAATTCTTTTAGAATGAAAGGTGAATATTGACTTATTTGTACAGTATGAAAAAGAGAAACAATTCTTCATTATTTAAACATCTGGAATATTAGATTAATCTTTGTAAAACTTTTCCTTAAAATTAGGTCAATACAGTGTTTCTTCATGCAAAAAAAACCCCAAAAACACCAGAATTATCTTGTTCTTGATTTTCATTCGAAATGTTTTTCAGTTCTGCTCTTCCCATATGGGAAAATGATTTATTTTGTGTTAATGTTTTATATTCCACTAATGCATTAATATTAATATATTATAATACCTAAAAATGATGCAAGGCATCAAGCCTATGTTTTGTCAGAAACAGGTTTTCCTTTTCATTCTTCAGTTTAAGGACAAGAATCTAAGAAACAGACAATCCTTAAGTTCCCTTATGACTCTAAGGATGGTTCTGTAGTGTACTGCTTTGAGGTGTGTGGCAGAGAAAAACAAAAACTTGAAAATCAGTCACTGGTATTCAAAGCAATCACAACATCCTACAATTCAACTTTACCATTTTGAGCTGATTGTTTGGGGAATGATGTGGGGGAATGTGAGTGTATGTTTTTGATTTTTTTGTCTTACAACCTCAGTTTCTGGAATGAAGTGGTCATAGCGGATGCTAGATTTTAATTTCTCATTAGGCAAATTCACAACTTTCACAGCCTAGGGAGATCCTAAAGACATGAATTAACCATTAGAATAAGTCAAAAAGCCACCCCAAATGTTGTGATTTTCTCAAGTTGGAGTCAAGATTTCTGAATGTTTCTATTGGAACACAATACAATAAAATGACACAAACTTGGCCAAGTTGCCATATGAGAGCACCATGCTGTAAGTGACTACAGATTGAAACCCAGATCCTGTATGCTGTAGAAATAATCAGAGAAAGGGGCTATGCTCACTGTGAAACGTATGCACATATTCCCAAATCAAAACCAACATGCTGTTCACAGTGATTGAGAACTCAGAGCTTGGTAAGAAAAAGTGAAGAATAACAATATAGGAGCAAGGTCTGTTTGCAGGCTAAATGTGACTGATATTTATTATCTACAAAACTTTATTTCTGCAAGTTGTTCTCCTAAGGAGTATTAAAGATACACACTTTTCCATTTTTTTGTGCTATTAAGAAACCTACAAGATACATGCAAGAAACACAAGCTTCTGTGTAATAAAAAAAAGCCCAAAACCAGTTTTAATTTTCAGATGAGGACCTGGGCTGCTCAGACTGTTCATCTTCACCACCAGTGGGCTACACACCAGTGTCCTTCTTAAAAAGCACCTCTCTCTCCTCTTCTTTTCATACCATTTTGCATTGTGAACTTTCTTCAGTTTTTATGTTCAAAAGCCCAAACAAATTCCCTAGGAACTGCAAAAAACTTTCACAAGTTTTCTCTAACCACACACAGGAACACAAGTGCAGAAATTAAAATTACTGTATTCATTATCTTCTTCTTTCCACTCAGCTTTGAAACGCAGATACTTCTGGTATGGACTATGGCAGCTGTTCAACACCAACAGGAGTGTTGCCACTGTGCTACTCCTGTTACAGTTCCTTATCTTTCATCTCCTTAAGAGGAATATAATTGCCCAAGTGAAGAATAAAAAAATTTCCAAACAGTGAAGCAGACAGACCCTAGTAGGTAAAATGTACAATCAGTGAAATATGTAAAGGTAGCAAAAATACCTTTAAAATTATTTGGAAAATAGACATCAACCCTTTAGAGCATGAAAGGTTTACAAGGTATTACTGTTAGAGCTGATTTAAAAAATTTTTTTTCTACAGAAAGGGTATATCTACTCTAAAACACCCAATTAATTGTGCATGAAATTTATTTGATCTATTTTTTCTTCTAGTTTTTCTCACAAAGTCTGGCCAAACCAGATAGATTGAAACAACATTGTAAAGAACTTATTTTCTACAAAGACAGCATTTGTTGGAGGGCTTTTCTCTACTAATACAGTTTTTGCAAGCATACATGCTGAAATATTTTTTAGTGAGATAGAGTTCAGGAAGACTGCAACTTGAAATCTATAATTATTAAAAAGAAGAAAGAAAGGAGATAAAATATAGCCTTACTTATACTTCTTTGGGTCAATGAAAACATACTTACATTTCTATACTGGTCTCCTGAAACCCCACCTGGAGTGCTGTATCCTGCTCTGGGATCCTCAGCAAAAGAAGAACATGGACCTGTTGGAGCAAGTCCAGAGGAGGCCACAAAGATGGTCTGAGGGTTAGAGCACCTCTCCTATTAAAACAAGATGAGGGAACTGGGATTGTTCAACCCAGAGAAGGGAAGGCTCTGGGAAGACCTTATTGTGTCCTTACAGTATCTAAAGGGGTCTTATAGTAAAGTGTAAGAGTGACTTTATTACATGGCCTGATATTCATAGGTCAAGACAGAAACAACTTTTAGTTGAAAGAGGAGATTTAGACTAGATGGTATAGATAAATTCTTTACTCAGAGGGTGGTGAGGCACTGGAACAGGTTGCCTAGAGAAGTTGTGGGTGCTCCATCCCTATAAGTTTTCAAGACCAGGTTTGACGGGGCCTGGTCTAGTAGGTGGCATCTCTGTCCATGTCAGGGGAGCTGGAACTGTATTACATCTTCAATGCCACTTCCAACACAAGGCTTTCTATAGTTCTATGTTCCTATAAATCACCACTTTTATTCCCATTTACAGTTGGATATTTTATAGAGAAATAGCACAATTCAATACATAAAGCCATTTTCATAAGTAAGGAAGCAAAAATACATTCACCAATGAAACCCAGTTTGTGATGAACCACAATTAGGATTTACAGTAAGTGTTACTTCATTCTTTTTTCACCTTCCTTTTCTAATGTAATTGATCAAAATGACCTTTAGCAAGAAGTTGAAGAATCTTATACTGCTTCTTTCAGACAAATTATTTTTTATTGTTAAATATCAACAGAAAAATGTATTGCTGCTACTCAACCTGCACACTCAAAGTAAAGGCATGCAAAGGGAATTTCTGAGAGTGTAGTTAATTACTGCTATTATGTGCACTGCCAGGGACTGTGAAAGCCAGACTCTGTGGCTGCTAATGGAGTACTCAGGGGCTCTGATCTTGGTACAAGGCAAGTCATGGTGCTGATTACCTTTGCCAATGGGTTATGACAGAGACACACTGGAGTTGATCCATAGCTACAACATGTATCTGCTGGATGATTGGTGCTTTGATAGCCGTATCTTTTAAGGGAAATGCATGACCTGTTCTGACCTCAAGAAAAGAACATGTACCAGAGGAAAAGGGCTCATGGTGTGCTAATAAGAGAAGGTTATGACATTTTCAAAATGAAGGCGAAAGCAAATTAGGTTGAAACTAAGTCAGATAAATCTACCTGCATGAGCATAGGTATATGAGTTATAATTTTTTATATTTACTTGTGGACATAAAAGAAATGGACTTTTATTCTTTTAGCTGCACAGATCTATAGAGTTGGAATTTTAGTAAAGGGGAATGAAAGAGCCAAATCTACCTCTGAATGTCAAACAATTAAAATTGAATAAGGATGCAATTCTTGACTGTGACTGTTATCTTAAGTTGATGTTTTCAAAATGAAATTTAGTTAGCAGGCATAAGACCCCTATAAAAAATGTGCAGATATGACTGATATTTTACAAACCAGAGAAATAACCTTCATTTTTATAATCCAAACAGACCATAGAGTTTTTATTATTGTTCTTGTGGTTTCTGTATGCACAACATCAAAAACTTACTGTTTTCTTTGAAGAACATGTACAGAAAAGATACCAGAACAGAAATAAACTCTTGAAATTGCAGCTACCACAGATGCATTTGCTAGCTCTATTACAGAGACAGAAGCACACAGAGCAGGGAAAATCTACAAAACTGTTGAGGCAGTGGCCTCAAATAGAAGATTTGATTTTAGTTATAGCCATTATAGCAGTCTTATTGAACATACTGGAGTAGGTAAATGCCAAAAATACCAGGTTTTAATATACAACTTTGAGGTAACAACTTTGGAATCTAATAATGAAACACGTAGAAGTTTCTATGATGAACAGATAGCTCTTAAGTTATTCACTCCAGAATTCTCAGGGTCCGGCTCTTAAATTCTGGTATTTGAAGATAAACATTGTCTTAACTGGGAGAGAACTGCTTATCTCTGGTCACCCTTCTCAGATATAAGCCTTACACTTAAACTAGGTAGCTAAGACACAAAATCACATTTCTCCTGAAATACAAGACAGATACTGATACCATTTTCTCCTCTAGTAAATCTCACTTTGCTGACTAGACAAATGATGTGAAAATTTCAGTTGAGAAGATTTAAAAACCATACCTGTAAATTGTTTTATGTGGACCAAACCCTAAAATTTTAGTTTCATCAGATCCCAAATTATTGAATAACCTGAAAGAAGCGGCTCTCAATCTGTTTTGTGCTAAATTTACTCTGTTTTTCTTAATTATCTGTTAAATGGACATGAGGTTTTATTTGAGTTCTTCAAATGTCAGATTATTTCCTTGCCATTACTTAGTCTGGAAATAAATACACATACTTTGTTATACTCCACCTCTCTTTAATGTAAAGCCTTATTTAATGGATATGCTCTGGGAATATCAAAGTGTTTCAACACGCCAAACAGCGTAGGCAGATAGGCACACAACTTAAACACACTCAGCTTACATCCTAAGCTACATAGATAAAAAATAACATGAAAGTATTGGAATCAGGACTCTGAAGTGCTCAAAAGTACAGTTTCACTGAAAAGTAGATAGTCTATCTTTTTTATCCAGTCATAGTCCATTTGCCCTCCATGTCGGATATTATTTTCTGGGTTTTTTTTGTATAAGTGAATCAGTTAGTTCCCTTGGATAGTAAAATGAGTAGGTTCTCTAAAGACCTGTAGCCAGCAAAAAAATTAATGATCCAGCCAACACCTCTTAGCACAGAGATTGAGTCAGCTGCCTGGTATGCATTAGAAAGACATTATGGATGAAGCCAAAGTGAACCAACCTCTATTCATCATTGCCACACCTACAAAAACATAACATAAACTTCACATGTCATTAAAGAGATTAGAGAGGGTAAGTTATTTCATCAAAATACACTCAATTAAAGGTATTTAACCTTAGGGAAAGTGGGGGCTGCTACTGGAGTAACGGAAAGAAACTTGAATTTAACATGATAAGGGAAGAAATCATAACTGAATTGCCTTTTTGGACCAATGCACACACACTCTTAAACTGTAAGAGTAATAGATATGGGGCTGAAGGAAGTAAACTCACAGCATCTAAAAGAATGAAAAAAAATCATGACACATTTAGTAGATCACAAAAATTGAACTCAAAACGCATTTTACAGGAATTTCCGGGAGTAATCACTTTCATCCAAAGGGAGTGCTACTGGATTCTATGCATGGATAAAAGCTGTGCTCAGCATAATAGATAATTTGGGCATCTCTCAGTGGAACATCCCATAGCTATAAGGGTTTTTGTACTGGTTATGACTGGGATAGAGTTAATTTTCCCAGAAGTAGCCAGTATGGGGCTGTGTTTTGGATTTGTGCTAGAAACATGGCTGATATCACAGGGAGGTTTTTGTTACTGTTGATCAGTGCTTGCACCAAGTCAAGGCCTTTTCTGCCTCTCACCCCACCCCAACAGAGAGTGGGCTGGGGTGCACAGGCAGCTGCTGGGAGGGGACACAGCCTGGACAGCTGACCCCAACTGATCCCAGAGGGATATCCTGTACTGTATAGCATTATGCTCAGCACATAAAGATAGGGGGAAAAGAAGGAAGAGGGGGAATATTTGGAGTGATGACATTTGTCTTCCCAAGTCAGTGTTAACACTTGAGGAAGCCCTGCTATCTTGGGGATGGCTGAACACCTGCCTCTCCATGGGAAGTGGTGTATGAATTCCTTGTTTTACTTTGCTGGTGGCTGCAGCTTTTGCTTTGCTTATTAAACTGTCTTTATCTCAACCCATATGTTTTCTCTTTACTCTTTCAATCCTCTCCCTTATCCCACTGTTGGGAGTGAGTGAGCAACTCTGTGGTGCTGATTTGCTGGTTGGTGTTAAAATACAACAATTTGTAAAAGTAGTTCTTTCAGAAAGATTGAGGTGAGGGTGTTACAGTCCACTCCTATGAAATCTACAGTCCTCTAGCTTCCTTAGAGTCTCAGGGGAGTGCACGTGGCACGATAAGTTTTGAATCCAGTACTTAAATTCAACAAAATACCTAAAGAAGACATAAGACTGTGATTAAACGCTTAGTTGAATTGGGACACCTAAGTTCCTCCCTGGAATAAAATGAAACTAGATACAGCTGGTGTGTTCGTTCCGCTACAGCGTCTGAGTATCTGAGCATTTATCAACATATGGTTCACTTCAAATCTTGAAAGCCTGTGATTGTGGAGAACAGGCTCACAGTTAAGCACCTATTTCAGTCATTTGTTTAAACAGCACTAACTGCTGGGTTTATCACTAGAACAACCTATGTGAATTGATTTATCCACTCTTGCATTATTCTTGAGGTCTTCACAGAATACTTTTGAAAAGACACTTTTAAGAGTTGTCTGGGCATTTACCCCAGACAAACAGTTCTAACACAATGTAACAATTCTGGCAGTGCTGTCATGGTGGTGGGAGTATCCTATGACCTGGAAAAAATCCTCCATCAGGTATTGCTAATACAGGACCAATAGCCTTCTCTCACCTCATCTAATTTCTTGTACAGAGAGTAAAAGCATCACTCCACTGTTACTGAAAGATTAGAGAAATCGTCAGATGGAATTTGACAACATAATAATATATATCAATGTAGATATTTGAAAATTTGAAACTATTTTACATGATGATAAAATTGTAAACAAGAAAACTAACTTTTCTTAAAGCACTTATACCTTTAATCTTTTGAGCTGCTAGAATAGATTAAATGCAATCCTTCTATCATGATGTAGAGACAATATTCTACAACATACTTGGTAACAGATGTTTACTAATCACTGATAAATTTTGCATATTAAGAAGGAGAAATGGCTTTTAGAGACAGTGCTGATGTAATTATAAGAGCACATATAAACCATATGAAGATTTGAAACAAAGTCTAACCTGAAGATAAATATAAAGCCGCTGCAGTTTTGAATCAGGGACTTGCCCATGCTTAAGCTAACTTCTTTAAAAGTCAAATGACATATAAATAAGCCTCCATGTGAATATTAGAAAAAAGTGTTCTTTGATTGCATTGCACAAACTTGCAGTTCTGGTTTGCAGTTTCTATGTTAGTAAATGGATAAATGGATGCTTTGAAAAGTTTTTACAAATCCACTCAAGTGCACACCTTTCAAACAATGTCTTCTGAAAAGAAATATCGAACTATGAACATGCTACTTTGGAGACAGAAGCATCCAGCCAGAGAACAGCTCCATACAATGCAGCTAACATGCTCTCTTTAACCAGACTGGCAATTGCTCGTATTCTTCATAGCCCTGGATGGACATGAAATGAGGAACCCATTTAGAGTTTCTGTATAATATTTAGGGACTTTTCTCATTACACATGGACTAAAGAAATCAAATGAGTTTTTAGACCTGCTGCACTTACTGACTTTGGAGAAAACGATGTCTAGTGTTTTCATCTGAAAAGTGCTAACTTCACTGTTATGGAAAATTGACTGACTAAAACAAGTAGCACTGTAGACTAGACATATATATGACTACATAGAAAACTGAGGATATAATTCTGTTATCAAACTGTCCCCACACAGGCTGCAGAATTTCCACAGAGTCTGTAAATGGCCAGAACATATAGAGAGCTTCTTGTCTGTCAGACATTCATCCAGGAGTACCACTATTTAGAAAACAAAACAAAACAAAAAAGAAACTAAAAAAAACCCCAACAAACAAAGGAAACCCGAGCAACATAAAAAGACACAAACAAAAACAAACCCCAAGGCAGAAATGCAACTCCAGACAACCTAACTTGAGAATTGTTTGAATGCTTTTTGTCAAGTACTTTGTGCCTGTTAGGTAACAGAAAGATTTTCAAACAAAATATGGAACCTGGCTAGATGTGTGATGTTTCTGCTTTTTAAAAAAATCTAACATCTTTTGTCCAAGCATCAGAATGTTAGAGTCTTTGGCATGTCTGAACATTAGTGCACCTATCGAGAAAATTTTCTTTGTAATGAATAATATCTGGAATGAAACAAAAGGAAATTTTTAGTAGGAGATACAGTAATCTTTACAGCAGTCTGCATGCAACAACTGAACTCTGCAACTAGCTGTGAGGAGCTGAATCATATGCATATTAAAATATTCTTAATGCTGATAAAAGGATTATTTTTACTGAAGATATAGCAAAATCTTGGAGATAGCGACTTCTGCTAGCTTGCAAAGTTCTACAATCTATTGCTTATATAAAGACAAAAATGTCAAATGCATTTCATGCCATATCCATAGATAAAATACAGATTTATATGTCAATAAGGATTGATTCTTATTTTCCCTTTTAATATATTTATGTTACTAAACAAATCTGATTCATGCACTAGATAAGTAATATTGTACAATCAACAAGGAAAATGCATCATGGTTTCCATGAACACACACAAGAAGTTTGTGTTCCACTATTACTCACATGGTCAAAATGTTTGAAATTTAGAAGTTTGTGTTCCACTATTACTCACGTGGTCAAAATATTTGAAATTTAAATGTCTGGAGAGTTCATCCATATCAGTTTTACAATGCCTTCATATTTTCCGAACATTTGAATAAATGGTTATAAAATGGAAAATCAGACAAGGAATTTTTTACTGACTGTGCTCATCTTGCCCTATCTCATCCTGAGCTAGGCATATCTCCATCTTATTAAGTACCAGTGACCCTTTCCTTAAACTTCCTGGCACACTTCCATATCACAGGGAATTTACTACATAAGGACTTGCTGCAGCCATATAGCTCATGTGGATTACACACCCTCAAATTGATGCTAGAACTAAACCAGATTTTGCAGTGGTTAATTCACAGCCTAACTCAAAATGGAGCTTTAATTTCCCTGGAGACATGGTGCTCAAAAAAAAAGATACAGCCATACTCTGTAAGGGTTCTAAATTCAACAAATTTTACTAAATCTACAGAACTAGACTCAGAGAAGAAAAGCAGAGAGCTGTACCCACACTAGTGAAGTTTAGAATTACTTACATGTAATCACTCACAAAAACTGTTTGTTGGAACAATGTGTAAGTTGTTCTTACTGAGAACAATATCCTGTAAAATAAAACCCCATCTCTCATTATGTGTAACTTGTGAATTTTAACTTGACTGAGCAAGTTCTCACTTGACTTGGGATATGCTGATGAATTACTTCAATCAGTTTCTGTGCTAGTGGAAATCATATTTAAAATTAACTGACTGTAGCATCTGTTCAAACGCTGTAAAGTGCTGCATTTGGACTGTGGCTGACACATGCAGTTGCACAGAGAACAAAAGCATGCCTAATGTCATACAGGACTTCTAGGGTTCTTAGTGGTATGTTCTGAAGAAGCAGGATTCATCTCAAAAATCATTTGCTTATCCAAACTCTCTCTTTTCCTGACAGAAAGCATAAATTATTTCCATGAAACAGTCCAACCTAATCTAAAATATTTGCCTTCTCCAGGTCCTCATTTCTCCTCATCAGTGTTGGAAGAAGCCTGAAGAGTAGCTGAGACTCCTTGTTTTTAAAAAGCTGCTGGAAGGTAAATATCCTAATATATCACTCCCTACACTCTGACTGTAACTTTTTAAGGTTATATTTTGAATGAAGGCTTAATATCTAGACAGATTTTTTTCTTTTTCCTGTCTGAAAAATAATTTAAAAAAAAAAAAAGAAGCACAGAGAAAAACGTGGGGATTTGCCAGAAAGAAAGGTGAAAGATCAGAAGCTCTGGAGTGCTTGGCTGTGCACTTAGACATTTATTTTCACGAGAAGTTGATACTGTTGTTTCTAGTGTTTTCTTCTAAGTTGATGAACTTGTGATGGAAAGGTGTGTGTAATTAGAGCTGTCAATATTGAATTCTAAATGCGCACTGCACTATGAATTTAATCTAAGTTTCCTGATCCCCAGTCCTCTCTCGCCACTGCCTCTGGGAAAGGCTGAAGCACTTGACTGCTGCTGTGGCAAATTGGGTCCTAATAAGTATGATGCTTTACTGCTTCTTGTTTTTTTTTCTGAGATACAACTACAGCATTTCAGAAGAACTCACCTGGGCATTAATTCAACAAGAAATGTTGGTAGGAGTATTATATTTTCCACGTTTTGATATCTCACTGAATGACTTGCATATAAAGAGGCCTGGCAGCTGTTTTGTGTCAGTGACTGATGTGCTTGTCATTTCAGACTCAGATTCAGCAGACTCACCTCTGTCAGGCTCAAGAATAATATCAATTTTGCAGTTTCCTATTATTTTGTAATTTTAACTAGCATTAAAACAAAATCTAAAAAAAAGAAAAAAAACAAAATGAGGCTGTGACAAAAGTATTTATATTTTAATGTTATAGATTTTGTTTAATGTTGAGAAAAAAGTAATCTTAGTTCATGTCACCTTTATCAGTAATAACAGGCTTATTCAGAGATAGAGAGGGTCTAAAGTAAGGAATATTAATTTTTAGTGTATCAAATTAGTTCCAGTCATATGTTTATATCCTTAGGGAGCTGATTCATAACTGATAAAACCTAACAATAACTAGATAGGATATATAAACTATTTCCACAACACCTTATTTAAGATGGATGTTTTTAACCTATGTAGAAGCTCATCAGGGATCAGGAACAATTAATATG
Organism: Drymodes brunneopygia; assembly: GCA_013400955.1. Classification (NCBI taxonomy): domain Eukaryota; kingdom Metazoa; phylum Chordata; class Aves; order Passeriformes; family Petroicidae; genus Drymodes; species Drymodes brunneopygia. The sequence continues at coordinate 126,983 of VZTZ01024246.1, read as the reverse complement.
TTATGCAGAAATGAAAAATGCCACAAATTTTTCATCAGAAACCACGGATGCACAAGGCCATCTTCCAATCCACAAGTTATTTTATTATTTATTGTGTCTTGCATCTGTTGCTGAACTCAGAAAAGAAAAAGAAAATGACAGAAAGAGTCCACATAATTTTCATAATTAATGTAAAAAAGGAGCCTTTTTAAAATTTTATTTCAGAAAAAACAACTTCTCCATAGTTTAAATGCCACCAGATGGGCTCTGCTGCTCTGCTGAAATAATGGTATCATTATGCTGTATAAAATGACCAGGACTGAGGCTTCTTCAAACAGAGCACAGCCATGCTACAATGTACCAGAATTTGAAGCACTGCTTTTCATTCAGAACAGAAAGAAAAACATTTTATAAGCATTTACATCAACACCTCTGGATTTTTCTCACAAAAGATTTCATTACACAGTTTTGTAGTAAAAACTTAAGCACATGTAGAATTGTAAAATATTTGTGCTTGGTATTTTGATCCTCACACTAACTGGAATCAGCTGCAAATTCCCCATCAGCCTCCTTAGCAACATCACACTGGGGAAACTGAAGCCAGAGAAAAATTAACCCTGCTTGATGTTGCTACACTGCCCAGTTTGTCTGCCTAAAACAAGGACTGACTTCCTCTCCCTATGCTGTGGTGTATCTGACACATGCAATATTTATGCTCTGTAACGTAGCATTGCCATTGCTGGTACAAGGCCATAGGTTTTCTCTGAGTTTGTTTGGTTTGCAGGGACATGACTGACAAACCTGTTCTGCTTGAGCTTTTCTTGAGCTGCCCACAGCAGTGTTTCTCCTGGTTAACCATGGCCACAATTTCTCTAATTGCCTGGCTGTCTATAGTTAATTTGTTTTACTTTCCTTTATCTTTGTGTAGTATAGCTTGAAGTAGTGAGAAGTTACTGTAGGCAGAAGGGGACATTTTTTGCCCTAACAGAACAATTTAGAGAAATACAATCCTGGTATGATAGCAGAAGTCTTCAAGGACCAATGCAGAGTGCACTGGCACAAGATGAGGCATGGAGAAAAGGCTGGCACCAACAAACCCATAGCTAAAAACCTCTCATGACTGTTAACAACTCATCCATGGTCTGCTACAGCAATGCAGAGCTGGATCTGGACAAAACTGGTTCAGGGGTAATAAAGAGAACAAAAATAGCATAAAAGCCACAATATACTCCGAATTTGGGTATAATATGGAGCTGATGATCAATGAAGACACACTAAAGGTTTTAAAGCATTCTAGCAAACATAAAACATAAAAATGATTCCAAGTGGATTCTAGAGAAACCACTAACATTATATTCCTGCCAGAGTGAAAGGAACAAGCTAACAACTGTGGTGTTTCCCTCTCTAGCTGCCCAAAGCTATTTTAAGAAGCTATTTTAAGTAGTCAGTAGTATAAGATCCCAAAAAGCAGTGGAAGGGAAGGCATAACACCTGAAAAAGGACCATAAATTAAGAAACTTAAGTTACAATTTTAATTGCATTATTAAAATTATTGAAACTTCTTTCTCCATACAAGTATTATAGCTGCATTATTATTCCTTCTTTCTTCTTCTGTAAAATTAGGATGAAATAAGATTCTTGAACTGCAGCGTTAAAATATCAGTTATACTAACAATAAATTCTCAATTTGATGTATATATTTATATAGTATGCTTCATCTTTGCCCAAAACCCAGAATTTGAGCATAAGCTGCCATATAAAGAGCTAATGTGAGCAATCACTTGCATTTGCAAATCAATTTAAAACAGCTTGAAGACTTTCTGGACAGCATGAAACAATCACTGGGTAAAGGGGGATTCAAAAGCAGCATTTTACAATTGCAGAATGGATGCTGAGTAAAATAATGATACTTCTGGTAGAAAAGTCACAAATAAAAGTTTCTCAATACTTAGAAGTACATTAATGGGAAATTGCTGAAGCTGTTTTCCCAGGTGGTTTTGAATATGAATACTCAATGCATATATTTGTATTTTTGAACATCTTTTATTTCCCTGTAATCTTTTAGGAAAGGAAAAACCCTCATACAATTGTAAAACATGACCTGAAAATAGAAAATTGTCCCCTTTGAACAGGCATGAGTAATTACATTAGTCCCCCAATCTTTAGAAAGGCCTTTCTTTGTGCTCTCATTTTGCCTTTCCTCAAGTTCTAGGTCACTAGACAGGTAGATGCTGACTGGTGACAGCAGAGGAACCACAGAAACTCTGAAAACATTTTTGTTTGATGTGGCTGGAACAATGGCATAGTCTTTCAAACATTTTGACATCCCTCACTGGCTGACATTCTGCTTTAAAAAAAAATCCCAGTTGACTGAAGCAACTGACACATGGACTGTAAGTCATGAGATTCAGATCATCATATGATCTGTTGAATGCCTGAGTGCATTGTAAATGACAATATCCACCTGAATGTCAGCACAATGGAGCACTGAAGGAACAGAATGGTCCAGTGTGATGCTTGGGACATTTATTAAGGCTCCCATACACTTACATTTTTCTTATTCATTCTCAACAAGGAAGGAAAAACTGAAAAGAGAAAATAGAGGAGAGAGGAAGGAAGAAAGGAAGGAAGGAAGGGAGGGAGGGAGGAAAGATTTGGTTTGTCATGTATTCCAGGAGGGTCATTTAGCAGCTGTACAATGTCCAGCACTGATAAATCTCTCAAGTACTGTAGCTGGCTAAAATAAATCTCCTATCTCTTTGGGGAAATTACAATAGCTGAAAATGCTGGTAGTGAGGGAGAATTTTATGTGGTGCCACAAATGGATTCACAGACATTGATGATCAGACAGCAATTGCTGAATACAATCAAATACTCAACATGGGCAGAGCTCTGCAGTGTATAGATGGAATAAATCTAGCAATGCTACCCTTTGGACAGTGAAAATGCTTCAAGTTTATGCTGTTAACCATGTTTTATCCACATAGATGTCTAGGAAGATTAGATTTCTCCTTTTTCTGCTTGATTCCAGTTACTGAAGAAAGTTCAAGTCTGCAGCTAATTAAGAAGGTTCCAGTTAGAGAACAAAGATTGAGTAAGTGAATTCACTTACTTAGTATTATTTCACTTACTTTTACAATTACAAATTACAATTCACTTAACTGAGTATTAAAGTTTAAAGTTTTTTGGGTCTGTTTGGAAATTACATAATGGAAAGAAAGGGTTCAAAAGGAGACTAGACAGTAGATGCCTAGATACAGTATTAAAACAATATTACAAAAATATTTAAAGTGTTTTAGAAAAAAGAAAAAACCTATCCTATCCTATTCCATCCCATCCCATCCCTCATGTTGTCACTCATCCATATCTGATTTTAGCTTGCTCTCTGAAGAAAAGTATTATATAATTGAGAAATGGAAAAGACTCCAGAGCCCTCAGTGAGATGCATGGAGTTCTTTCCATAACTTTATAGGGAGAAGAAGCATCCTAAATTTCAAACCAAATTAAATTAAAAAAAAAAAAGTGCTAAACTCAAAGACTTTGCACTTTCGTTCTCTGAGGCACTATCTTTAGGAGGAAAAATCTGTTACCCTTTCACTTTGTAGATGGAGACCTTTGTCATTTTGGACTTAAATCATCATCTTCCTCCACTACCTATAGAAGTGCAGGGCAGTTAAGCTCCCAGCTTGGATTGCTCACAAGTGAGGTGTAATGAACTTCTGCCTTTGAATGTTTGTTGGTGGATATTTCTGTTGCTCCCTAGTATCTATTTTGGATGGTACATTCCCACGTCTCTCCTGAAATATGGAACTGAAAACAAACCTTTCACATAAATTTAGTAGATTCTGGGGCAAGGAATATCTAATTTTTGATTTGCACAGTGGAAGTTGAGGGGGAAAGAAGGATGGCAATATCTAAGTCACTTTGAGTGCACTCAGTTTATCCATTTGTAATTGAGAGCAATTGTATGTTCCACATAATGGTTGAGAGCCTAAGTTCATGAATGTTGGCAAAGACTCCAAGATCTTTATTTGGAGTGCTGCACAGAAGTTAAAGGATTATTTTTTAATGCAGAATTTTATTTTTAAATGGTTTGAAAATGTTTCTGATTAGTAAAATGATTTTAACAAAAAAATCTAAAAGAAGGATTCTTATTCTTTCTGGTGCTATAGCTTTGGCACTTTGTTACAACCAAACTATTTCAAAGTTTTAATTTTGAAAAGAAAACATTTTGAAGGGCTTTTTAAAGAAGTGTTAGTATTCTAACAGCTCTCACTAGCAATATAGGTAAGAGAGTAAAAGGCTTTCTCTTATAAACCTGGATTTTCAGGATTAATTTATCATCTTTTTTAAAATCCCAGTGGGTTAAAACTTGTCATACATGCTGTCAGCCCATATCTCATATTTTTCTCCTAAAAGGAAATGTTTCAAATACTTCCAAAAATTTTAGATATGAACCAATCCCCAGAACAGAATTTTAATTGGCTTACATGGGTTTTTTTGATCAAATGAAGATAGAAATGCTGTCAGACACATTTGCAGCAATGCAAACTATTATTGTTAAGTGTTCTAGAAATTCAAGGGGCAAAACCCACATATAACAGCCCACAGATGCTTAGTACCCCTCTTGTCTCATGGGTGAATGGAAGATTAATGAAAAGATTAATGAAGTAGGCTTGCAGCCTCTTAATGTGGATTTTACAGGATGCTAGTTAAAAGGATTGTGTTTAGTTACTGGAAAGACTGATTGCAACCTGCAGTACTGAAGCCACATGAATCATTGCATTAGCATATAGAATTGAGACAACAAGCAATTTTAAAGGTACTTAAAATCATTTCTTGATTGATTAAATTCTTCTCCCAAGCAAGAACATTTCACTTAATGTCAGGAAATATGAAAAGCACAGTCTCAGTCCTGAACAGCTACTTGGTCCACTTTTCCCTTCTCTGACATGCAGCTACACAGATTTGTTACACTGTGTTTTCCAAGTACCAGAAGCCACTCCAGCATCACCAGCTTTTGCTGTGGCACCGCAAAGACAAAAGACCTTCAAAAAGGTGCTCTGCTACTCTGAGTAAATGGAATACTGCTCTATTAAAGGCTGTAGAAACATACCATTGTGGATGAAAGACTGCTGGCATTTTGATAATAGATCCAGGACAAATTTTTTCTCAATAGACTGCGCGGGAAATCAGTCTATAGACAGCTGTCCTCTTCTGAAAGGATCTAGCAAAGAGAGATGACATAAATCCCTTCTCCATTCCTGCTAGGTTCATGGCAGTATTCTGACCCTACTCGTCTCAGAGGAACAGAGCCTGTGGAGCACTTCCCTGATGCCTATCCCATCATCCACACATTAGAACAACGATTTTCAGAACTCCAGAGGCAAGAGAAGCTTTGGTGGTACTCCACACACGTCTGTTTACAAGTGTAAATATTTGTGTGCATGTGAGTGCACACATTTATCCAGGTGAAGGTGGTGAGGAGGTAACCCGCCTCCCTCTCTGTCAGACTGCTCAACTGCAAGAGCTCCTTTCTTGCCCTTGCATGTAGGTTTTGCTTTTGTTTCTTTGTTTTTGTTTTCACCAGAGAATACTCACAGACTGCAAGGTTCAGAAGACAAGTGGAGGAGGGAGAGAAAAAGCAGCACATAAATGTTGATTTCACAAGGGTTGTTGGGTATTCATTAGAAACATATTTATAGCCACTCCCAATGCACATGCTGATTAAATTGGTCACACATTTTTTGCTGCTGTTTGCTAAACATGCTGTAGAGTTTTGCAGAATACCTATCAGTTAAATCCCAAATGGTATTCTGCTTGAATTGAACCTAGGTTCTTAACCATATGCTTCATGCTAAAACATTAATTGGAAATATTTATGGTACTGAATTGTGGATAACTATTTGTTTTCCATACATACCAATTAGTTAACTTGTTTCTTATTTAAATTATATTTTGTAACCTAAGAAAATAGGGACACTGACTTTTAAAGCACTTTTCAAGCACAAATATACCACTGAGATTACCTCAGTTGGTTACAGCATAGTGCTAATAATGCCAAGGCTGTGGGTTCAATCCTCATATGGGCCATTCACGTGAGAGCAGAACTTGAAGATATTAATGTGTCCCTTCACACTCAGAATATNCTTCTTCCTCTCTGAAAATTTTGCCAAAATCTCTCATTGCAGAATTTAAACTCTCTAAGCCAAATTTTAAAAAAAATCATCCATTACAAACTCTGGAAACTTTCTAGCTCTCTTAGATCTACCCAATTAATCTCAGAAATATCTCGGGAGTAGAACTTCCACTTCAGTGTATTCACTAAACTGAATAAAATCAAAAAAGTGACTTTTAACCTGGATTTACCCAGCACTCCTTTCCAAACTGCATCTGGCATTTCTCTTTGGTAAACTCAGCTGGGACTTCTTCACAAGCTTCAGTCAGACAAGATGCATATTTTCTGTCTTTGCTTAAATACTGTTCTTTGTCCTTATGCTTTTAGAGCACATCATTAACCCATTCTCTTTGCTTTTTCAGATGTCTCTTCCATGATATCACCATCTTTATTATTTCCTTTATCATTTCATCTGAATGAATAAGTGTAATTTTATTGGTGGATGAAACACTAGCATGTACTGATTTATCTGGCCTCTGGTACTCTTTCAGCCTTGAATGGTAGTTAAACATTGATTCCTTGCCTGCTGCTGATAAAAATATCTTTTCAACCAACTGTTGTCAGTATTCTCTGTTGTACATGAATTCCTCCTGTATGATAACATCTTTTGAGCTTTGTTGTTTCACTCTCCTTACCTTTTCATTTTCTCTCAATGTCCCCTTGAGCATGGAAGAAAGCTATAGCCCCAAATAGCCTGCTTTCCTCACATATCCTATTCCACTGACAGAGGCAAATTGCTTATGTGATTGTCCCTGAGAACCTGTGTAAATTTTTAACTGAAAATACAGTTGTGTCATTCATGTATGCATAAACATATGGACATCATAAAAAAAAAAAAAGGCTATTTTTTTTAGTCAGCAAGAGTATTTGTTGAATTAGAAAGTTTGTGCATTTATCTACTTTCTGTGCAGCTACCTCTTTCATTGCTCCTTGACAAAAGTTTATGACCCTGAGGGGGTCATTAACTTGAAGTTTAATACCTGAAGGGCATTTTGTTTGTGTGCTTCCAAAGTTGAATATAATATAAAAAATACTGCAATTCTACCTGTTCTTTTTTCTAGGAAATTTCTTTTAAAATTTTGTTGATTTATGGGGTGATATATCTCTCTGAATAAAAATAACTTTTAAGTATGGCACAATGTTATGTGGAAACATACTACACTATAGCAGGATAAAGAATAATACTGAAAAATCATGTTTATTATTATTATTATTAATAAAATTATTATTATTGTTGTTGTTGTTAACACAGTCTGATGTTTTTGCTTCTATTGGGTTTGCATGCTAGGGCAGGGGGGCTACAGGGGTGCCTACTGTAAGAAGCTTCCAGAACCTTTATATGTGTCCAAGAGAGTCAATGCCAGCTGGCTCCAGGAGGGACGTGCCCCTGGCCAAGGCTGAGCCTATCAGCCACAGTGGCAGCACCTCTCAGGTAACAGTTAAGAACGAGGCAGGGAAGAGGAGGGAAATGCAAAACATCTGTAGAGAGGAGGGAGAATATGTGATAGGNCCATCATCCACACATTAGAACAACGATTTTCAGAACTCCAGAGGCAAGAGAAGCTTTGGTGGTACTCCACACACGTCTGTTTACAAGTGTAAATATTTGTGTGCATGTGAGTGCACACATTTATCCAGGTGAAGGTGGTGAGGAGGTAACCCGCCTCCCTCTCTGTCAGACTGCTCAACTGCAAGAGCTCCTTTCTTGCCCTTGCATGTAGGTTTTGCTTTTGTTTCTTTGTTTTTGTTTTCACCAGAGAATACTCACAGACTGCAAGGTTCAGAAGACAAGTGGAGGAGGGAGAGAAAAAGCAGCACATAAATGTTGATTTCACAAGGGTTGTTGGGTATTCATTAGAAACATATTTATAGCCACTCCCAATGCACATGCTGATTAAATTGGTCACACATTTTTTGCTGCTGTTTGCTAAACATGCTGTAGAGTTTTGCAGAATACCTATCAGTTAAATCCCAAATGGTATTCTGCTTGAATTGAACCTAGGTTCTTAACCATATGCTTCATGCTAAAACATTAATTGGAAATATTTATGGTACTGAATTGTGGATAACTATTTGTTTTCCATACATACCAATTAGTTAACTTGTTTCTTATTTAAATTATATTTTGTAACCTAAGAAAATAGGGACACTGACTTTTAAAGCACTTTTCAAGCACAAATATACCACTGAGATTACCTCAGTTGGTTACAGCATANCTCACCACAGGCCCCATTCCCTGTTCTCCTGCATCACTACAGGCAGAGGAGGCAAAGGAAATTGTGAGTAAAGTTTCGTTTGGGATGAAGGAATAGGTGGGGGAAGACCTATAAAGAGATCTGTGGAGCAAAACATGTCCTCATTATCAGTCCAGAACAAGGCATCCAAAGAATAGATTTGGTGGAAGGGAAAGATCCCGTGGATTTGACAGCAACAAAGCTCAGATATATCAGATAGGAGCAGAAAGGAAAAGAATAAGTTTTCCCAATGCAAAGAAAAAAAGTTCAGAGGAAAAGAAAGAATAGGACTTCTCTAAAAACAGAGCAAGACAAGGAGATAAAGAGACCCACACAGATTGGGAGAAAAGGTGTTGGCTTTCTCCTTACAGAAGATGTAGTTCAGGCTGGAAGCCAGCCCACAGGGAGGAATGGGGCATAAAGCACACAAGCTACATGTCCCATGAGTCTCCAAGGGAGTTCAGCCAGCACAAATGAATGTCAAGCTGGAACAAAATATTTAATTTCAATTTTCCCAATGGGNTCAATCCTCATATGGGCCATTCACGTGAGAGCGGAACTTGAAGATATTAATGTGTCCCTTCACACTCAGAATATCCTGTGTATATATTCATTGCATGTTTCTCTACAGATTTCTAGAGCCAAGGGATATCTGCGAACAGAGGTGACTTAGAGAGATCCAGGAATATATGATGGAAAGAAAGACATCTTTCTCCTTCCATCCAAGGGTGGAGTTATTGTAATCTATACAACATAGCCTCCTACAGCCTATGGCCTTGTGCAAGGGTGTTACTTGTTTTCCTCCCATCCCTTATTCCCCCAAATGCAGCTGCATTTGAAGTTTGGTAAAACCCTTACAACTCTTTGATAGAGCATGAAAGAAAAATATTTCAGAACTTCACTGAAATTGGGATGGCAATTACATTGTAAATAGCTGAAGAGAGGCAGTTTGATGTTGAAATGGAAATATCAGTTTGTTCTGATACTTTACTTAAAAGAAATTGGTTTTTTACAGATGGAACTGTCTCATCTCATGTAGTAATTTAAATAGTTTCTCTGTAACTCATTGTGAAAACACTATTTTGTTAGTTTGCTGTCTCAAATTCACACAGTTTTAAATGGATTTTAACGATGAATCCCAGATTTTTCCATTCCAGTTGACCACACAAATAAAAGCTATTTCAAAAAGGAAAGATTGATTTTTTCCCCTCAAAAAGGTAAAATTTAAAAGACTTCTTTACTATTATTCTAAAACCTACATTATGCTTAAACTGCCTGTAATGACTTTTGTTCTAACAGGGCATTGCAAAGAGTGTCTAGTGAGAGCTCAGTTTCACTTGGATCTGTGGGTAGTGATTCATACTCAGCATAGGTTTCTGCTGTCTTGTATTTGATATAGTTATTTACAATTGTGCAACATGGACGCTACAAATGCAGAGTTCTCCTTACAATTACTCAAAATTACAGTGAGGACGCAAACCAGCAAAGCATTAGTTCCTCTCTGTCTAATGAATAGGACATTTGTTAGATTAATCGAAGTCTTTGGTGTACTTCTTCCTCTCTGAAAATTTTGCCAAAATCTCTCATTGCAGAATTTAAACTCTCTAAGCCAAATTTTAAAAAAAATCATCCATTACAAACTCTGGAAACTTTCTAGCTCTCTTAGATCTACCCAATTAATCTCAGAAATATCTCGGGAGTAGAACTTCCACTTCAGTGTATTCACTAAACTGAATAAAATCAAAAAAGTGACTTTTAACCTGGATTTACCCAGCACTCCTTTCCAAACTGCATCTGGCATTTCTCTTTGGTAAACTCAGCTGGGACTTCTTCACAAGCTTCAGTCAGACAAGATGCATATTTTCTGTCTTTGCTTAAATACTGTTCTTTGTCCTTATGCTTTTAGAGCACATCATTAACCCATTCTCTTTGCTTTTTCAGATGTCTCTTCCATGATATCACCATCTTTATTATTTCCTTTATCATTTCATCTGAATGAATAAGTGTAATTTTATTGGTGGATGAAACACTAGCATGTACTGATTTATCTGGCCTCTGGTACTCTTTCAGCCTTGAATGGTAGTTAAACATTGATTCCTTGCCTGCTGCTGATAAAAATATCTTTTCAACCAACTGGTGTCAGTATTCTCTGTTGTACATGAATTCCTCCTGTATGATAACATCTTTTGAGCTTTGTTGTTTCACTCTCCTTACCTTTTCATTTTCTCTCAATGTCCCCTTGAGCATGGAAGAAAGCTATAGCCCCAAATAGCCTGCTTTCCTCACATATCCTATTCCACTGACAGAGGCAAATTGCTTATGTGATTGTCCCTGAGAACCTGTGTAAATTTTTAACTGAAAATACAGTTGTGTCATTCATGTATGCATAAACATATGGACATCATAAAAAAAAAAAAAGGCTATTTTTTTTAGTCAGCAAGAGTATTTGTTGAATTAGAAAGTTTGTGCATTTATCTACTTTCTGTGCAGCTACCTCTTTCATTGCTCCTTGACAAAAGTTTATGACCCTGAGGGGGTCATTAACTTGAAGTTTAATACCTGAAGGGCATTTTGTTTGTGTGCTTCCAAAGTTGAATATAATATAAAAAATACTGCAATTCTACCTGTTCTTTTTTCTAGGAAATTTCTTTTAAAATTTTGTTGATTTATGGGGTGATATATCTCTCTGAATAAAAATAACTTTTAAGTATGGCACAATGTTATGTGGAAACATACTACACTATAGCAGGATAAAGAATAATACTGAAAAATCATGTTTATTATTATTATTATTAATAAAATTATTATTATTGTTGTTGTTGTTAACACANTTGTGAGTAAAGTTTCGTTTGGGATGAAGGAATAGGTGGGGGAAGACCTATAAAGAGATCTGTGGAGCAAAACATGTCCTCATTATCAGTCCAGAACAAGGCATCCAAAGAATAGATTTGGTGGAAGGGAAAGATCCTGTGGATTTGACAGCAACAAAGCTCAGATATATCAGATAGGAGCAGAAAGGAAAAGAATAAGTTTTCCCAATGCAAAGAAAAAAAGTTCAGAGGAAAAGAAAGAATAGGACTTCTCTAAAAACAGAGCAAGACAAGGAGATAAAGAGACCCACACAGATTGGGAGAAAAGGTGTTGGCTTTCTCCTTACAGAAGATGTAGTTCAGGCTGGAAGCCAGCCCACAGGGAGGAATGGGGCATAAAGCACACAAGCTACATGTCCCATGAGTCTCCAAGGGAGTTCAGCCAGCACAAATGAATGTCAAGCTGGAACAAAATATTTAATTTCAATTTTCCCAATGGGAAAACAACCACAACAAAACAAACAAGTAATGCCAGAAAAATCAATATTTTTGGGTAAAAAATTGGACTACAACAGAGGAGAGTAGGACACAGAAGCCAGTGGGAATTGGTTGATTCCCTGGACTTTGTTTATTTACCCTGGCAGGTGTGTTATTTCTCTAATTTAATCAAAGAGCTATATAAAGCTCTGATGTTGGAGAAAAGGCAGGATACTGATTAGTAGGGAAACTAGGGTCTAGTAACTCATTGGAAACAGCAGGAGAGAAGCAATGTTTCTCGAACACTTTCCAGATGGGATAGATTAGACTTGCCCCTAGCCTCTGTTCCAGTTTAGTCCCAACTTCTCCCAAACTCCTGACCAGAATCCCTCTCTGAAGAGAGATGTGTTTTCGGGAAAGCTTTACTTCCGACAGGCAATATGAACAATGCCACACCCTATTTGTCTTTCTGCATCCTGCACAGCCACCCACTGGCTGTAGGAGCATGACTTTGGATGCATATACATGACTCCATGAACACTGTCTGGGTGTACAACACATATCCTCAGTGTCATGCTGTGAAAGTCCCAGCCTGGTGACTGTAGCACAACCTTCAAGCTATTTTGGACACTTGGAGCTGAAAAGAATACCAACCTCATCCCCTAAATTGATAATCATGTCCTACAGTCATCTGTAGGACACCTTACCATTGAGACCCATTTAAGAATTCAGAACCTCTCCTCAAATCGTATAAGCAGTGTAGGGGCGGGGAAAGAGGAGAGGACACATTAACATTGACAGAAATCTTATAGTGTTAGATAAGAAAACCTTAAGTTGACTGAAAATGTTGTCAATATGGTTTGAAGTGACACCATCATCAAAGATATTTTGCTAGCCTGCTGATTCTTTGAAATCAGAGCAGTACTCAGAACCTTAGGCAAGTAGCTTAATTCTGTTTTAAGACACAAGTGTCTCTGTAAAACATAGTTCTGTCTTTTCAAGGTACATGCAATAACATCAGTAGTTAGAGAATCTTGGGAGGTTTGGGTGCTTAGTCAAATTTTCTCTGGTCTGCAAAATCTTATGAGAATTTAACCCTTACAATCTTCATATCTTACAAGAATTCATAAAATTAATTACATATGACTTAGATACCAAAATTTCCCTGTGAACTGAAAATTTTCCAGGGGCCCACATGCAAAAAACCCCGAAGTACACCAGCTGACTGCAGACTTTAGGAAGATATATAAAGAAAATGATGTGTTAGTTTCTTTTTTTTTTCTTTTTTTTTTTTTTTTTTTTTTTTTTTTTTTTTTTTTTTTTTGTAGAATAGAATAGAATAGAATAGAATAGAATAGAATAGAATAGAATAGAATAGAATAGAATATTTCAGTTGGGAGTAACCTACAACACCCATCTAGTCTAACCATTTAACTACTTCAGGGATGACCAAAAGTTATAGCATTTTATCAAGGGCATTGTCCAAATGCTCCTCAAATGCTGACTGGCTTGGTGTATTACCCAGCTCTCTAAAAAGCTTATATACAGCAGAAAAATCACCTCTTCTCACCATCTAGTCATGCTGTGTTTGAGGTACCCCAGTGTCTGGTGGGTTTTTTGCCCTCACTCTGAGCCTCCTGCCAACCAGCAATCCCAGAAACCTTTCTTCAGGGTTGTACTCCAGACTACCCTCTCCCAAATATTATACTGTTAAGCTTGAGAAAGAGAGCGACAGATGGGTCTACAGGCCAGACTCAGAGACAGCCTCATCTTTATTTAGAAATGATGGGTAATCTGGAGAAACATGTTTGTTCGATCAGGGAGAAATATCTCTTTTGATTGCAAGCTACAGAACTAGCTGCAGAACACACACACAAAAATTGGTTTAGATCTGGTCATATCCTGTCTCAAGACTTTCCCATTAATTCTGCTTCATTCCCTAGTGGGAAAACTGATTTATGGCAACTTTATATGGGCTGTTATTCAGCACAGCTACTGAAATCTTGATATGCTTTGGGTTCTGCACACTTCAAAATGCAGCAACAGAGTTTTACCAGAAGAATTTGGCCACCTCATAGAGTTATTAAGACTGGTTGTCATCTCAGTTGTAGCAACTGACTGTGTGCATCCTTAAAGTCTGCTCCAGTTATGAAACAAAACACACAAAGGTTCTTTAAGTCAATGTTTTTACCTCTCCTGACAGCCTGAGATCAGACCTCTAGCGAATGAAGACTTTGATCTGGCTTCAGAGAGCCAGGATTATTCTGCGGCAACATTTCCCTTTAAATGACAACATATACTACTACTTTTTCTCTGTACTTCTGAAACTCTTGAAGTTGTCTTGAGCTGCATAAACATCACTACACACATATGAGATGACCATAGCTGTCCCACCTGTCTTTCAGCTGCTTTTCCAGCTTTTTTAAGGTATAGTTTTCTATTTTATTTTACAGTATTGAGAAGATATCTCATATTGTTTCTGGCATTTCAAAACGTAAAATATTTCTGTCTTCGGGTAACTGAGCTAAGCCTTTAAAAGCTGAAATTAGCAAAAATAGGAAAAAGGCTCTGATCAAAGTTAATGTTTTCCTCCTTCATTTGAGTTTATTCCCTCCCACACTGCACTGATTAAGTGGGAGAATGCCTAACACCTACAGAAGAGACATGCTACTAAGGGATATGAAAATAACTTAGTGTGATGTCTGTAAACTGTAAGAATTTAAAATACATTAACATAATGCTGTTTGTGTTTCTGTCACTGTGTGTCTTAGGGGCTTGGATTTTTTTTCACACAGTGAAAAAAGATATTTAACCTCCTTTTGAAAATCTAACATGTATCTTAGAAGTACAAAAGCACATGAAATATAACCTTAGTGTCCCTCTAACTATATCTGTAAAACGGCTGGCCTAACTCTGCACTGTTGTCTTCTACATCTATTGATGTATAGATGTGCAAAGTAGGATAAATATCAACCAGCTCAGAATGACAGCATTTTACACTCAAGTAGCAATGACTCTGCATCAATGTAAATGACAATCAGGCAAAAACAGCAGAAAATCTAGCTCTATAAATAATCACAGAGGCTTAAATTCAATCCCTTCTTGAAGAAACAAACTGCACTGCAGAGCAAGTCTGTTCCATAACACAGAACAATTTTGAACTGGTATTTTTCCCTTTTCCAAAGCAGGATATTTGAAGATTCCAATATTGTAAACCAAGCAGTGACCTTACTTGACTGAGTTTACTTTTACTATATGTTTTAAAAATATTATATATACAAGCTAAATAAAAGAAATAAGAAGTAGATATAAGGCTTAGGTGTGCTATGAAGAAGTTTTTTCTCCAGGTTTATAAAACAAATTTTTAATTAAGATGTAAAAATTTGTACTTTACTTTTTGAAACGTATCTAATATGTACACATGTACATTATTTAAATACTTCTTTATTTTCAAACATTTCAAATTTCTTTTAACTATTCTAGGCATTTTATCCTATTTTACTTTAAAAACATTTGGTCAAAACCCAATACATTTTTGCTCGCTTTAAAGTCTGTTCAAATTTTGTGTCATTTTTTTGCAAAATTAATTTTAAAATAGATTTTTAAATGAAACATCTATTTAATTCTACCCAGTTTGAAAAGGTCAATGTAAACTTTAAACAGGGGGAAGAAAAATTAATCTTTTTTGCTTAAAGACACCTTTCAGACTCTTGTTGATTCTTCATTATCAGTAAAAGAACGTAAAGGAAGAGATTTCCAGAGATGTTATGAACATATTTGGAGGGAATGGATATACATAGCAAGTCACGTCAGCTGGATCTATCTGCACTAGGACATTTTCACTGCTGAGCATAATAACTTTTAAAATTGTTCCACTTGTCTGAGCCTACAGGAACATGGCACAACATGCAACAGATAGGGAAAATGAAACAAGTATAAAGAAAAAAGAAACCCAAATAACAAAAACAAGCAAACTCTTTTGAGTGTTCAGTGTAGGAGACAGAACATTGAAGATTACAAGTGCCAAAATCTCATCTCCAAGTATGGATGGTGATGCCATGTAACCAAAAAAAAGAACACACCAGAAAGGAGCTGGTGAATGTGCAGTGGAAAACTTTTAAACGGGCAACTAGTGTTTAAACCAAACACATTTTTATCTTCTTATATGTATTTAATTCCAGGTATCCGTTCAACACGTTTTACTTTATGTCTTTGACTGATAAAGTTAGCATTCACTTGGAAAAAAATATCATCTATTTCACAAAATCTTGTTTGCAATATTTGCTGTCATTCTATGCTAGATTAACTTGAAAATCTCCCTACCCAGCTATGGTACATCCACTGTAGAAGGACATGGCCTCTCAGTACTCATTCTTCTAGAACTAGACACTGCAACACAGCCCAGAAATAACACTCCACATTATAAGTCACCCAACTTTAGGTGAGATGAATCTGACAATTCCCATCTTCTCTCTGGGAACTAATCAACTGGATGTAATTAAATAATTCTAAAACCAGAAGAAACTAATATGTAGCTGAGAAATTTGGATCAGAATATTTCCTATTCATATTGCTGCTCTGAATTATATCCAACATTTATTCTGAACAATGAGTTATTAACTGCTTTAAAATAGGGAGCCTCTCTCACCTAAGATAGGCTCACAGATACTCTAGAAAACTTTGCTTGACTACATACATGCTTGATTTTTCTTATTCTTGAGAATGTTTTGAAATCTATTGGGTTTTATTTTTCTTACACAAATACGCAATTCATTTCACAGACATTCCTTCTCAAATCTCAATTTCTGAGATATCTTTTGTATTCTGTGATATTTTTTGAGATATAAATTCTTCAAAGAAATAACTCTTTGAAGATTTAAGCACAGAAAAAAAATCAATATTTATGTGTAACACTAAGAGTGAGCAAAATGATAATGACAAAATCTGTAGACTAAAGGATTTTGTCTATTTTAGGTAGAAATTTTTTTCCAGACAGAGATGAAGATATTTTCTCCGTGATCACATCTTGAATTAAAATGAGGAGTTGGGAATTTGACAGGCTAAATTAATGCAGAAGGAAACAAGTGAAGGCTTAGCTGAACTTTTTAAATGCATGCTGAAATAACAAAAAATTGTATTTCTTTGAAAAATTCCAGATTTACAGATTTAGTATCAATCATCCACAGAAAGGGAGGAATATAGCGCTTTTTAATGTTGTAGTGTAGAATTGAATAGATGAAATAGAGACATGCACCTAAGCACATACCAAGTTTCCTATTTATATGCACGACATCAGTGTTGGTGGAAGTTACAGAGCAAGTAAGCAGTAGCCATATTTTGTGCATTTAATGTGTAGAAAGATTTTATTGTTTCCCAGTTGCAGAGTTAATTCTCGGTAAGCCAAGTGATAGAAGACACTCCATACTGAGCAGAAAAAACAGATAATGTGCATATACTTCAGCTTTCTAAAGCATTAAGGTGGTATTTTTATATCTACCTCTCTCTCTGACAGCTTAGTCTCAAATAATATTGAAATAATTTACAGGAAAGGCCTGGTTTTTTTCAGTTGAAGCAGCACATTCTATTTTTGCAGCTAACTAGTAAGTACCTCATCCTAAAAAAGGAGATGAAAATACATAGGGCTCTAACTTAACATGAAACTATCCTCCCTCAGTATCAAGAAAAATTTGAGCACCTTAGACTCTGAATTCCTTTAAGGTAATCCACATTTTGATATCGGGGATCCTGCCAAATGCTTCTTAGTGAGGACAGATGTTCAACAAAGGGCATTGACCACAAGCTATGGCTCAGGAGGTTCAGATCAGACCCCAGGAAAAAAAAATCCTAGGAAAATGGTGCAGTACTGGACTGGGCAGTCCAGAGGCATTGTGGAACATTCTGACTTGGGTAGGTAAAACCAGAGCTCACTTCATTTATTCTCATTTTGTGCAGGAGACTGGAAAAGCAGTATCTAGAGGTGCCTACTGACTAACATTTCTTTGGCTGTATGATCATTAATGGTTTTGGCCTATGTACTGGGTCAGCCTGGAGTGGAACTACCTTTTCTCTTAGCAACCCAAGCGGTGCTGCAGTGTTTTGCATTTGCAGCTGGAAAGGTGCTGGTACCACATCAATCTGCTGGCTGCTGCTGAGCACTGCCTGCACAACATCAAGGCTCCCACTCCAAATCCCACAAGGGCAGTAGGTTGATGGTGGGCAAGGGTTTGGGAGGGTGCAGAGCTGACACAACAGACCCAATCTGATCAAAGAGATGTTCCACACCATGTGATGTCACGCTCAGAGAAAGGCTAAGAAAGGTACAAGGATGGGACATTTTTTATCAAGGTATTTGTTTTGGACATCTCCTGCTGATGGAATTTATAGAGTATATCTTCTGGTTCTGGTGTTTTGTTGCGGCTTTTGTTTTGTTTTGGGTTTTTTTCGGGTTTTTTTTTTTTTTTTTTTGGTTCTTTTTTTTTGCTTGGCTTCCACAACGTGAGCTTTGCTTTATTTTGTTAAACTGCCTTTATTTCAACTCAAAAGCTTTTCATCTTACTTTCTCCTTTTGTCCTGTTAAGGAGAGGACTGAGAGGCTGGTTTAGTAAGCACCTACAACTCAGCTCAGGTCAACTTATTTCAGCCTAATTTCCCATAAATAAAAACAATAACATTTAAATATTCCTATGCCTCACAGGAGTTATTTTTAAATTTGATGCCAATAACAAAACTCAAATCACAAGGTACAAGAAAGAAAGAAAGAATGAGACACCTTGGCTGTGTATTTAGGATAGTCTTCTGGACTTCTTACGCTATGAGTACAGGAAAGTTCCGTGTCTGTTTCAGCAATGTTTCTCAGTAGTGTCAGACTTAGTGGGACTGCAGGCTTTTCCTTCCCCTGTGTGGGCCCTGAACACCTCAGCTGGTCAATTCTGCTGACTGAAAGATGGGACAGGGTAGTTCTCAGTCCCATCTGCATTGCAGCTCCAAGGTGGGGGTCGCTTTAGTCTTGCATATGTCTGCTCCTATTTCTGGTTTTTTTTTCCTCAGATCTCTAGCATATTATCTGAGACCTTTACCCATCTTCTAAAGGTGTTTGCAATTGGTTAAGAGAATGAAAGCTATACAATATAGACTATTTTCTATATAGAATTATTCCCTTTGGGCCATGTTTTCATTCCTCTCACAACAAATTTCTGCCTTCCCATTCACAATTCCAGCCTTATGACTCCAGACTCATGAATGTCACACCTACCCACACAACTAGCTGACATTCCTTTACAGTTCTTGTTCTTGCCATGAGTCTTTGCATCTCTTCCATCTCCCAACAACTGGATCTTGCTTCTCCACATGTACCTCATATCATCTTTATTTACATTCTTTATTTACTTAAAATATACTTTATTCTCTTTTTAGTGAGTTTCCTTTTATACTATTTTGTGGTTTTTTGACATCATTACTAGATCAGACTCCTGCACTGTGCAACAGTCTTGCTTCTCTATTCTTCTCTGTATTCTGCATCTACCTTCACACCCCAGCAATGCTGATAGGGAATATTTTCCTCTCCTAGCCTAGCAGGAGACTTGCTGCTCCTCCCGTTCCTCCCTTCCCTCTGCTAATGACCAGGAAGTGAGACGAACAAGATTGACAGCCTCTGAAGCACGGAAAGTGCCATCTGGGCTTTGTAGATTGAAAATCTTATTAGTTTTGCTTCCAGCCAAGTTGTGCATACAGAGCAGAGCAACTGGGGTAAGGAAAAGTGCAACTAGGGGAAGAGGGAAGACCAGGAGGGAATGAGAGCAATCACTAGGTAAAAATGCAAATAAAGAAGAAATGCCAGGAGATAAAGGTAGGTGGTAAAGAGAAAGATTATAGTATCCCATTTAATCCTTCCACCTTGCTGCCAGTTTTTCGCAACCTATATCCTAAGGTAGTGCTTAGTCTAGATCTACAAAAAGAATTAGGCTTTGAAGTCTCACCACAGATTGATAGTGCCCCACTGACCAAATGATCCACAACACAGACTGCTGAGCTGTTTGGGTGGTTTAGCTGCAAGACGCACTTTAACTTTTGCTCTTATATTTTCCACTGTGGAACAGATTAACATTGTGCTGCCTGCCTGCTCCCCAGAGCTATTATCTGGCCCTATATTCCGCCTTGCAGCCTGGGGCTTCAACTCTTGGGGTATACCTGAAATAATATCCAAGAAGGACTTGGTCAAGGGTCCCACTGTAAATGAATTTTGCGTAAGAATCTGGTTAAAGCAGCTTGAGCAGGGAAATAAAATGTCTTCTTCAGTCTCTTGGGCCTAAACATAAGACTCTCAGGAGATTACAGTCCTTTTGTTCTGTGTCCTTGCCTTTCCTCTTCATCAGTATGTCTTGAGTTCTTTCTGACTGTTCTCACACAAGTGCTTCCCACATGAAATGCGTTCACATTTGCCTTCAGGTATTCCAATGCCAGTGACCAAATTGCTTCAGCTCCCAGTCCTAGTGCCCTTAGCGGGTGTAAGCAGGAACGTACAGGCACGTCCTTAGGTGATCTCCCTCTGCACAAGGCACAATGGCAGCCTACATCACATCCCTTTCCCAGCAACCCTTTTCCCTGCCTGCCTTGAAGGCTTCTTGGAAGCACATAAGAGACAGGGCAGGAGCGGTCAGGACACAAGACACCCTGGCTGTGCTTCCTCTGACAGATTCTTCAGCATCCTATTGACAGCTGGTGCAAGTTATACCAGCCCCACAGCCATCATGATTTTTGCAGAGGCTGGAAGCGGACTGAAGAATCAGGAAAGCCATAATCCAAATGCACTAGCTAAAAAATACTCAGTATTAGAGATAGAATGGACCAGGCTGTACTGTGCTAAAACTGAATTTCCCCCCAAAGTCCTATTTTTCTCTGTACGTTTCTTATGGGCTCATAACTGTCATCACAATTACACTTCCACTGCTTTGCAATGCATATGCTAATACTTCCTTTGCAAGCACACCTGATAATTCTGGTAGAGCCTCGCAGCCTCAAAGCTGGCTTTAAATATTCATTCTCATTTATATTTTCCCCTTAATCCTTACATTTCTTTTCTGTATTCTTCTTAGAAGCCAAATAAAACCGCAGAGTTTGAAAGCTTACATCCCTCTTTTTCCTTCCTTGTTTTTTTAAAAGTGAATGGATGAGACAAATATTCTCACTAACAGAGAAATTCATATCTCTTATCTCAGAAGCAGCAATTTCAACTTCACAGTTCTTTATTCAGTGCTTACACATCTTTCCCCTGCCCTCCAAGCTTAACATGCAACTACCAGACATCAACACAGGTTAGTCATTGGAAATGGCTGTAGTTGTCGAATGTTATGTGGATCAGCACAAAGCTTCTAACATCCAGTGCTTCAATAATTTTGTTAAATTCACAGTTCAAATACGCCACCATCATCACAAGGTAGTCCACAGAGCATGAAAATAGCATAGGTTTATAAACCAAATATTCTAAAAATTCTCAGTGTCATTAAGAAGTAAAGGAAGCTGCTGAGGCAGGGAGCAGATTTCTCTTGGACGCAAGGTTGTTGCATTCAATTTTGTTGAATGGACCGTTGCACATTTGATTAGTTCTTCAAGGCTGATCTCAAGATTGCAATAATTTCTGCATTAACGACAACAAAAGAAAATCATATCAGCCAACCTTTCTGTTCCTTAATATCTTCCTAACATTTCATTTTGCACTCCTTGTTGTCTGTGAACCCTGTTTAAATAGGATATTCTGGCACACACTCATACCCATTTTGTTTGTAACCTCATTTGCAAAGTAGCTGCATGGCCTAGCACTGAGACAAGGTCATAAAAAATCAGGAGTCACTAGTGTACTGCAGGAATGTCCAAGCTAGCAAGCTCCTAAATATGCTTTGCATTTTCTAAGGAATAGGACTTAAGGAGCTTTTTGGAGCCCTTACTTTTGCTGAGGGACCTGAGCACTGGACAGGGGCATCATGTTGCTAGAGTCCTATGGGGAGAGTTTACGTGACCTCAGTCAAAAAGACCTGAAGGATTAGGTAGGTGCCTCTTAATTATCACCAATAGTGTGAGAGTTTTAGGTGCATCCGTGGACTAGGTGATGTTTGTAAATAGGTGCTTCCTGAAACCTTGTCTGAAACACTAGTGGACAAATGCAAGTAGTTGTTTCTTTATTCTGTCCCTACTGCATGCCTGGCCTGCACAAAGTAGCTGTGCTGTGTGCAACCTTATTGCAAGGGAGGCCACCATGCTGCCCAAACATGATACAGGGCACAGTACATATGACCATACCTGCATGCCCAGTGCTGGTCAAAATATGTGTATTTGACTGCACTCATCAACACAGACTCACCTTTAAGTGCCTAGATCTGACCAAATTACAATTTGGAAATTTAAGAGAGGCTGAATCAAGCCTAGAGTAATAATTATCTCTGTTGTGATTAATGAGAAGCCAGTGTTTTGGAACCTGACCATATTCAATCTCCAATCAAAACTGCACCAGGCATTCATTCCCATGAATACAAATACATGGAGGCCTGGCTTCACAGCTGGTGCAAATTGGCTTAGCCCCACTGACTTCATGTAAATGGGCTTTAACTACACCAGCTGAGGAACTGGCTTAGAAATCCACAGCCCACCCAAAACATAGACCTTGTTTTAGCAGGAGAGGGGGGAAAAAAGAGGTGTCTAGGTTAAAACCAATTATAAATAAACAAAAAGGGCATATTGCCATTTTTAAATTACTTGAGCTGTGTTAATGAGTACTGCTCTGTGAAGCCCACCCTAGGAATACACACCCCAGTGTACAAGCCACCAAAGGCTATTCCTGTTATTTTCTGCCTGTTTCTTTGTGTAAGCACCAGCTGCAAATGCAAGCAATATAAAAGATATAAAAAGATGTGTTTGTGCACATGTTGTTCAAAGATGTGCTCTTACTTGATGATTATGTTTTTAGTGGTAAATCTCTGAAACAAAGTCTGCCTCAACACCAACTCAGTTCACTTACAAAGGGAAATGCATGCCTAAGGCAGAGGCCCAGACAGATGAAAGGCAGAACATCCTTCTTCCCAGGGAGCTCAAGGGGGTCAGTGCCTCTCCTCCCCACCAGTCAGTGCTTGTTTTCCAACCTAATACAGTCTTTACACCAAGGTGTAGCAGGTGCTATACAGAAGGGAGAAAAATTCTTGCTTTTTTGACAGGGGATAAGACAGAGCACTCTCTGGGATAAAGCTCTTCCTTTACACAGGGTAAGGGGACTGTGGCTGTACCGAAATGGGGACTGAAAATGGAGCAGGGATGAAATATATTTTCTTACACCCTTTTCACCAAGATCCACAAACAGATTAGAGCACATCATTCCTATTACATAGCTATGGACAGTGATAAAAACAGCAGCATCCATTTCTTTCTCCTAATTCTCTTAAAAATAGTAAATACTGCTAAGTTTAGCCACAAGGCAGCAAAAGCCTGTAATTCTTTTTCCCACCTACCATCTGTCCTTCTTCCTGTCAATCCTCTCCCCGTCTCCTCACCCTGCTGCTACAGGCAGTGCTGTTTTGCAGGTAGCTTGGAAGCTTTGAAGTTTCCCCTCAAAAAGCTGATTATATAAATGTTAGTATATCTTCAGCTTTAAAGCAGTTGGATCATCTCAGAGCATTTTACTAATTTTTCAGATTTTTTTTTTTTTACCATGGGGATTTTTCTGAGATTATAAAGGGAAAAGATTAATCCAGAAAGCAAGCGAAACTGTCAACAAAAGCATTTTTTGAGGGAAGTGGTATATTGTGACAGGATGTCATATTCAGATCTAGATTGTGCCCATGCATTTGCCATAAATATAAATTTTGCTAATATTGTGAATAGTGAGTAATTGAAGGGTTTTTTCCTCCTATTGTGCTTGGAAGAATAGCAATGTGAATAAAATTTCTGAAAGGATTTTACCATATTTCTAGAAGGAAATTATAATAACCATGTGAATATCTTCCTTTGATAAAGGTTTGGAACTAAAGGAGTTTTTGTTTCTTTGTTGTTTTTTTTATCACTGTGTTACGAGGAATTATTTGTTTGTTTTGTTTTTTATGGAAATATATGTACTCTCCCATGGCATGATGATGCTTGGGGGTTTTTGTAGGTGGGGAGTGTGATTCGGAATGTAATATTCTCCACAAACTCTGCAGAGAATTTTAATGAACAAGTATGTTTTGAAAGAACTGTCATTGCTGGAATCTTTTATAATGTGTTTGAAAGCTTCTCCCAGCACTCATGCTTGCTGTCTCCTGGAAGAATTATAATGTATGGGAAAGATACAATCTATCTGGAGATATATTTTAAATACTTCTATCAAAAGCATTCTGGTTTATTAAAACAGTTTTTATGCAAGCAATTATACTATGCAATCAATACAAAACACTCTAAAAGAGACACATGAAAATATTCAAAACAATAATGAAAACTAACAGCTTTCCCACTTCATTTCTTCCTAAAATCTAGTGGCATGTGGGATCACATCCCTAAATAAAAAAGTAGTGCCCTAAAACGCAAAGCCAGGTCCTCAAATGTATTCAGGTACCTATATCCCACTAACGCCAGAGGAACCAAGTGCCTAATTTCCACTTGTTTTTTTGTATTTGTCGGGTTTGAGCCTCAGATATGCATTATCTTTTACCTTAACTGCCAGTTATGTTTTTTAGTTAATGCTAAGTACATCTCAAGATGTGGTGTCATTTGCTACGCACAGGACTAAACAGTGAGTTCAAGAACAGAGAGAGAGTGCTTGCCAGGAGGCTTCCAAATAAAAAAGGTTGTAAAATCAACTGGTATAGCTGCCATGTAGCAATAATAAATAGACTACCAAAATATGGAGCCTCTAATTTTGCTCCAAAATAGTAATGCATTCTTTTTTTTTTTAAGATTTTTTTCTGTCTTTTTCTTATTTTCTTTTAGATAAGTAAAAATCATTGTAGTGACTATCATAGGTGTTTCAAATACTGTAGTAATCACACTTTTCTACATTTCTTGAGTTGTCTAATGATGACATCAAACAATGAAATGCAGGTGATTACAAGGTAGGGTTTTTTTTTTCCATTCAGTGAGAAAATAAAAATAATGTAGATAAAAGGAACATATCTTTAATAAGACAGAACTCAAGCAATTTCAGGTCGAAATCCATAAACATATTGCAAGTGTTGTTGAAATGATGAGTCACTTCAGCAGCATAAAAGTAATCTATTTATCTACATTTTTACCAAAGGCTTTGAATTTCTGTATCTGAGATAATAATATATATTAAAGTACTCTGAAAAAAAGTTCAGTTTTACTTTAAAGCATGAGCTTTCTCTTTAATGTATTTCCCCTCTTTCACAATACTTCTATTTAGCATTACCTTTTATTGCTAATTTTTGCTATGCCTTAGCATATATATTTTATAAATACATATGTATTTTTATAAATATGTAAAGAAATACTATAATCAGCAGGTTAAATAATTTACTTGTCAAATTATTTAAGTAAATGTTCTGATCTTGCTGATGTTAATTCAGAAAGCCCAGTGACTAACTAGAATTTTACCCAAATCTGTTAGTGACTTCTGGTAGTATAATTGCATTTTTTTTTTCTTCTTTTTCATCTGTGTAAGTCTCTTTTGTTCAAGACATATTACTATATCTAGGTTTCTAGTTTCAAATTTAGAAAATTTGAGTATATGTGTGCACATTTCTTTGATTTCTTCACAACATGGTGCTCTTTTAAATGTGTCATTTTTGAAAGTAGACAAAGCAGAAGAAATGGCTTTTCAATACTTGGCCTATATCATGCATACAGGACACCATCAGCACAGTACCTTCATTACCAGATAAATGCTGGCTGTTGTCTCCTCTGAGTTCTTTTCACTTTCAGCAGTATAATTTTATGTTAAGGTTTAGTGACACAGCAACTGAATTGCATAAATCTGTTCATTATGCCACTTAAACTGTGAATTTCCGTTGTAGGCGCTAAGAAGAGCTTTATACATGCTGCAATGCACACATAGAAAAAGGGAAAAAAAACCCAAGAAAACTGACACACCCACGCCCACCCAAGACCAGATGTTTTCATTAAGCAATGGATGTGTAAATATACACATTAATCATTTCTTTTTTTCTTCATGTATAATTTGCCCTGCAATTTTCAATTTCATTTGATATTGATTTTCTTTTTGAGTTAGGTCCTCCTCTAGATAGGTTTGCTAACTAGAATCATAATCTTTTGATTCTATCTTTTCATTTACTCCTTAAAAAGAAGATGCATCATACTGGAGCCTAATTTAGACAATGCACAAACTTTATTCTCTTTCCTCACACACAAAGAGGGATTACAAGGTGTTGTGATACAATATCCTGCTAAATATTTAAGGTTTCTAAAAACATAGAAACATTAGACAGTAAGCTGCCTGAAGCAAATTACAATTGAAAGATCAAATTATGCCCACGAATTGGGAAAAGAGAGGATTTGTGTAAGAATGATCCTTAAAAATGTGGAACTGACATTGTCCAACCTACAACCAGTTCTGCCCCCCAGATTTCAAGCAATTTTGTCATAGCAAAAGTGGGAGGTTAAAACCACGCTTTCCTTTCAGCCTGTGTGTGCCACATCTGCTCATCTGAGTTCTTGGCTCATTTGCATGCTTCTCCCACTCACTGGAATTTATGGTGGGAGGACTGCATTTCAGACTTGGCTCACAGCCAGAGCCTACTTCTCCATTCTCCCTTTATAGCTAATACAATATGAAAGTCACTAACAAAAAGACTTTCATGTCAAATTACAGGAAAAAAAAATCTCAATTGCCTAATAGGATTTTAAATTCTTATCATACTGGTGACTTTCTGTAAGTAGCAACATTTGAAAACAATGACTTAGCTGATGTTTTCTTCAAATACTCTCTATGAATTGTAAGTTTTCTTACAAGCTGTGATACACTGCTCTTCTGTCACTACAGAGACAACACAGGACCATGGATCACGGTTACACAGCCCTTCTCTTCTCTTCTGTTCCCATCCAGCTGGGCTTAACATCTTACTATAAATACTAGCTAAAGTTGTGCATATATTTGTTTGGTGTAGATGTCAAGCCTGTTCTCTGTACCTACAGGAAGATGGGTATGTGTGTGTATACATATATATATAATGTGTGTGTATATATATATGTG
>VZTZ01024246.1:64291-100100 GCA_013400955.1 Drymodes brunneopygia | reverse complement strand
TATATATAGCGAGTAGATGTACATATGTTCAACTATAACCACAAAGGTGTGTGTGGAGACAGAGAGAAAGCTACGTGTATTCATACATATATACTTCTATCTTTGGGATTAGTGCCCTTCTAACTGTATTCATGGCTCAATAATGTTAACGTCATTATGTCAATAATGTGGAACTGCAGTTCTGCCCAGACTAGTTTTGTGTCCAGGACTAGTAACCAGCTCCAGTACACTTCTTTAATGGCCTTTTCTTTCCTACCACCTTCATACCTCGCCTTCGAATTCTGAAGAGCAATCTGGACAGATATTTGGGTAAGGAGATGAAGTCAGGCTTTGATACCTCTCCCCAAATATTCACACTCTCCACCAAAAGTTCAGACACCTGCAGGTGCTTGTAGAGAACAGGATTGTGGGAAGTGGAGGTGTTACAATGGTGATCCAAACTCACCATTTCTGAGTCATTCCTGATTATTATCCTCATAAATTATCACAGCTGAATTATGTAGCTTGATAGTTTCTGATAGCATAGTTCTTCTCCTAGTTACAATAGATTTCAGGTAGAATTAGCATGTCAGTAGAAATAAATGAAAAAAATATTAACCCTCAGTTCTATAGTTATCTAATTCAGATCCCTGACATAACTTCTGTGAAGCCTTTGACACAGCCCCCCACAACATCCTTTTCTCTAAACTGGTAAGAAATGGATGTGATACGTGGACTATTAGATGGTTAAGAAAGAGGTTGAATGGTTGCATCCGGAGGGTAGTGGTCAATGGCTCAGAGTCCCAACAGACATCAGTGACAAGTGGTGTCCCTCAGAGGTATGTATTGGGACCACTGTTACTTAATATTTTCATTAAAGACATAGACTGTCGCTGCTCATGCTCAACTTGGAATGCCTACCCCGATGTAAGGCAATCCAGAGCCAACGTGACCCCAGTGCCCCTGACCGCTTCGAGGGGTGGTGGCACCGGGGGGGTTCAGGTATGACCCCGCCGGTGGATAGCTGGGTATTAGGCTTAGGGTAAAGGGTAGATTGGAGCCAGCAGGACGCCAAAGGAAGGAAAGAGAGGGGCTCAAGGTATGAGTATTCAGTGAGGTTTATTGGTGCCTGCACTGAGGCAGCTCAGGGACCAAGAGCCCAGAACAGCCCTCGACAGAAGCTTATAACATAACCGGATAGCCAATAACGTGAGGGTCCAGGGGAGGAATTAGGGAGGGTCCAGGGTTAATAGACCACTAGGGAAGGGGAGAGGGAGGAGTGAGGATGAATGACATGGGAGTAAACCAACAATACATAGAATACAACAGAACCTTCTAGCACAGGGAGGAGAGCGGAGGGAGAGTGGCAGGTGGTAGGACAAATAGGGGAAGGGGAGCCAGCCCCCTAGAAGCTCAGCCTTTCTGGGGCATACCATCGGAGACTCCACCCCAGGGGTCCCTGCCCTTGGGCTCCTTCCAAGGCTTCCTAAGGGGGTAGCGGTTTTAGGGAAAAGGGTTTTAGGGACACAAATCACTGCAACAATAGACAGAAGGACTGAGTCCACCCTTGAAGGAAGATCAAATCAAGCTGAGCAGTGTGGTTCACACAGGACAAGCCCAAGAAGTGGGCCTGGGGGGAATCTCATAAAGTTCAAGGCTGCAAGGTGCAGCCCCTGGGACAGGGCAACCCCCAGTATCAACACAGGCTGGGGGATGGATAGATCAAGAGCAATCCTGCCCAGAAGGAGCTGGGGTGTAGAGGATGTGCTGGTGCATGAGGGGTTGGACATGACCCAGTAATGTGCACTTGATTCCCAGAAAGCCAGTGGTATCCTGGGCTACATAAAAAGCAGTGTGGTCAGCAGGTCAAGAGAGGTGATTCTGCCCCTCTACTCCACCCTGGAAGTGTTTCAGGCCAGGTTGGATGGGGATTCTGAGGAACCTAGTCTAATGAAAAATGTCCCTGCCCATGGCAGAGGGGTTTCGAACTAGATAATCTTTAAGGTCCCTTTCAATAGAAACTTTTCTATGACTGTGCTTCTTCTGTGTTGGAGAAAATAGAGCATTTACCAGAATAAGGCATCATTATGAACTTCTTGGCTGAAATTCTTTAATCAAAAGTACTAGATACTAGCAATAGTGATAGAAGCTGTGTATATTTTTTTATATAATTCAAACAGCTTTTGCAAAATATTACTTTGTCCCGTTTGAAGTAGTGGTGTATCCATATAGTGTCTCAGAGGACTCAGATGGACTAGCCATTGAATTTACCCATTGAAAGAGTAGAAGAGGTCCTAGCTTGTTTACAGATAAATGCAGCTTCTTTCAGTCGCCTTCACATTATTCACTGGTGACTGCCAAACAAACAAGGGCGCCATAGAAACAGATGCACTTTCTGGACCTTTCTTTAACCTGTATTTTTAAATAAATGAGAGATCTATGGGCAGTATGGTACACTTGAATTTCAGATTAGCCCTTTACCTCTGGATTAGTAAGGCTAACTGATAAGCACATTGGGACAGAAATTTTGTAGAAGAAACAATCAAAATCAGATCTTACCTAATTTTATCTAGGCATATCTATTGCATCCCTTAGGAGAGGGCTTTCATGGGAAGCTTTCTTAATGAAGCACTTCGAGACTAAAATCTTTCTCAGATGGAAATCACATCCTCTGAGGCCCAGAGAAATGACCAGGCTTTTCTTTTGTTATTCCTTATTTGAGAAATCAGAAGCGTGTGTGGACATATGGAAAAAGAGTTACAATTTCAACTCTGAGCTCATAATTTTGAGCACCTTAGTCCTCTGCCCCTCTATCTGCCAGCCCCGGATTTTGGCCAACCTTATACACATATTTTATTATTTTTAAGGGATATATCTACCCTCTAAATGATTTTTAATCTCTACAGAAATACATGTCTAATTGCTAGTTGAATCTAGATTTAGAGTGGTGGATGAATTCCTTGATGAACAAGGAGGACCATCTAAAATAAATAATTTTTGGCATTTCAAAGTTTATTTTCCAAAATAAGCAGCAGTCAAGAAAACAATACATCTTTGACTCCATTGATGCCCTTTCGGGATTATCTAAATAAAGAGGCCAGACAAAATTAAGGGAATAAAAACCAGTTATATTTATTGAAGGACCTTCAGGTACATTTAAGGCTGATGAAGCCCACCTAGGGGCTACATCCCAAAAATGGATGACAGGTCACGGGTTTTCACACTTTTATAAATTTGGTCTATTTGCATATTGGGGGTTAATCTTCCAATTACAGCTTCAGGAAAGAAAGTCATCTATCCCAAGTTTGTTCCCTCCCAATTCACTTTTGTTTACACTTCTCAAGGGTTGAAACAGTAAGGTGTCCGTGATTCCCAGGCCTAGAGAGGAATTGTTTTGTCTGAGCAAAACTGGAGAACAGTATCTAACACTCTATATGGAGTTTAAAGTTATACACTAAAGAATTGCAGGATTACAAATATATAAAAAACATAAAAGCTAAAATCCTAAGGCATCGCCATAAAGGCATCCATTTGCTCCTAGGAACATTATGAACAATTTAAGGAACATTACCCCTTTTGTGTAATCTGGACCTAATTTTGAGTATTGTGTTCAAAGGTTTTAAAGTTTCTATTTTACCACATCAAATGGAGTTGCTTGAGGTTCAGTAGTGACACATTTTGTAGGTAGTCAGTGTCCCTACAACTCACGAAATCTCACTGAAATTCTTTTTAATAACCAGCATCCCATCAGTATACTGACATTTGCAATTCATTGATCTAAGCAGCAATTAATTTCAATGAAATTAAAAACTACAGAAAAGCAAGCAAACAAATACCACAGTATAGGAAAGGCTGAATGCATTTAAAATCTCTGGAGACCTTCAAACTAAAATGACACACACACACACAAAGTAAATCCCAGCTGCTGTTGTGAACTAGTAAGAGAAACCAAGTCAAACAATAAAACCCCTAAAACAGAAGCAACAGTAGAGATAATTGAGTACTATACTTCCCACTCATTTCCCCCTTTAAATTTAACGTGTTTTGCTAGAAAACTGTTACAGCACCATGATGGGCTCAAAATGAAAGCACTATGTTATAGTGATATGTACCTATAATAATATCCAATATAAAATGTTGAAGTGATATTGCGGCATGATTAGCTTGGGTAAGCATTCTCCTACTGGCAATAAAAGATAAGGCTGTCTTGAACAATTCTGCTTATTTGCCTTCTAATTTTACCATAAAATAATGGAAGCCAAGGATAGAAAAGCCCTGTTGGGCTGCCTGGTTCCTGTTGCTGTCAGTGAAGAATTCTTCATAATATTCTGGGTTTTAGCACTGATTATTTTTTACAATTTCCCTTTGGAGTCTCTTCTATGTTATCAGACATATCATTATGAGGAGGTTTTTGTTGCTTTTCAGCCTACATCTGACTGTTCTTAATTCCAGTCCATGAAACAGAGTGACAATCCCACAGACTTCTGCAAACATTTCCTCAATTTCTTGATGTCAGCATCCAGGTACAGGTATGACGCTTTGTGGTCTACAATGCCAAATCCTACCCAGTGTTACAATCTCTTTTTGAGGAATTTTAGCTTATAATAAAATAATTTTAAAATTTTAAGTGTTTTCTTGATGTGAACAGATAGGCTTTTGGTTAGGAAGCTGGGAACTGTTCCATCTACCCTGCTACGGTATGAGGTCTGGTAGGGATGCCTATTCAGGTTCCAGTTTCACAACCAACTTGGATGTGTTTCCTTGCTGGCTTTGCTGTCTTTAGCTACCTTTGTTGTTCAACAGATCTCTCAAAGTTATCTCCTGGCTTTAGGAGCCTGTTGGAGCAGAAGTCAAAACATCTTCGCAGTTGATTGTGACAGACAGAGCAGAACAGAGTTCTAACCACACCTGCCCAACAGTTCCTAATTTATAACATCCAGAATAAAGTCTACACAGAGCTGTTTGTTTTTCTAAAATGCAACTGCTTTTAAAATAAACAAATAATATTTTTTAAAAGGGTATTTACGAATAGTTATGAAAAATATGGTACTTTTGGCAAAATTGCAGAGAAAGAAAGAACCAATCCTTCATAAATATTTAATAATATCAAGTTCCTAGGCTATGTGTGAGTCAGTTTTGTGCCTTAAACATATTCTTCGGATATTGTTTTCTGCCACAAATTTCCCATTATAGTATCATGTGTCCTCACTACTTTATTTTCATTTTCATGGGAAGATTAGAACTGTAGGCTCAAGGTCTGTGAACCTGATAAGTTTGCTCTTAATTCAGGTTTTGTGCTTGTGAAACACACAGGCACAGGGGGAAAAAAAAGGCATGAGAACTATTTTAGAGGCTGAATCAGCTCCACCACCTCTGTAGGGAGACTCTTCTTAGCTACTGATGGCTGGAGAAGTAGTTGCCAAATCAGCACTTAAGCCTCAGAGGAGGCACTACAGGAAGCCAGGCCTGTGGAATCTAGGAAACCACAAATCATTGGCTATTTCACATTTTGTGACCCTCATATTTTACACTTTTTGATTTTAAAGGGCCATGTTAGAAGAGATTCATCAGAAACACAGAACAGGATGAGAGGGTCAGCTTTTGCGCTTCAAAACACAGGACAGCAAAGGATCATGCCCTACTGTTCTTAAACTGCTGAAGAAATATGACTTCCCAATGTAGAAAGAGAGACAAGGAAAAGATGGAAGCTTGTGATTCTTTTTGTTTACATCTTTTCCCCTTTAACATTGCTGTCTTGAGCGAACATTTCTCTTCTATTTTCTGTTAGGAAATGGGGGTGTTTCTACCATGTCAACCACAAGAGTTATGACTCTTTCTGAGCTGATTATTCACTTCACCTACTGACTTACCAAGAGCTCCCACATATATACTACTCCAGCTAGAAAGCAGAAAACAGGGCAGATCTAGGTCTCTAGCTGATAATCAAGCTCCTGGACTCTAACATTCAGGGAAGATTGAGCAAAGTTTCAAGAGGAAGCAAAAGAAGAAGGAGAAAATGAAAGGATGGAAAGAGAGACAAGGTGAGAGGGAGGAAGGGTGGAATGGGAGAAGAGAGACAGAAGGAGACAGAAAGAGTACATAAAGCAAAGCAAGAAGCAAAGACTTCCAGAAAATTTTTGGGGAGGAGGTTTAGTACCAAGGGTAAATTTTATCTCTACATGTAATATTTCATGGCAGTTCTTGGCAGTTCTGCTGGGGAAAAAGATAAAGGTGCCATCTCTCAAATATTACTCTGCTTACAGAGGGAAAAGTGTAACTACTCAGTCATTTATATCTTTTCTACCTGAGACAGTACCAGATGGTGCTGTGTAGTCTCAGGTTAATCACTGTGAGAGGCCTGGCTGGGAGCCAGACCCACTTCACAGTCAACTGTGAGAACAAGCGGTGCTGAACCTTACATAAGATCCACAAGCGGAGCCCCTGGATTTTAAGCAGACATCTGGTATGACTTTTCATGTTTATTTGCTATACGGGTTCAAGCAGAGCCAAAATGTGGCATTGCACCATGCCAGTCCTCTAGTATATTTATCAATTTCTGCAGAATACAAACTTTCATGAGAAAGAAATCTTGTGTTCCTACTGTCTGGGATGAGATTTCCAGGCAGGTAGCAATGCAGGGCTGAGTCTCCAAGCAAACAGATTGAAACAGTGCTTTTGGGAAGCAACTTCACAAATAAAAAGCATGAAATGTATTGCTGCAATTCTATTTTCCAAGGGCTTGGACAAATGAAGGGAATCCCCACAAATTCATTTTCCGGTACAGAGAAAATTGCTTTTGGGTCTACCACTCTGTGACTGCCAAGTCCTACTGCCCCCAAGAAAGAGGGCTTTGATTTAATCTGCTATTAAAGTGCATAGCCAGGTGAGAGGTTATGCGTATGCACTATGAAGGTGTCAAAGTGACAGTGAGATGGTTCAGCATTTAACTCTGTAGAGGGAGGAACATTTTCCTTTCACATCAGTAGGCTGTTGACAATGAAGAACTGTGATGTTTTGGCCAGCAATACTTGCTGTATCACTGATTATAAAAAAGAAGGAAAAACAACTAGGCTCTTCTCAGACTTTGAAATTGGGATTAATGAAGAGCTGAGACACATATCAGCAGCTTCTCTCCTACAAACACATGCACACTCTAATAGGAATTTATCCAACCACACAAAACAGAGCCATTATAATTTAAGGATAATGCCCTTTCCCCAGTACTCACACTCCATGCATAATTATGCCGTGGAATTCCAATACTGAATAAAGTCAGTAGAAGAGTACTGTAGATTTCTGAATTGCAGATGATGCGCATAGAAATGGAACACGTAATTTTCTTCACTGAAATATCTTCTGATGCTATTTTTTAGAGATATACATAATCTTTCTTTTTTCTTTATAGTATTTAGAAATAAAGTTTTGATCAAGTTCAAATACTATGTTTTCTGTGTACCTTATATGAGAATGCCATTGAAATTGAAGAGTACCAAGAGTACTGCCGGAAGGATCATTGCTGAACTTTTTCACTTATCCCTCTTGTAAAAAAATTCTTATATTGTTTCAACAGTATGGCTGTTGGGCAGAAACACATTGAGGGGAGTAGAATTAAAATACCTTAAAAGAAAGGCTGTCATAGAAATTCTCTATGATTTCAGATATTCATTGCCATTCTCCTTGAGTTATGCAATATTTTCCTCTCTCCTCCTTGCTCTATTTGGGGTGTCTTCTGTGTCAGTTTCATACAAAATGACATGTCTGATGGAGTTCCCAACAAGGGGGTCATCTATTTAGCTAGCAGATTAGTCTGGCCTGAAGTTTTTATGTAAGTGTGCATAAATAGAAATACACATATATATGTGTATATATAAATATATATGCTTGAATGTGTGTATGCATTAAAGAAATATATTAAATTATCACTTAAATATTTTTTCCTGTTCTTATCATTTGAATGTTAATAAAATGATCTAAAAATGTTGCCATAAATCTTGATGACAGCTACCTGACAGGTTTTACAGTGCATGCTTTATTTATCCAATTTCTTGCAAAGGTTAGAACTTTCTAAAAGCAGGTAATTAAAAAAAAAATACCCTGAGCACATGGCAGAGATTTACAATAGTTGCATTCACTACAGAACTGTGCTACTAATGGAGATAATCCAATCAGAATGGATGCCCCATTGTTTTAAGTGCTGTACAGTCACACAGTCAAAGACAGGACATGCTCTGCAATACTTGTGGGCTAATTAGCTGTAACAAAAGAACATGACTTATTTGCACTGATACTGGGACCCTCAGTGCCCACTTAGACCCCCACCAGAGCTCAAGTAAGGCTCTGACTACCATTGGCAGCATTGAAGTAGGTCTCCAATGTGATCTAACAGTACTGTGAACTAGCAAGCAGACAAGCAGGCAAAATGTGAAGAAAATAGAACAGAAAAAAAAAAAGGAAAAGAGTGCTATAGTATCACAGAACATAGTTTGTTCATTTATTTTGACAAGGCTAGTTTAAAGAATTTATGAAACTTCATAGTAACACTAATTAATTTAGCATTCAAGTAATGAAGACTTGTTAATGTGGGGTCTTCATTATAACATTCTGCCACTAAGCCTTTGATTAAAGACTAAAAGAGTTGAAGCTTCCATTTCATTTATTTCTTTATTTTGATAAGTTCATTTTGTTTGCAGATTAGTACATTGAGAATTTCTTATTGTATCTTATTGCCCCTGGCTCTGTAACATGAGACAGGTCAGGACTACATCCAATATGCTGTTTTATATGCAGTAAATGTTCTTGCAACTTCACTGAAGTCTGGAAGGTAGAATTAGAAATATAAATTTCTTTAAAAATTCATGGCCTCAACTCTGTTTTCAAGTGAATAAATTGTGCCTTTTTTCACTCTTCTCCTGGTACCCACACCTAGTGTCCCCATATCCTGATCCCCCATATGCAGTTACTTAGAAATGGATAGATAGCGGTTACAGTGTTGGCTAAATCAGTAAACTGGAGCTTGTGATGTTTACTTGGAGTATGAGTATAGAGGGCTTCAGTCTGCTATGGCCAAATAGACTGAAACCATTTCTTCAGTAAATGCCAAGCCACATAGGAATTACTTCATGAAAAAGTGTGACAACATGTTGGCTAATTTCTTCTATCAAAATATCAATAACGATCTTCCCTATACATTTTATGTTTTTAAAAAAAATATTTGTAGAAAAAAGCACTTTCCAAACAGGTAAGAAATAAGCTTCTAACCTATTACTTTCAAAGAAATTAACTGTTTCTTTATCCAGTCTTCTTGGATAATTATTCTCTATATAAACATATTTAATTTTATTAGCGCACATTTGATCCCGTCTAAATCCCTGGGGCTCCTCTCTGGGTTTGGATGACAACCCAAATACATTTGCACTTAACAGGAAGTACTTCCATGGGAGCTAATGTGTTAACTGGGATAACATCTGCTCACAAGCACATCTGTAATGATGATTGCAAGCTTCTAACAAGAGAAGGACCTGTAAAAGTAAATGACCCATACAAGTTCTTGAAGGAAACCTTCTATCATTAGGATTGTCCTGTGCATGGATACATCAATAGTACAATTACAGATTCTGTTGCAGATCACTTCATCTTCTAGGTTATGTGATAGAGAAAGACAGAATTTATCCTGGAGTGCAGGATGAAATGATGCCATAGAGGAGGCCATCATCCATCTGCATTCCTAAGGGGGAAAATAAATAAATACATGGATTCTCTGTATTCTTGTAATCCACTATTTAATAGCTCTGGTTATGTACATACAGAGATGATATTAAGCTATTTCTGTACATAGTCATAAGTGAGACTAGTCTCACTATACAATATACACTGCACATGGCTGGCGTATTTTCATCATGTGATTGATTGAATGATTAATTTTCAGTGGGAAAAATATTTTGAAAATCTAGGAATTTTTTATTATGGAAAAGGACTTAAAGATTTTATAGGACTTGGACTTTTTTTTTTTAATCCTGGGAAAAGATATTAGGACTTCTCATATATCTTGTAATTTTAAAATTTGTGGATCTTTTTTCCCATGAAATTTTTTCCTACTCTTTTTTTTCTTATTTAACTATTGTATTTGCTATAGCAATATGCTATGTAGATCCTGTCAGCCACAATTTAGATGTTAAAACACTGCTTTTATTTTTTAAACCATTACAAATCTTCCTTTCACCAAATTCTATGTAGCTTTTAGTTCTGTTTTTGTTTTTGTAGAATGGTTGGCATTTGTGATATTTATGAAGTTTTAAACAGCTGCTGTTAAATGTGTCAATATCTTATTATGACCATAAACTGATATAGGCAGGCAATAGTAGGACTAACTGCCATAAAATGCAGCTACAGACATATTGCCAAAGAAAAGGCTTTGTCATCTTTATACAGGGCCTTTAATTCTAAATACACTACAATGTGCTCTTTCTTTAAGCAAGATCTGCTTCTGCAAGTGGTGGAAGAATTAGCAGGCAAATGCTGGTGTAAGCACT
This sequence comes from Drymodes brunneopygia, assembly GCA_013400955.1. Classification (NCBI taxonomy): domain Eukaryota; kingdom Metazoa; phylum Chordata; class Aves; order Passeriformes; family Petroicidae; genus Drymodes; species Drymodes brunneopygia. The sequence goes on along the minus strand of VZTZ01024246.1, from coordinate 89,592 downwards.
CTCCTTGAGTTCATCAAGACTACAATTTTACCTTTGGATGGGATTCATGTCACTTAGCTGCAAACACTGCAAGGTCAAACTTCCAGTCTAAGGTACCTAAGCTGCCTCAAAAGGCAGTGAAGTGCTGCACACAGAGGTATGGGGATTCATCACCCCCTGAGGTAGCTGTGTCCAGTAGGTCATCTGAATGCTCTGTTGAGATGTTTTCAGTCACCACTGACTGTTGAGGAAGTCCACAAAACCATGTGTCTGCACTGCATTCAAAAAAGTTGAAAAATATTTCATTCAAAAAACAGCAGTCACTAGATCTTTTGTTAATAATACTATGGAAACAGACGTATTATGGTTTGAGGTGTCAGCTTTGCTATTTATCCTGGATCTCCAGAGAAGAGAAGATGCATCATGCACAGACCCTTTCAACATCCCCTAATATCTTCATTGATCTTGCTAATTTTACATTGTCAGTCATTACATCAATGAAACTAACCAATGAAGTAGAATTACAAAGCGGATCTGAACTACCATGGGTTTTTCTCTAGTTGTGTGAATGAGAAAAGTTCCTTCAGGAAGCAGAATTTCCTGTGGCTGTAAGACATCAAGACCTGTCTTCTGGTTTCTCTTTAGGTGTACACTGCAAACAAACAAGATTGTCTTAAGATCTGAGACTAATAGAAAAAAATATCCAAACAAATGTGGATGTTGCACTTCACAACAAAATACCCTAAACAGAACTGGACTAGGAACAGTTCTTCTTTGAAAATTAGAGAGATTTCAAAATTTCTGCGTGATTTTGAAGACAGGAGAGAGAGGATATCCTATGAAAGCAGGTTGCAAAAACAGTTTGCGGCAATTACTGCAGAACACTTGCCCTAAATGATGGTGAAGATTTGTGAATTCACCTTTTGTGAATTAGTGTCTTAACTGTCCCAATATCTCTCACTTTCATTTTTTGAGTTTACATAGGCTCCTGTCCTGAGGCTCCTAACTGAGACTGCATGCAGCATCCCCTCAACTTCCTGCTCAGGGGCTCACATGCTGTGACAGACTCACAGACAGGCAGACAGGGACACTGCAAAGGGTGTCTCAACCTCCTTGCTACCATCACTGGTTATCAAAGCAAATCTGTATGTGAATGTCAAGAAGTTTTCATTTATGAAGCTTCTAGTTCATTTTCAAACATTCTATTTAACACTGACAAGTTTTATGACCCATGGTGCTGCAAAGGGGTGGACTCATTTATGTACTAAAATACCTTTACTCCTATATCACATGTAAATGGGAAAGGACAAGCCTGGCAAAACTGGCCCCGCAGATTTATGTAGCCAGTGACCGAGTGGTTGTTGCTTGTCTATTCCCTGCTGAAGGGAAGCATGGCTCCTGAGAAGCAAACCCAGTCTCAATTCCAGCTCTCCTTTTTAGCTTGGAAACCAGTCCATTTACAGCCCTCCAAGGACTGTGACATAAGCATTAACCCAGAAGCATGGTACATTTAATAGTGAATTTTTACTTCTGGGTCAGAGGACACTGTAAATGGTTAGGTTTTGTCTAGTGTGGAATATCTGAGTGCAGCCAATGTCTTTTAAAACTCTAAACTAAAACGCTAAACTTTTTCTGTTGTGGAAATTTACTTGAATTAAGATAATAATTTTAGGAAAGAAGTATTTGCTTTCCCCTTCATCAGTATGTAGATATAACTGATAACTACAAACAAGCTATGAGCCTGGATGGTAGAAAATTATGTATAAATTTATTTGATAACTTGAAAAAAAACCCCTTAACTTTTAAAATAGAATCAATTCCATTTCTTTTATTTTAACATTTAAGATGTAATTTTTTCCTTTCTGGAAAGAACTCCATTTGAGGTCACTTGACTGAAGGGTCTGTTGCCTTTTTCAGCTTTTAAAAAACCACTTTGCATGAAGGCTGACATTTAAATCTCTAAAACTAAAATCACAAAAGGTTTTTTCATGTAACGTTATCTCAGAAGAGGTTCTCCTGTAATACAATGCAATAAGCATTTATAAAGAAGCCATTATGATCATTTATTTTGTGAAGATGAATCCTCTGCTACAATGACAATTTTTATACATTACGGAAAGGAATAGCCAAAACCAATTTTCCTTTAGGATTCAAAATGATTATGTGAAGTTTATTACAGAGATACTTTTAAAATAATTTTAGGGAAAGCTTTGTCTTCCTTCCTTGTCCCTAGATGACAGCTGCAAGAACTTCACATATGAGAAAACAGTGGGAGGCTCATGTGAATGAAGGAAGACCTTTTTTTTTGCAAGACCAAAACTTTTTAATCTGACTAGAGAGAAACTCTCCCAAGGCCATGATGAGGAAAATACTGGAAAATGCAGTTGCTGCAGCCAGTATCTTTGGCCCCTACAAATAAACACTAAGGTGAAATTTCTCTTTTTCTTCTCCTGACTAGAAGTAAAAACAGCCCTGCAAGAAGAACTATGAAGTTGTGAATTCCCTTCCATATATTCCAGGAAATATGAAGATGTGTAGAAAGGTGGGGGACAGGAGAGAGGAAGAACTAACAGAGTAAGACACAAAAGGCCCTGAAAATCTCTGCGGTCTCAGATATACAATGAATTCCAGTCAAATGATGGAATTTTGCAGATATTTCACCTACATCCACCTTTTGGAAGCTGAATCACATGACAAAATGATATGGTGTGCATTTATCATATCACACCAGTTCATGAACTGTGCAGGAAATATACTCAGAGCTGAGTTTTGGGTTTCTTGCTGGGTGCTCTGGAGCAGGGCCCTCACACAGCATGCATCAAGGGGCAGAAAGCAGTTTGGGGAGATCTCTGTCTCTCGGATATGACAGTCTTGTTTTCCTCTGGTAAAAGGTATAAGATGTGCAGACTGGGAATGGAAATGGAAATAGGGTAAGGGGACACAATGACTTTTCATTCCACTTGAAACAAACCAACAGTATTTATCTGGCACATACAAATGCTGAAAAATCACCATGGACCCTACTGCTGAAAAAAATATATTTTGCTTTAGAGACTACTTTCATTTTTGGTGGTACGCTTCATTTGCCTTGCAGGCTACTGCAGAAAGTGATCTTGATGTAATAATATAGAGCTAAACACAAAAAATGCAAATTTATTTTTAGATGCATATATTTATGAAGCAAATACGGGATGTTTAACATCTTCCCCTTTGGCTTTATTTATAAGGCATTCATTCTTTCTCCACAGGTGAATGAAAACCAAGGGGCTCACAAAACTTGTTTACAAATATGTTCTGTTTTTATCTATGATTACTTCACAGCACTCCTGTGCTTCTCTGATGTGCTGGGCTTCAGTCACAGCCCTGACATAAGCAACACATTATTTTCCCAACCAAAGAAAATGTAATTTCAGTAAGCTTGTCAACAGTAGGGCCCAGCAGGCAGGCAAAGCACAGAATCCAAAAGAGGGTCAGATTTCCTGGTATTTTTTGTGCTAACAGAGAAGATTAGACGATAACACCTCTCATTTGGAAGAAATTAAGCAACTCTGATCTGTGCAATTAATCCTCAAAGTTTAGTGTGAGAGAGAGGTTATTCACTCAACATAAAAGTAGTGCAAGTAGTAAAACTGTGTGGAAGTGACATGCTTCATAGCACTGTACACATGGTGCAGCTCCTCGACCTGAAAGTCAGCCCTAGGCTTTTTGTACAAAACTGATTTTAAATTCTGACAGCCATAATCCTATAAAGACTGCTCTTATTTCCTCTCTCACCTGCCTCTTCTCCCTATCTGCTTGTTTCATTCACTGGATGGGGTGATGTTGCTTGTTTTTCTGCTTCTTGATGCGATCAAATTATCAAGCTACCTGCCATCCACTTGATAAAAAAGACAATGAATACCAGACAGAAGCTGCCACATATCAACTCATTATTCCCTCCACAAATAGAACTAATCTAGCTTTTTTTTCCTCAGAAATAATTTGCCTTGTCAACATAAAAAACAGTAATTAGAGATCCCTTTACTTAGCAGAAGCATTAATTTCATGTTCTGGAAATCTACAGTTACAGGCTTAACAAAAAGAACCCTTCATGAGATGGTTCACTTGTTTCTCAAGTACTAAGAATTGCTTATTGAAGTTATCTGAGGTCTCTTTTTATTGTGACCCTGTGTGTCGGAAATCTTCAAATCATCATTAACTTAGCATCTTAAAGCTGTGTTACCATAACAAGTGTAAAAGAGTGTAATAGGCTCTGTTGAATCAGAAGGACAATTAATGTATTTTGCATTCTGAGACAATTAATGACATTATAAGCAGGAAAAAATAAGGCTGTATATATACTCTCCTCTTCACTGCTTCCAACTTTATTTAATAGAAACTGTTTAATGTGAATTATGTCACTGGGGTTTTGACAAAGCCTAAAGACTATTAGAGATTTCTTTTTTTTCCTACTATAAAGTCATATAGGGGGTGAGCTTTTAGCAAAGAAGCTTTTCAAAAGCATGTTACTGGACAAGCCAGAGGCAGCAGACTTCTGAATTCTTCTTTTCGGGGTGCAGATGCCCAACTGGATGCACTTGGGGAATGTGGGGCTCCCTCCATGCCACTCTCATGCAGGTGGCTGCTGCTGCTGCTGTTTGCAGGTTCAGGCAGCAGCAGTGCTGACAGTGTAGCCCACAGATACACACACAGAGGCAGTATGGCCCGGCAAACAGACAAACACTGCCCTTAGCAACATCCATGTTGCTCTACTACCAAATCCACTTCCAAAACTCGCACAAGTACCCTCCTCCATAACATTCCAGATCCTCACCTCCTGCAGCAGCAAACCTTCCAGGATGACTGCTTGGGCTGGTAGTCGAGTACCTTTGTCCCCTGCAGCAGGGAGTCACCTCTTATGGTGAGTTACCATTTATTCCTGGTAGTCTTGAAAAATTTAATGGTGAGTGAACCAGGTTATTTGCTTGTAGGTACAACAACCTCCCCTTTACCTTTGAGGGTGGTAAACCCATTTCACAGATGTTAGCCCTTGGGTGGGGCAAGAGCCTTACTCTTAGAACCATCAGAGCCAATCTTCCCTGTATCTAGTGGTTTCCCTTACCTTGATAGTGGGGTTGGACACTGTTTGCTTCTCTATTGCAGAAATCAGCTTGGTCTCTTCAGGCTGTGGAGTCTCAGAGCTAATCCTATCTTCCCTTCACCTTTGCAAATGCTGCTCTGCCTGCTCACTTCTTCCCTTAACTCCTCCACCTGGCAGCAGAGCCCCTTCAGGACAGTTAACCTCCCTCAAGTTTGTCAGACGGTTCCCAGGGGTTCCCCAAGGACCTTGGAGAAACCCCTGGAGATTCTCCAGAAGCAGAATCCAGCTAGTCAACTACAGCATCTGCCAGCTGCCACTGTTGGCTTCATTCTCACACATTCACCCACGATCACAGACTCCTCAAGTATCAGGATGGTCTCTAACTCTACCTAATATATCTGCATGGACCCTGAGACCCTTTCCTAGCCACTGGTCCAGACTCTGAGTCTTTCCTGGTGCAGGTGTCCTGCTACTTGCCACCTAGTCAAGCTTAAAATGTGCTAGCAAATGGCACATACACGCACACAGGCAAAGGACTGTATTTATGTGGGAAAAATGAATGCACACAGGCCTTTCCATTGCTGGCACTTTGACTTCACATATATATATAGATATATATACATACATCCTTATCTTTGCAGTTCCTGACACATGGATCTGTAAGTCCTTTCACTTCAGCCCTTTATCCCTCTCGTCTCCATTTTCTTCTGCTTTTTTCTTGTCAGTCTACTCTGACCCTTCCCTTTCTCCACTGCTGGCTGTCCTCTGAGCACCCTATATAATTACTACAAATTATCCCAGTTTAGTAACTGGTAATAGTAAAGTTGGTCTTGGTTTTTCCTTCTTATCATTTACGAGTTCTTATTGACCCTCTGCAATGCTCTCTCTGAGCACTTAAAGAACTGATGGCCAAAAGATTCCAGTCTTTATTGTTGTCTTCCTGTTATTTCTTTTATACTGAAGACTCCTTAAGAAGGTGATTCAGTGAGTGAGATGTTCTCTGACTCCACATACCTTTACAGTTTTATGTACCTCGGTGTTCTGAAGGAGGCCTGGGCCATCTGGGATGGGCTAGACAAGGATGCTAATTTGAGGAACATGCTGCTGTTAACTGTGGGCATGAAAATTTTCCTTCAATGTGGCCAAGCTCTAAGCAGTTTGTCTGTGTGCAGCAGAGGTCAGACAGGAAGCCTTCTGCCTGCTCCAAGAGGGCTGTGCTCTCTGAGCTGCTGCAGATTTGCATCTCCTCAGGACCCACACATGGTCTGTCTGCTAATGGGTTGGTCTCCCCTGAAAACCCATGTCTCATGCAGCAACTATGAGCAGGGACGCTGTCTCTGTGATTTCACTGCTCCCTCTTTCGGAGCCTAGCAAGAAAGAAATATTGTGGCAGGGGAGAAGAAATCAAGTAGAGGCAGAGGAAGGAGAAAAGGTGCAAGGAGAGAAGGGGTAGGGGGCCACAGCAGGGTCCAGGAATGGAGTAGCATGATCCAGAAAAGGACCTCTGAAAAGAGACAGTAAAACACAGAGATAAACCTGGGGCTTGCAAGCAACATGGAGAGAAAAAGAACCTGTCGGTGGTGAGAGAGAGAAGGGAGGCAAGGCTGTGGCAGAAATAACAGGAGTAGAAGAAAGGGTGAAGTTGAGTTACAAGTTGAGGAAGAAAGAAAGAAAGAAATATTTAGAATCATAATAAGGTAAATTAGGACTTTGAGCAGAGAGGTACTGGAAAGGAGACTAAGATAATAAGGTCAGATAAGACTAAAAGCACTGGAATTAATTCCCCACTTCAGTCAGGATTTATATCCCTTGTTTTTTAGTCTAAACCATGCTATCAAGGAAATAGCTGTATAATTCAGTACACTGGTGAAATCTGTATCTCATTCTATTCTCATGGTTGGTCCACATGCAATGTGACAACCTTGCAGTTATTAGTCAACATGAGTCATACACAAAACTTTCTTAACAATCTTTCAGTTTAACAAAAGAAATACACTATGAGTCCTAACTAGAAACTTTATATCTATCTATTTATTTATTAAGTAAATGTCTTACGGATCTGGGCTTACTTGCAATAGCTATCTTTTTGTTTGTTTAGCTTGGTTTTCTCTCTTACAATTACTTCCCCTGATGCCTCACTGACCTTTTGAATTCTCTCCATCTCAGCAGCTTTGTTTCAGGAAGACAATCCTCCCAGAAAAATCCCCCTCCCCCTTTCTCCTTCTAACCAAATACTGGGTAAATAGATCCATATTATCAGCAGCAATGCACTGCAATTCAGTCACTTTTACCAGAAGCTACCTATTACGTATAATTTTTCCTCAAGACTTTCTAAGGTGCCACAAGTAAATACTTGAAGTAAATGTCAAGCTGCCTTCTAATTTTCCAGAAGGAGTGAGGGAAGATTTCAAGGACATTGCAAGGACTATTACCTAATTATATTTCATATGCCATATTATACAATGACTGAGCTCTTTAAGTGTATTGGTATTTATCAAGAAGGGGATATAAATTTAGGTATAACTATTCTTACACATTTTCCTCTCACAATTTTTTTTCTCCCTGTTAGTTGTAGCCTGGTCTCCATAAGGGATGTTTTGAAATGCAACTGTATTTGTAAATGGCATAATTATTGTTATTTTTAGACAACATAATTGATGCAGAAAATGAAGTCTCAAAAAACTTATGTAAGAGAAGAGGTACGCATGGAGGTAAAATAGTCTTCTGCCTTTCTGATATTTTAGCTGTATTTTACTGACTTAGGGGTATGGCCAGAAATACTTTATTGTTTTATTATAAGTGAGATGGTAAATTCTTGACAATAAATATGTCTTTTGTGGTATCTCAGTGAAAGGCATGGTCCTGAAGACACACCCTGAAGTGTCATTTCATTTATTAAAGGGAAATAAGAGGCAAGAGCTGTTAAAAGAAAAGCCCACCCTTTTAACATTATTAACTGTATCAAATTCATAGGCTAAAAAATTCATATTCATACCTATAGTTTTTCCTGTATTACTCAAGGTGGGTTCTCATTTTGTAAAGTGAGAACAGTTCATTCTTATTCTCAAAAATTACCCTTCCTTTGTATAATCTAAGATTTAGTCCACTACACTATTTCAAATAGAGTATAGAGATTCCATCACTAGCCAATTGAGAGAAATAAGTAACTCTAATAAAGTTAGATTAATCCTACTTATTTTAGGAAGGAGTAAAGATTCTTCTGTCTTTCCACTTACAACAGAGAGCACCTAAATAATTCACTCTGATTAGACAACTGACTTTGAGATGGCTAAAGTTAGACAAGATGAATCTTAACTTTAAACCTCATGCATCTGTTGTTTCAACTGAATCTCTTGCTAAGTTACAAGCTAAGGACTAAACTAAATTAAAATACTGTTTAAGCTACCATTACATTACATTATACAAGTTGACTTTTCAGCCATATCCTCTCACAGGAAAAGTTTAATTTTCCATTAAATTCTGCTCTGTCATTATCTTCTTTGTATAATGAGGAGAAGGATACAGAGACAATGTGACCTGAAGTGCTATTACATTTTCCATTCTGTGGCATTTCACCTTTACACCATTACAAAACACAAAACAGAATTTTATTTTCTAGACTTTAGCAGAACACTATATAGATTTAGACTTTATAATTTTATAGTAGCAAATGCTGGCTTTATTTTTGTGATTTTGACATTTTTTATTTTCTAGAAGACTCCAATGTGGTTATAAAAACCAATTCCATAATTTTATTTAAGTTTAATATCTCAAATACTGTATAAAGTATTTTAAGACACAATTAGAATACTATCAGCAAATTTTAAAACATCACTACTAAGCTAATCCATTGTTTTCCCAGAAATTCATCCCTTTGTTGCTGCTAGATACTTACATTTAAATGTGAGATTATGGTTTAGTTTTTGCACTGTTTCACATTAATGTATTTTTTCAAACACATTTCTCTAAGATATGTAAAACTACTGAAAACCACAGTGTTCTTTTAGTTATCAGTTGTTCCCTGTCAAAATGGAAGGAGGTGGGTATTTCATCCTGCTCTCAGTTTCACTCCAATATTTAATCAATGACTTAGCAGATGGATGACAGCCCAAAGCTGAGAGAATCTAGAATGATGTTGAAGGTCAGGATTCAAGATTTCAGAATTACCTTGACAAATGGAAGAAACAGCCAGAAAAAGCTGAAAAAGGGCAAATACAAACTCAAGACTTATGCGGGATCAACAACATAACATTTTTCTGGAAAAAGGATTTGGGAATTACCGTTGATCACAAGCTTAAGATGGGATAAGTGCCTGATAGGAGGTGAAGCACTGGAAGCTTTGCCAACAATGTAAAGGTAGAAGGAGAACTTCACAGATGGACATCAAGTTCCAAAAAATAGACAAATATAGAAAGTGTACTACAAAGGGAAGCAGGAAGAGGTGACCACGAAGGAATAGAGATACACTGTCTGAGACTGCAGGAATGCAATTAGGAAAGCCAAAATCCACCTTGTACTGAATCTGATGAGTGCTTTGAATGACAACAATGAGAGCTTCTACAGGTACAGCAGCAGCAAAAGAAAGACTGGAGAATATGTGGGCTGAAGAAGCAAACAGAGGACCTCATGACAAATCATGTGGAAACATCCTAGGTAGTCCATTCCTTCTTCACTCTGTTTTTACTAGTAAAATTTGCTCTCCTCAATCCCAGGTCTCTCTGACTAGTGGGAAAGTCTGGAGAGAGAAGGACTTGCTTTGACTGGAGGAGGATTCTATTAGGAACATTTAAGAATACTGAACATACGAAATTCCATATGCCCCTATGAGACACACCCACAAGTGCCTGAGGGACCTGGCTGTTATTACTGCAGGATCACCTCTAATCACCTTTTAAAAATCTTTTGCATAAGTACCTCGTTGGTGGGAGGAAAGACATCAGAGACAGATTCTTCTTAGTGGCAGGACAAGAATGAACACACAGAAGTGTGGGATATTCAGCTTAGAGTTTAGGAAATACTGTGAGGGTGGCTAAGCAATAAAACAGTGTTCCCAGAGAGGTTGTGGTCTCCCCATCCTCAGAAATATTCACAAAGCAAGTGGATATGGTCCTGAGCAATCTGCTCTAGCTCACCCCATCAACCTCAACCACCCTGTGATTCTGTGACTGTAAATAAATTGAAATGCTCCATTACAAATTGGGTGGGTTGTGTTACGTTTCACCTCACACTATGCACTGCCCTGCTTCCTCTGAGGTAAGAACTTCTGCATTTTTTCACAGACATGTCAGGGTTTTACTTATTGATATTAATTCTATATTATTTAGACAGCTGCTTGATTTTATTGTTGTTACCTAATTTGGGGGGAAGCTTACATGCTGATTTAATCTGTTACTTTGGTTTTAGTCCTGAAACTTTTCTACATTTTGGCTTTCTAATTTCTTGAAGAATTTAAGAGACCATGGCAAATCAATAGAAAAAATATAGCGTGGTCCTTTTCTTATCAATGTAATTCTTTTGTTTGTTTCAATTTTTTAAATTTTATTTTAATCTAGTATCCTTAATTATCTATAGCAAAGATAAGTTACATGGCCTATGTGCAAGCACAGAAGCAGTATAATTACCAAAGCAGGTGGAGCTATGTTATTGTAAAGGGCAAACAGGCAGAACCAGGAACATTAGACTAAGGAAATCCAGGCTAAATATTGCATAAAAGTTCTCTAGTGTTTGATTTTTTAGATTTTACTGACCCAAAGAATTGAGTAGTAGCTCATTCACTTGTGTAGTTTCAGACAATATTGAGTATTACACCATATCAAAAATATGGTTTGGGGAGAGGTTTGTCTGGATAAGATCAGGAAATTATTTTCTGTCTGTTAAACAGTCACCACTGGAAATTTTTGCCACTGAAAAGTGTAGCTATAGTGCCACAATGGTACAATATACTTGAGTTTGTCATACTTTATTTATCAAAAGATAGAGCTCGTGTTAGGAAATAATTTAATTCCAACACTTTGTAACTTCTCCAGTCCATGGAAACATAAATAACTACTTCACATGACACTTCTATTGCTTCAGAGGGCATTATGTTGCATCAGGATCAAAGGCATCTGCAACTTTAAAGGGTTTAATTTAATCTGTGAATTATTGCTTTCCTTCCTATGTATTAGAATGAGCTAGTTGTCTGTATTCAAAAAGGGAGCTATAAATATTGGTTCAACTTTAAGTAGTTGAAGAGATTTATAGACTCCAGTAAGATATCTGAAATTTTCCTTCTAAGTGGTAGTACAGGTTAGTGTTAGTGACAGAACCTTTTAAAATTGTTTTTCATAGGTGTTATCTTATAAAACAAACAAACAAACAAACAAACATAATTTTTGGAATATTTTGGTAGTTCCAGAAAATATATGCTTTGGCTTTAGATATTCAGAGGAAAATGAGTTCTTAAACTCATGCTGGTTTATGTCCTGCAGGTTCAGCTGTCTACATTCAAATGGCTCTGTGACTCTCCATGTACAGGCATCTTCTACACATGCTCGTTTGGTTCCGCTGTTAGCTGCACTGTTATCTTTCATTTGACTTGGAAGAACTTTGACACCTAACCAGGAAACAGTACTATTTTCAGATGTTGCTCAAAGGATACAGTGACATTACCCTGAAGGGTCTTATCTTTTCATTTTTGAGTGGGCATCCTATATCTAAAGGTCTGTAACTAAAATTTGTAGAGTTCTTTGGGTCAATATGGCCTCATTGGTCTTTTTTTTTTTTTTTTTTTTGTTTAGGAAAAAAAATTGCCATGAAAACACTGTTATTGTTACCTCCTATATTTTTTACAGGACAGTTGGGGGCTTTTTTTAAATGAAAGGAAAGAGAAGTCTACCCAGTTACTTGATACCATCTTTTCAACAGACATGCTGATCTCTAACATTGATAATGTTAGAGAAGTTTAGTCCTAAGGCACAGTATACTGATCCTTTTATAAAAGATTTTAAAACCGTACCAATGTAACATCTTCCACACTTAACCAAGTATTTTGATTTCTCTTTGAGTCTAAAATATTGAGGTGGTGAGTAATCAGAAGTACATCAGGACAAAGGCTTCTCCAACAACAAAGGGAACATCCCAGTGCATGGCTCATACATCACAGAACACTTTGGCAGTATGTCCTTACGCCCTCTTCTCTCACCTAGGAAAACCGTCGTGGTTTGTTCCCATATGGCACAGATAATGGCTGTGGTCAATTAAAGAAAGTCACACAATTGTGTTGTTATTTTACTTTTTTTTTTCAGTCTTAACAGAGCATTGTTGATCTCAGTCAGATCAGACACCCTGTCAGAGCCCAGTCTTGACACATCAATGACAACACAGAACAGTCAAAAGCTTACAACACATAATAAAAACTGAAGTCACGCATGCTATCCTCTTGCGGCCTGAGTGGGATTGCGGGCAACCAGTGATTTGTAGGCTCCATTACTTCCCAAATGTTCAGATCATCTAGCCCTTGGCAGGGTGTCAAGGACAAAGAACAATCAGTCTTCAGATACGGGTTTTGCAATGCTATGCCCTGCGCTTCCTTCAGGTGCTTCATTCTTTCCATGTTGTCAAGATCCATTGATGAAAGCTGACTACTTTCAAAGGCCTCTGACAAGTGAAGCATTCTCAATACATGGAGAAAATTATATTGTGCAATCGGTACTCACAGAACATACCCTGAGTGATGGATGAGTTACTGCTCAGCAACGTAATGGAGAACTTCTCTTCTAGACTCGAGACAAAGCCTTAGAACAGCTAAAGAGATCTTAGACCCAGGAGGAAAATGATCACCCTGGGAAGAGACTTGAGGAGTTTTTAAACCTGTTTCAGAGTTCCCATAAATCTGGCTGCTCTCTTATGGATGGCAACAATATCCTATTCTTACAGCAAATCCGTGCATTTAAAGTAGGAAAGACATACTGCAGAAGCATGAAAATGATGTGAAAATCAATTGTACTAATGCAGGGCAGTGCTCACAGAGCAATAGCTATTAAGAAGGCATTTCAGTTTTAATACATTTTTTAATCCTTTTTATATAAATACTCTAGGCAGTATAATAAAACATTACCAACAATTAGGAATTTAAGATGTTTCTCTTTATTCCCTTCTTCCTTTTTTTTTTTCATAGTAATAGCTACCCTATTCTTTGAAGGCAATTTGAGTAAAAAATCCAGTGATATAGCTCTAATGCAGAAACTTCAATACCAATTCAAAGGCAACTAAACTTTCTCAAGTAGAAAGGTTAAATTTTGTACCCCAAGTTTTGTTTGTTTTCATAATCTGTAATTGATTTTGAACACTTCTGAGCTTCTAGAGCTTTTTAGAGTGTGTTTTTGTTACTGTTTGACACATTTTCCAACTTCTCCTTTTTTCCAAGAAAAAACCCCCAACCCCCCCAAAACAACAAAAACCAACAAAAAAACCCTTTAAAAAACTCAAACCAAACCAACCCCAATAAAAACTCCACAAAAAAGCCACCAAAAGAACCCACTGAAAACTAAACAAAAATAAAAACTTTAAAAGCAAAAAAACACACAAACCCTATCTGGTGAGTTTCTCTCCTGACAATTCTATGTTATGACCAGCATAGTGTTCAGAACTAAAACATAAACAGAGATATGAGCAAGGGCATAAGTGCAGCTGGTAGGCTTTAGGGACCCTAAATGACTCCACGAGTCTGAAATCACTGAACTGAAAACCTTTCTTTTTCAAAATAGGATGCTGTTTTTTCAGGAATGCATATCATGAGGCCAGAGGTGAAAGAATGCCAAAGGTAACACTGGTCTGCTGCACAAAAGTAAAAACATTCTCCTGGAATGGAGTAGAAAAGAACTGCGTGTGCTTTCCTGCACTTTTTAATGTGTCCATTTTAAAATGAATATTATAGAATCACAGAATCATGGAATGAATTGGTTTGGAAAACACCCTGAAAATCAACTAGTCCAACCCCCTGACATGGTCAGGGACAACTTCCACTAAGCTATGTTGCTCTAAGCTCCAACCTGACCTTGAACACTGCCAGGAATGGGGTATCCACAAATTCTGTGGACAGCCTGTTACAGTGTGTCACCACCCTCAGAGAGGGAACTCATGAGAGAGGAGTAGAGGGGCAGAATCACACTCCTTGACACGCTGGCCAGGCTTCTGTTGATACATTCCAGTATATGGTTGACTTCTGGGGCTGCAAGTGCACACTGACGGGTCTCGTTGAGCTTCTCATCCACCAACATCCCCAAGTTCTCTTCAGAGCTGCCCTCAATCCATTTTTCATTCAGTCTCTATTTATGCTTGGGGTTGCCTGGATCCACATGGAAGAACAGTCACTCAGCCTTGTTTAACTTCATGAGGTTCACACAGGCTCACCTCTCAAGCCTGTCCAGGTCCCTCTGGATGGCATCCCTTCCCTCCAGTGCGTTGGCTGCACCACACAGCTAAGTGTTGCCAGCAAACTTGCTGAGGGCGCACTCAATCCCTCTGTCCATGCCACCAACAAAGATGTTAAACAGCCCTGATCCCAAAACTGGTCCTGAGGAATGCCAGTCATCACTGCTCTCTGCCTCATACACTTCACGCAATTCATATACTCCACACACTTCATATACACGTCCTAAAACTACTATGCACTGTTGCCTGGGGAGGATTTTGGATTTTGGAACTTTTTTCGTACAAATAAGGGAAGATTTTTCTTCCTCCTTCCCCACTTTCTCTACGTACATATATTTTATGCATGTGCAGGGAGCACAGAAAAGGCTGTGGGAAGCCCTAGAGAAAGCAAAACCATGTATCTTAGTATCCTTTAAACTAGGTGAAGTAGCATCCAAGATACAAACTGTTTTCTCCCAAGCACCTGATCAGTAAATAAACATATGTGATCTGTTGTTGTTGTTTTAATGTGGTTGTGCAGTATATGTTTGCAACTGCAGGACTAAACCATATGTCAACATTTGCCTTTATGTACTCCTGGAGGCTACCTACACAGGAATCAGTCAAGTAACTTCAAAACAGCTATAAATACGTGCACCTCCCCTTACATTTCACACAGTTATATGCACAGTGGTTGCCTGGTGCATTGGGCTTAATTTACATATCTTGCCTTTTGCAAGCTGAACATAATTTGGTACACTGTTTAAAGTTTATTATTCCAGTGTCGTTTGATGTTCTAATTTACTTTGTGTGCCAGCATTTAATTTACTACTAATCTTTTAAAGAATTGAGCAAGGATCATAGTAGCCTCATTTTGTAAAGACTTCTGTAGCGAACTTGGGTGCTAGCTCAGTTTAACAGGAAGTTAGAGTTGCAGTTCATTACAGAACAGTGAGCTCCAGCTCTATTGAATTACTGCCAGGGAATATTTACAGGCTACAGTCATAGACTTTACCCTTCAATCAATGTTGGTCTAAGGGAACACTTCCTGAAGTTTGTTAATGCATTCTGCTAGCCTGACAAGTGGGTGTAAGCTAATTCTGCCAACTTCAGTACCTTTCTGAGTGCTGCTTTGAGGCTAACAAAACATCCCAGTATTTTTTCTGAATAAACAACTCATCAAAACATATGAGAACAGAAGGTTTGAAACATAGCAAAGCAATTGGCACAGTCATTTTAGAGTTAATTAGATGCACAATGGTACTTTATTCAAGCCCCCTAGACCAAGGGCCATCTGCATAACAATATTGTATCTCTTATAGCCTCCTTATAATTCTATTGAGATGTGTATTAATGACTCTCCCTTTACTGTGTCTGTGAAATGGAAAGGGAGCATTTCAATAGATATGAATAATATGCTGAAAAAATTTGCAGTCAACAGACTATGCTTTTACATTCTGTTCTATACATCTGTTGCTGTACTCCACCTTTTTATTCTAACTTCCTTTTATCATTTGGGATGTCACAATTATTGCTTCTATTGAAGAACTGTACTTGAAAAAAAGGGGCCAGAGCTCCAGTGAAGTAGCACCATTGTAAGCAAGAACAAAAGTGTCTATTTCTCTAGTCTTTATTCTGTCACATGTCATGGCTATTTTCTGAGAAATAAAGTGCCTTGGACTTTGGGGAGTAAGTGCATCCTATATTTTTCTCAGTATCTTGCAAGTAAATATGAAAAATAAATACTATATGCCTGTTTATTTCTTTTACTGGTGCTGGTTGGTAGGTGGAGTTTCAGTCCTCTGGGTGTCAGGGGAGAAAACATAAGTGACAGAAAGCTTCTGCTTATGTCTGCCAACAGTAAATTACCATCAATTTGCTCTCCAGTTGCTACAGTAACTGGGCCAAAGACATATAAGATCCCATTCTTTCCTTTAGCTGCATATAAAGTTGTACAGTTGTGGTGTAACTTCATCATGGGTCATCTGTGTGAGACAAACTCCATCTCACATTCCCCAGGCGAGTTATAGGCAGAGGCGGACCATGGTGAAGGGACAAAATGCACCATGACATAGTCAAGTGGCTCCACATATTGTTACAGACATTTGAGAGTAAGATGGCTCGGAAAGTTGGGTGAGGTTTAGTATAAATGTCATACCAGCATTTGCTCAAAGCCATGCAGTAGTCATTATTTGGTCATTATCTGTACCATTATTGCAGCAAACAATTTGCTAGGGTGGGAAATGTAGTAATTTACACTTGGGAAGTTTCTTTCTGGAGTAAGAAACCCTGACATTATAAGGTAAACCGTTGGATTATTTGCCCCAATTTAATTTCAATTTAGTTCCAGAAACAATTACTGCTATAACTTCAAAAGACAAATCCAATAATCAAGTAATATATCAAATAGAAGAATTTTGACTTTTAAAAAAGGTGCTTTAAATATTTCTAGATAACTGAAATAAGTTGCACAGATGGTTAAGTATAGAAAAAAAAAGTATGATTTTTGACTAGTCTTTATTTAACTAGAGTAGTTTAGAGATCCTTGGCACTGAAGAAGACCAAACATACAAAGCTGTAATAGCAAAGGTTTAAGATATTAGAAGAAACCATTATTGTTCAGACAGATTAAAAAATCACAGATAGTTTTCTACATTCATAGCTAGAATTCATTTCTTAAAATTAATCAATTTTTCTGCTTAATCGAATATATTAAACAATTGGTCTTTAGTGTAAATTGTCTCCACATACTTGGCATAACAGTTCTAGTGCCATAAGCAGTACTGATGAGCAATAGGAATATTTCTGATATGCATGGGAACACAGATCTATTGGTTGCCCCAAGTCAGTACTGTGCAGTCTGAGCTAGGCTGTGACTTCTGCTCTGTAATTCTACTGTCCTCGCTGCTGATATTTAGGCAAGTAAACTCTCAAATTTTGTGTAGTCTGTGCAGTTTAAGTTTTTTTAGGACCTGAAATGGGTAATTCTGCTTATATGTTATCTATTTACCTCTCCATGAAGAACACAGGATACTGGTCGGATGTAATCAGTCCACTTAGGACTCACTCCATGATTCACATTCAGCTTTATAGTTCAATAGCAGTGAAAAATATGTAGAAAGCGGGCTTTACTTGTTCCAATCCTTCTTTCTAGAAAACATTTTACATTTTCTCTAAAATAAAATATATTAATATTATGTGGACATGATACTGTACCATAGCAATGACACTATTAGGCAAGAAACACTATCTCTTGAATGTATCACCGGAGATGAAAGGATTTGTAGCTCTAATCAAGTGCAACTTTTGTAGGTCCTCTAGTGGACTTGGAAAAGGTGTAGACGATGCTCCATCCAAATTTGGATTTCAAAGGACTGTAGATGGGAAATAGATGTTTCTCTGCTTCTACTGACAGTTATTGTTAAGCACAAAAGGAGAGACCAGCTCTGTAGAGTTGTATCATTACAGGAACATACAGGGATGTGCAGGGCTACAACGAAGCAGATGTAACCATTCTCTGCACTACCTATAAGGTTTATTAAATCAAATATTTTCTTACCTTCTCTCAGGTGTGTGCCCTCAGGTATTAATATGTATCAAATTAGATGATTAAAAACCTAAATTCTTAGAATTTTAAATACTTTTTAGATACATTTGAAAATATTAATTACTGAGACATAACCTAAGGAAAGAGTATAGAACCAGAAATCAGTTCTGAAGATAAGGTGAACAACAAAGCTTAAGCTTTTCATTTGAATGTGAAATTTATTCTCAATATGAGAAGGAGAAAATGCCCTTATGAATCCAAGTAAAACAAACAGGAGGAGGTTTATACATGCTATCTGTACTTCAGTCTTATGTTGGTAACAAAATTGATTTGACATTCACATGGCAAAATGGTATAAAAAATGGCTATGAGAAAACATTCTCTATAAGACACACCAGAATAATTAATAATATATTCTGTATAAGACAAATGTTACTTTACATTGGATTTCATGGAAGGAAATTCTCATTCTGCATAGTCATAATTCAGGACTGGTAAGGAGAAGGAAAAAGAATGTTTCATCTAATGCCTGGAAACTGTAACAATAAGCTCACTCATACACAGATTAATGGCAGCAGACTCCTTGTTTTCTTGGATCCTTGTGGACCGTGAAGACTGTGATCCCTTGTTGCTTTGTTAAGATGGTCTTGAGTGACTGGAGTTTCTGCTCCTCTCAGGAGTAATCTGTATATTAGGAAATTTGAGACTCATAAAATCAGTCCTTAATTGTTTCAATGAATTGCAGCAATTGGAAAAGCACATTTTTCCCCCAGTTTGTATTAAAGATATCATGGTGCTAGTTCATTAGTACCCAACAGGAATAACAACCAGTCATTTCCTCAGAACTACTGGGGATTTCATATCTCATAAAAAATGTATGCTGTTAAAAAAAACAAAACAAAACAAAACAAAACAAAACAAAAAAAAGCTTAGTCTTTGTTGCTATTTCAATTTTTATATCTCTTCTCAAGTACATTCACCTTCACTGTCCCATTCTCTATTCAGATTTAGCCAGCATGAATATCAATCACAACCTTCATTTCTGACTTACCATTTTACTGGAGTATGTCCTGCTTCACTGCTATCCTACTGTAAACCACACACCTGTGTATTTTATTTGTTCATGTCAATGGACTGAAGGAAAAAAAATCACAAGAGAGTATAAAGTAAATTTGTTTCCATGTCTGAGGATTTTCAAAAGCACCTACTTGTCTAAGTAACAAGTAATTCAGAGATCAAATCCCACTGCCCTTCACCATGATTCTAAGTACTTCTCAGTACAAAAGGGTCAGATTTACAAAGGTATTTAAGGGCTTTAAGTTTCATGTAGATGCTTGGTAGGATTTTCTGAAAGTGTCTTGCTAGTCCACTCATTGAAATTAATGTCTCTGAAATCAATAAAAGTTAAGTACACTGACATTTCTAAGGAAAGAAAAATATAGCCGGGTATCTGCATATTTAAGCGCCTCACCTTTCTGAGACACATTTGAAGACCTTGCTAAGAAGTCAGGTCATAGACATGCTTTTGAAAATGTTAACTTAGTTCACTCATTCATATCTGTTTCAGGTTGTCCTTGAGCAGCTGTTGTTTTGACTATATAGTGGCCTTAGCAAAGTGTTATGGCCTCAGAGAGTATTAACAAAAGGTTTCGCGTTTAACCTGCAGGTTAGGAAATTTCAGACAACTCTGTGAGTGGCAAGTGTCCAACGATTGCTAATATCACATATTTCTCAGAGAAAGAGTTCTTTTTGAAAACTGCTGAGCCTTAAACTTAGATCACTGTATCATCTCTACACTTCCTGTCTTCACCGTGCCCAGTATGATCAACTTTATACCCATTGCTGTTTCCTCAAGCCTGCCTTCTTTTGGTATGCTCTAGTAACAATAACATACTCTGTCATTGCCTTTTAGTCCAGGTGCCTTATGTAACCACTAGGCCAAGGAAGGGGGGCTGCACCATGCAATATACAGGATATGGAGGTTAATTTCTTAAGCAATAGTGACTTAGAATAGCAAAGATACTGCACTGTGAAAGCATAGACAAAACTATGCGAAAAATTTAGTTGCAAATGAAACATGAAGGCCTTTTCAGAGCCGTAACTTTCCTTCTAAATTGTTCATCTGTACTTTAGACATGTATATTCATACACTGGTATACAGATGAGCATAAGAATCTTGAATTGCTGGCCACCTCTCAGAACCAAATGTTTCCAGCACCAACCGAGCTTCCTCATCCATGATTTCTGTTGTTCAGCAGTCAGAGAGTGTGCATTTATAAAACCCTATGACAGACTCATAAACCTCCAGTATGATAAGGTAGTTGATTTTGTGCAGGAAAGGATTGTTCTCTCTCCACATAGGGGAGCAATACTTCATTCCACAAGTGTGGAGGAGACAACATGATTTGTCTGATTCAAATATACTTCATTTTATTTAAGATGAATGGAAAGAAGATGGGGAGAGGAACTTCGTATTTTTCTTCTGTTCTTCGTTTAATGGGAGATACTTTCCTTTAAAAGGAGTCAGTGATGTACCATAAGGCAAGAGACTTCCAGGTATACTGTCTATCATAGCATGAGCCACAAGGATTTCTAATCCCCTATCCTTTTTCTTTTGTGTTTTCTTAGAATCTGGGTGTCATTTTGTATACAATGAACAGCAAAAGTGGGGCTTTATAGTTACTAGATTAAGCCTGTTTGTATTTTTAATTTTACAGTATATATTGCTATGACCCTTTGAGATCTTGGATCATCAGAAAAATTCACAATTGCTATTGTTTCCTGTGAAAGATGATGCATTTTCCAAAGTAATGGACTAAGTTCTCTCATAGTCTTACTGTGGGGTAAGAATAATGAGTTTAACAAGAAGCCGTCTGTTACTGCCATAGCTCCTACAGTACCTATTGAAAAAGAATGGGTGAAATCAGAATTAGACTCTAATCTCTCTTTAAATAGCTGTGACAACCCTATTATGTACCACCAAAGTCATCTTGCTCCATCTGTTTTACCTTTTTCTTGAAATTCTTCTGCAGTATGCTACACTTTTTTTGTCCTTTACTGTCATTTTGCCTGACTCAAAATGGAGCCATGGAAGGTAGACAGAACTCCCACAATTATTTGCACCCTGAATTTTCGGAGGACTTAATAATGCAAAATATAGGCCTTCATGGTCCTCTTTTTTTTTTTACTGAGTTGACAAAGAGAAGAAGTTCAGAAATAATTTTCCCCTCACTGCTTTCATGTCCAAATTATGTCATATACTTAATACACTGCCTTATGTTTGTGTCCCCTGGGTAGCTGTGTCAGCAGTGGACATGAGCAAACTGTGACCCTAGAGGGACTAAGTGGTAAAGCTAGCAAAATTTACAGTCTGGTAACAGTGACAGTATAGAGCTGGTGGTATGTTCCACCTGTCTGGGGCAGCAAATAATTTCTAAAATTTACATGTAAAATATAGCTAATGAAGAGAATAAAAAATTAGGAGTTTCTTAAAGAGAAACACCCTTCAAAGGTCTTGGAGTGTGGAAAGATTTATTACAAAGAAACACAGAATCTGTAATAGAGAATGGAACTGGAATATTCTAGGCAGGAAAATATTCTTTTTATCATTTTAAACTGAAACATAGTCTCTAAATCATCTCTACTCTTTTGATCACAGTAATGGAAACTTTGACTCAAAATTCTCTTCTGAGGTGCTTCAAAGTGTCTATTTTGTTTTTACTTACATCAGCTGACTCCCCGATGTACACCAGAACAACTGAAGTCAAAATCTCTACACATCCTTCCAATGTTCTTTCCCCATTATGTTAATCTAGTTTTATTGCTGAATGTGCTAGTGGGTTTCTGTTATTTTTACTGAGGTTGTATGTCCTGTTTACTGCTCATGAAATCAAATGGCTCTGTCACTTCTGACTAAACAGGAATATCACCTACTATCATTTCTTCGTGGTGAATTGTTTAGGAAAACATAATTTTAAAACGGCAGAGTTGTACAAGTGTTAATATAGTTTTTTTCTGGCATATTCCATGCTTAGAGCTTTCTAACTAGTGTTTCTTGGCAGCCCTAAATGACTTTAAAAAACAAGGAAACTTTGTCCCTTCCACAAGTTGTTTTCAATGAATTGCTGTTCTTTCTTAACCAGTTTGTGAAAGGTTCACTAATCAGACTTTGTGCTCCTTTGTATATTGTTATTATTCATTTGTGAGAATATATCATCATGTTTAAAGTATACATTATGTGAGGCTTAATTTTCTGAGAATAATTGCATAGAGTAGAACCAAACATTTCATCATTTTTCTTTCAGCACCAGAGCTCTGGAAAGATAGGCAGCAAAGAAAACAGAAACATGAAGACAGTAGATGAAAAGACTTGTGAAGGGTGGCAGGGCATGATTCATTAGCTATCATATATCAAATTCCTTTTTTGGTGCATCTTAACTAAAGCATGCTAGAAAATGCAGTGTCATGTAACCACCTATAATTATGTCTGAAAAGGTTTGATCATTTTTCAACAAAATACAGTAATGACCTCTCATATATGCGCACACATATTCTGAGGACAGGATGAGAAAAGAAAAAAATTCTAAAGACAAACCAGAGTACCAGCAACTGAGAATAACTTCTTAGCTCATTCAAGATAGCAAAAGTCCATTGTCTATTGCCCTGTACCCATTGAGAGAAGGAATTGCAAATATGAATTAAGGATTAGATGTACTATCAAGATAGTTTGAAACATAGAACAAAAAGAAAAACAAAATCAGAAAAGGAAGAATCATTTGGGAAAAGGCCAGAAAGCTAGGGTAAGACAAAGTCATGTTGCTTCTTGATTTTTAATAGCTTTTTCTACAGCAGGGAATAACATAGCCCCACAGTGTTAAAGAATAACAGCAAAATATAACCTTTAAATAGTTGGCATTCTATGGCTATAAATGGAAAATATATCCTAGTATGAAATATCCAACTTGATTAACAGGTGAAAGCTGTCTGTTCAATATTTAAATCATAATAATGTGACCTGTTTGGGGCTGCCACACAGGCTGTTAAGAACTGAACACAGAATTCAGAGATGAGCATGGTCCGGTAGCACTGGAGGCCTCCACAGACCTTTGCAGCCAGGCTGAATGCAAAGTTCTTGTAGAGTTGATCAAAAAACTTGGTGTTCTCTCACCAAACAGCTTCAGATCTTAGCTCTCAGGGTGCAGCAAGGGCCTCCAGGAAAAGGAGCTGAGGCTAGGGAGGACAAGAAGACAGGCAGAAGCAGTGACCTGACCACTAGCAGGGGCAAGTCCAAGTCAGGATCAGGGCTTGAGATGGTGGCTGGAGTCAGAAACAGCTCAGTGATCACACACAGACAGAGGAGGCACAAACCCAAGCACAAGTGTGGCTGCAATGCTGCTGCAATATAGCCCAGATGGGAGCTGGCAGCATGGCTCCCACGGAAAAAGCAGGTAGGACCTTGTTTTTAGCTTCTTCACAATAGTTCTTATCAGCAATGAAAGTCACCTGAGACTCAATCAGCTAAACTCCTCGACCCAGCCGTTTCCTAGGAGGGTGATGCACTCCAGGCCCTGGGAGTGTCCATAAGGCCGTGTGAAGGAGCACCCACAACTAATTAATGCAGTCCTTCAGGAAATTACTTATCCTTTCACAGCAGATCTGAATCAAAGTTATCAGTGCCATGGGGTTTGTGTGTCCCACCCTGTCCATACTAGCCCACAAACCAGCTCTGAGAGAAGATGGAATAACTGGAAACAAAGCTGATAATGCAAGGAAGCAACTGGAGCTGCTGCATGGCCACAGGAAGTGGCAGCACCGCATTAACCTACCTACTAGGTACAGGTTTATTTGCAAGTGGAAATCAGCAGTTCTAGATGTGAAATTTCACATCTGTGTCCATCACACATGATCACCTAGCCTGGATGAACAAGGCAGCAAAACTTCAGTGGCATATCATGATGATCATAATCCAGGCATGCCCAGCCCCCTAATGGTGCAGCACTTCATACTAAACATAAACACTCCTGGCATGACACATTGTGGTTCCTTTAGCTTGAATCCTCAACTTATGCCTGCTGCAAGTGGATCTCTGGACAATTGATCAATTTAGTGGGTCCTTGCTACTCAAATATATGAGGTACTAAACCCTTTACTTACAGTAAAGAAATAATCTTACTAGCTGGCGTCAGCATAGTTTTTCACAGTGGCTTCCTATATAATCTTTTCAAATATGTAAATTGTGTGTCTTGTCAATTATTCACAAATATAATAATAAAAATATCAAAATGACAAACCACCAAACAGAAAACAAATAAAAAAAACCAAAACCCAAAGGCCTCAAAACTTTGTAAAAGGAGAAAAGTTATTGGTTTTGTTTCCATTTTTATAGGAATTTTCTATATTTTAACAGGTTTTGGGGTGGCTTTAAAAACCATGAAATGCCAGCTTCCAAAGTTTCTTCTGCTCATGAAATAAGAATGGGTCTTATTATTAAGATTCATAGGCCTGGTCATTTTGGTCAAATGTCCAGGGGAAAAGTGAAAGGTCAGAACACTGTCAAGATAAAAGACTGTCCCTGAGGTCAGAAAATACTGTGGGTTTATTTGTTTTTTCCTTTTCTTCACCTCTCATTCTCTACTTGAGCTACATTACAAAAACATGCAATGCTCCAGAGACAGAACTGTGTGAGTGGGTTGAGGTATCCATTCCTTTTGTTTGTTTACTCGTTTCTTGCCTCCGAGCAGGGACTTGCTGTGGCTGCTGCGATATGTGTGTGCACATTTTGAACTAGTACTTGCCTGTTAAAAATACATTCAACAAAGTGAAACCCACCAAGTGAGACAGGGTATGGAGAGAGAAAATCACCAAGTCTGAGGTGATTCACTCATTATAGCACATCCCAAGATCATTTCAGTATTTTCTTTTTCTTTCTCACATCAAAATTCTGTATTTAAACGCTTGGAACCCCTGACTCTAACTGAGAATCAGAAATTCTTACATGTAATCCTTATTGACCTCAGGGTTCTCATGTTTTCAACCCAGCCAAAACCGGAACAAGGGTCAAGGGGACTGAGGGGAATAAATGGTTGCACTATTTCAAATTTTATTAAGAAAACTAAAACAAAGAATAGGATTTTTTCTCAGAACTTTCAGACCTGTATTTCATAACAGCACACAGTAATAAAAAACTGAAAAAGAGAGAAAATATTAGCTGTGTAAATTTCATTTTGCATACTATTTGCTTTTGTCATTTTTCTTGATTTAATAAAAAACCAAGATTTATTTTCTCATAAGGGGCGGGGGGGG